>RCWM02000053.1:0-5000 GCA_003667255.2 Euschistus heros
AGCGGGTGATTAGATTAGTTAAACTACTTTGCCTGTATGTAGTAGTGGGGAAGGGCTGTGAGGACCCCGCTCCCAGTCAGCTACCGATCTAACGTCTCCCCAATAGTGGAAAAAACCGACAGAATAGAGGCCAACAAAATTTGACGATACTTTTTAGAATATAAATAATAGGTTTTAAAAAACCTGCGAACCTGTGGCAAATTTCAAAATGACGTCGTTTCTTTCGATAGGTAATAAAAAAGAAAAACAAAAAAACTAAAACAAACTCTTTTAAAAGCATAGTTAGAATCATCTATGAAATTTATAAACCCATTTTAAAACCCCAGGAGAATATTTTAAAAATCTATAACAACCGACAAAAAATGATATTTGGAACAAATATCGAGTTAACATACTCGTCTATGAATACTTTAAGTAATGCTAAAAATACCCCTAACACGAATATCTTGTGGCGCACGTTGTTCTACTAGTAGGAACTTTGTATTTTTCACCTGATTATTCGAATCTATTTATTATTATATCGACGAACAACGCGTGAATTTCAAAGTGTAAAATTAATTCCATTAGGACCAAATATACTGTGTTTAGTTTTCCCCAAAAGGTAAATAAATCGTCGAAATAATGAGTAAAGCTACAAATGTTTATTTAAAGAAGTAAAATTTTAAATTTTATGTGATACAGTTAACTAAGAAATATATAACTGTTAATAATTATCAATTCCTAACTGTTCATTGAATCCTTCAACCTGAAAACACATTTGTAATATAGAAGTAACAGCCTGATATTTATAAAATTTGATAATCAAGCTTCTCGGTATGTTACTAGAATTTCAAGTAAAAAAACAGTATTATATTAAACAAACATATTAGGAGAAAATAATATTTATATGAAAATTTTTATTACTAAAAATCCTAAAATTACCATTAATTTTTATTCATTAGAAACTTCAAATGAAAGTAGAAATTATCTGGAATATAAGAGTCCTGAACTAACTACATCGGCAAGAGAATTAAAAGCTTACAAAACTTTTATCGGTCTCATGTAAGTGTAAATTCACTCTTACCAATTTGTTTCATTCGATCCATGAAAATTATTTATTAATAAATAAAATATAATTCAAATAACAAATGCTATCTCGGAATAATAATAAAACAACTGGGACCAAAAAGAATATTTATACCTTGAGATTTACTAGTCCAGTCAAATCAGGTGTTTTAGACAGCAAATCCCGAAAAGGAAGCAATAAAGCTAAATTTTGCATATACTTTCGTTTTGGGATTCTAAATAAGTGGTGAAAAGTCACCAACCTCAGCATGTTAGCATAGTAATATTCATGGTCAAAGGTCAGAAAATCAGTTGTTTTTTTTTTCAAATATCTCGATGTCTTGGCCTCGGGCGTCAATCGAGAAGGTTACAAAACTTGTAGATAATTGTAGATAGCCCCGGTTCGGCCAAATTTTGCTTTTAGTGCCTTCATCAATCGTTTCTCAGAAAAAAAAAGTTGTAGAGGATTTAATTTTCTTTAATTTCGTATATACATTTTGGCACTTAATTAAAAATATTTGACAAAAAGTGAGGTAACAAATTTGTTTTTCTCGAAAACCGTTGTGCGTTAGACAGTGTTTATAGCAACAATTTTATAGAAAAATTAATTAGCTTTATTTTGATTGGTACCATATTTTTCCAGAGTTCACCCGTTTTCGAGATACAATGAAAAACTGAAACGGAGATCTCAGGAAGAACCAACTCAAAAACTGTTTGCCCGATCTGAATTTCATTTTTTTAAAAATAAAATCAATAAATAAATAAATTAAATTTATAAAATAAAATTTTAAAAAACTTGGTTTAGCGCGGAGAAGTGCGACCCCCGTCAGAGTGCTGAAATGAGGGCTGTAGAGTATGCACTCTATAATAAAATATGCGACTATTTTTGACTTCACAACTTCGTTAGGAGTCTTTGGAAGGTAAAGGTGACTTTTCGCCCCTTATTTAGAATGCCAAAACAAAGGTATATGCACAAAAATTTAGCTTCATTTCTTCCTTTCCGAGGTGAAATCCTTATATGACTGGAGTTTTGGTGGAATTTCTCACTGGCAGTTCTATAATTATTTATGATTACGACAAAACGTAGGTTACAATTTTAAAATTATTGTAGATATTAGAATTTATCAGATTTCTAATCTGTACAATATAATCAAACCATTATGATCTTGTATCAATTTTATAACTATTTGAACTCGACAATTTTTTATGAAATCAGCAACAGTACAAAAGCTTTTTTATTTTAATATTAATATAATTTTACAATATAGCCGAACGTTAGTAGTAGTAGGAACTAAAACTTTTATGAAAACCCTCTTTTAAATTAAATGTTCACTCTATTCGTACATTTGAGCAAAAAATAAATAATAATTCAACACCTTGCAATAATCCTAATATTCATTATTGTTCATTAAATAGTAAAAAAAAAAAAAAAATTAAATTAAATTTGCTTTATTAAATCATAGAACGAAAATGTGCTAAGAGTAGCGGTTTCCGAGTTATTTGATCAAACAGCTAAGAGCATACGATGTTCATAAAACCCTTTCAAAATGTTCTAAAACAATGATTGTATAGGGATTATTATTGTTTGCCTCTGATTCATGTTGACTACCGATATAGTCCCGGCATCTGTAATAATGTCAACTCATGAGCTTTTTTTACCCGAGTTCATACAATTATTGATATATTTTTTATATTTTGCTAAGAAAACATAACGAACCCCACAATGTGATGTGGCCGAGAGAAATCAGAAAAAAAATCACATTCTTCAATTGATTTCCACTACTTGTATTTACAACCAAATAAATCAAATCATACGAATATAAAAGGACAAACTGTTTTTGTAGGTACATATATCCAACCATTAGTAGGAAATTACACTTAAAATTACTTTTCCCCGTTATGTTTTTAAAAATATTTTATAATTATTATGGTGTACGCTATGGAAAAATTACTTATCCACGAGACTTGGGAACAATGAAATTACCTTATATTACGGTAATTCTAAAACATTTCCAAGGAGCCAATTATAAAACTGATTTTATTCATCAGTCATTGTTTAATTTATTTACGATTTTTACAGTCAACTAATGTAAAATTATTGATTTTCAAAGTTGAATTCGAACAATTCAGCGAAAACAACACTAAGTTCTTAAATTACATCATAGTAAATATTATATGGGTCAGAGTTGGGCAAAATTCAATTACATTGTAATCCGATTACAATTGCATTACATTATATTTCAAACAGATGTAATCGAAATACATCGTGTATGAATTACAGTATTCCCACAAAGTAATTCAATTGGGATTACAGTGTAATTCATCAATGTAATTCAATTACGGATTACATAATTGGATTACAGATTTCGATTACTTGTAATTCCAGGCATGAATTATTTTAAAAATTTAGTTCGATTACAATATTTCTTCCACTAAATAGGCAAAATAAATATCGGAAATCAGTTTTCACCTCCACCATTTAAGGTTAAGATTTTTTTCATTGTTAACGGTTTTGAACTATCGCCATCTTTTCCATAGAGAGAGGAGTGGGGGGTTTATTTCTAAATTGAGAACGGCTGGTCCGATCTTAATGAAATTTGATAATTATGTTTCTTTTTGTACTTATAGCGTATATTTGGGGTTTTAACTGTTTTACTAATTAGGGGGGGGGGGGGGGGGGGGCTAAATTTCTAAATTGAGAACGGATGGTCCGATCTTAATGAAATTTGATAATTATGTTTCTTTTGTACTTATTAGCGTATATTTAGGGTTTTAAACTGTTTTACTAATTAGGGGGGGGTGGGGGGGGGGGGGGCTAAATTTCTAAATTGAGAACGGCTGGTCCGATCTTAATGAAATTTGATAATTATGTTTCTTTTGTACTTATTAGCGTATATTTGGGGTTTTAACTGTTTTACTAATTAGGGGGGGGGGGGGGGGGGGGGGCTAAATTTCTAAATTGAGAACGGCTGGTCCGATCTTAATGAAATTTGATAATTATGTTTCTTTTGTACTTATTAGCGTATATTTGGGGTTTTAACTGTTTTACTAATTAGGGGGGGGTGGGGGGGGGCTAAACTTTCTAAATTGAGAACGGCTGGTCCGATCTTAATGAAATTTGATAATTATGTTTTCTTTTGTACTTATTAGCGTATATTTAGGGTTTTAACTGTTTTACTAATTAGGGGGGGGGGGGGTGGGGGGGGCTAAATTTCTAAATTGAGAACGGCTGGTCCGATCTTAATGAAATTTGATAATTATGTTTCTTTTGTACTTATTAGCGTATATTTGGGGTTTTAACTGTTTTACTAATTAGGGGGGGGGTGGGGGGGGGGCTAAATTTCTAAATTGAGAACGGATGGTCCGATCTTAATGAAATTTGATAATTATGTTTCTTTTGTACTATTAGCGTATATTTGGGGTTTTAACTGTTTTACTAATTAGGGGGGGGGGGGGGGGGGGGCTAATTTCTAAATTGAGAACGGCTGGTCCGATCTTAATGAAATTTGATAATTATGTTTCTTTTTTGTACTTATTAGCGTATATTTGGGGTTTTAACTGTTTTACTAATTAGGGGGGTGGGGGGGGGTTGGGGGGGGGGTAATTTCTAAAATGAGAACGGCTGGTCCGATCTTAATGAAATTTGATAATTATGTTTCTTTTGTACTTATTAGCGTATATTTGGGGTTTAACTATTTACTAATTAGGGGGGGTGGGGGGCTAAATTTCTAAATTGAGAACGGCTGGTCCGATCTTAATGAAATTTGATAATTATGTTTCTTTTGTACTTATTAGCGTATTTTGGGGGTTTTAACTGTTTTACTAATTAACTAGCCCCCGGGGGGGGGGGGTTTTGGGGGGGCTAACTTTCTGAATTGAGAACGGCTGGTCCGATCTTAATGAAATTTTGATAATTATGTTTCTTTTGTACTTATTAGCGTATATTTGGGGTTTTA
>RCWM02000053.1:3652500-3966814 GCA_003667255.2 Euschistus heros
AAGTCCCATGTTCTCCACAATTGGTTAAAAAAATGCAAGAAGCGCGTCCATTGCCGGTATTGGTAGATTTTTCAACATATCATTGTGTATCTCATCTACTCCTGTTGATGATGGTTTCAGCTCTTTTAAACAGGAAAGTAATTCTGTTTTGGTAAATAGTAAGTTATCAGGGTTTTCATTTTGATCGTCAATGCTATCTGTATCGATTTCTATTGTCAGTTGTGGTTGGGTGGAGTAGAGTAATATTCATGGATAAATGGATAAATTCACACAATATATACAATATGAAACAAAAAAATAAAATAAAAAAAATGTCAAATCGAAAAGTGTCCCTTGGTATGACAATGAATGCAAACTAGTGATTAAGAAGAGAAGAAAGGCTCTTAAAGTCTTCCAAAAAGAACCAACTCTTCAGAATCTAATATACTATAAAATGAACCGCTCGCTGACTCGCAGAATAATCAAAGAGAAAAAAAAAGAATCGTGGGAACAATTTTTGAACACCATTTCATCAAATACCCCACCCAGTATATTTTGGAAGATAAATAACATTATGGGAAGATTCGTTGACTACCACCTAACCCTTCTGATCAATGATCAAATAGAGAAAAATCCCGATTTATTGGCCGAGCATTTAATTTAATTTTTTTTTCTTCTTCTTCTTCTTATTATTATTATTATTTTTCACTTTATATATTGCATAGTTTGAGGTACTTTGTTTATTTAATTTTTTTTTTTTTTTTTTGTATTACATATTATGAGACTACTTATTTTTTTTTTTATTATTCACTTTTATTTATTGTTCACTTTCTTTGTTTTTTGTTTCATATTGTATATATTGTGTGAATTTATCCATTAAGCCATCCATATTACTTATTGCCCACATTGAGGCAGATTGTAATACTTTCCTTAAATAAATGTTTAAAAAAAATAAATAAAAAAAATGTCAAATCGAAAAGTGTCCCTTGGTATGACAATGAATGCAAACTAGTGATTAAGAAGAGAAGAAAGGCTCTTAAAGTCTTCCAAAAAGAACCAACTCTTCAGAATCTAATATACTATAAAATGAACCGCTCGCTGACCGATTCTAAACACAAACTCTCATCATCATGATATCTCTCTTTGAACTTGCTTTATTCAAATAGCTTTAAATTTTGTTCCAGCGGAATTCGGATTGGAAGGATTGGATACATTTTATGTTCTAATATTTTAGTGTCCCTCAAAGTTCAAGTCTGTAATTCCAAATAGACCTTAGAATAGTTTTGTAAATTGAAAACTTGATATCTATTGACAATTGTGAGGTCTTACATAGTATACTGTTCGTGTGTGAGTGTGAGTGTGCGTGTGTGTTTGTGTAGTCCCCAAAAGGGGGTCTTCGGCCTTGCAAAAGGTGGAGTAGTAGGTTTTATGTTTTTATATCGTCTAGATGGGTTCTGAGAATAAAATATCAAAAATGTGACATAGGGGTATTATAAAACATATATTTGATAGGGGGAAATTTGTGGAGGGGGAAACCCAAATTGTTTGTACTTTTTTCAGATTTTTGCAATAAACATAAACAAAAATCCTTCCAATCGAAAATTTTAGTTTTGATCATATTTAAGAGTCTATAACACAAAAACAAGTCTATGACAATAGTCTGTTATAATGAAAAAAAAAATTTTATATAATGAAAGTTTTAGATCATTAAATTTCATGCAAGATAGGATTTTAAAAGTCAAAATTTGTCCGTTCCTACGCTCAGATAGAATAGAAATAGAATAGAATAGGAAAATAATGTTATTCTGGGACCAAGTCCCTTAAGAGTAACAAATTAGTAAATTAGTTACATCTGGTCACAGACATAATGAATAAATAAAATGAAAAAATAAAAATAAAGAAGAAATAATAATATAACAATGATAATGTATACATAGGTACTAATTAAATATATAAACAGGAAAATAAGAAAACATTCTACAAATGAAATAATAAATGGATTCTTTTGATACAATGCTTATTATATACAATAGAAGAACCTAAATGCTATATTCAGAGTGAGAAAAAAATATTTTGACAGGTATCTAATTTGTGCACATAGTTATTGAAAGTGTTTCAGAAAGAGATATCACTTAATTGAGAAAGTAGACTGTTAGCAAGCGTTACCTTGAATAAGAATGAGGTACTGGAAGTAGAGGAATTTAAATGTTTTCAGAGATTTCGCTTGTCTGATATAAGAAGGAATGGAATTCCATAAGGTGGTTGAGCGGAATAGGAAAGAACGCTGGATTGTAGTAGTTCTGTGTGATGGGGTATGTAGATCAGAAAGACGGGATCTTGTGTGCATTGAATTGATTGCAGATCTGAATTGAAGTATATTGTAAATATAGGAAGGATGAAGGGTGCTGATAATTTGGTAAAGGAATGTTCCATGGAAATATTTTCTACGGAACATGGGATAAAGCCAGTTTAATTCGGAATAAAGGAAGGAAACGTGGGAGAGCCTCGGTATATCGAAGACCAATCTGGCAAAGCAGTTCATCGGTCTTCGAGAACCCTCGGGAGACCACCATAATCTAGACAACCATAATCAAGGTAAGGGAATAGTAGGGATTAGACTAAAAGCTTTCGAGTTGACTGGGGAAGAAGGTGACGGGAGCGGTGGAATAATTTAAGTATACCTATAGAACGGCGGGAGATTTGGGCAATATAAGATCTCCAAGAAAGGGTCTGATAAAAATAATTCCAAGATTTTTAACAGAAGAGTAGAAAGGGATAGGATAATCATTGAGAATTAAGGGAGGATAATGGGTGTATGAACTAAGGAGGGAGCTAGATTCTATTATAATGGCCTGATTTTTCTTTTCATTTAATTGTAATTTATTTAAGGTTGCCCAGGCACTGATACTATTCAGGTCTTCCTGAATTTTGGCGAAAGCAGAAGGTAGCTCGGAAGGGAGAAAGGAAAGATAGATTTGGGAATCATCTGCGTAGAGGTGGTAGGAACAGTGCTTCATTGAATTACGTAGATCGGTGATGGAGGAATTGAAAAGGATAGGAGAAATGCTTGACCCTTGAGCAATATGGAAGTAATAGTGAGAAAAGTAGATAGGGATTGGTTAGGTATTTTAACTCCTTGGGAACGGTGAGAAAGGAAAGACTGAAACCAGCGGATGGAACTGATGGAGAAATTTCTGGAATAGAGAGAAACGCCTTAGAAAAATCCAGAAGTATCAGTACATTACATTTCTTACCATAAATTTAAAAGATTAACGTATTTAACAAAATTATGAGACCAAATGTGAGTGTCCGGTTTTTTTTTGATGTTGAGTGTATGTTGTATGATCACTTTCCGGTAGGATCTATTTATGGATATTTGGAGAGAGGGATGCTTGCCTGTGGAGTGGAAGAAAGCGATTATACATCCAATTCAAAAGAAAGGGGATTCTTTGAACTGTAACAACTATAGAGGTATATTGCTGCTACCATGTGTATACAAGGTTCTCTCCAACATATTAGGTGAGTATTGTTGGTATTCTTAGCGCCACTGAGAATATAATTATTGTAATCTATATTGAAAGAATGAATTATATGATATGGGATGTTATAAATTCCAATGATATTTGATACATGATAGGGTTCTATTTATAAGATTTTTTTTGCCTCAGTATATGCGATTTCATTTTTTGTTGGAACTTTTTTAATTTCTTTTTGTATCTTGATCTAAGGCATTGTGATTGCCTAACCAATTCGAGCATTTGGTTTGATTTTCATATTCATTATTATTCGGATGTTGTTTTTCACCACAATTAAATAGAAAAGACCACTCAGACAACACAGCACATACTGGTGCTTTTATTCTTATCCTTATTAATTAACTTAATAACTGAATCCAAAACTTGGTCAAGATTTGAGGAAGAAAAATCACACATTTTTGGCCAGTACATTTTCAAAACTTTTAACCTACATCCTGAAATCCTTAATCCTACTCACCTAGATTATACACAACTAGAATATTATACTGAAGTAGATTATATTGAAATAGAATATATTGAAGGATATAGTTCTCTACCAATGTCCCCTCCTCATAAAGCATTCTATCTTTCAGAAATATCAAACATCATTCATAGATTACCTTTAAACATAACTCCTGATAAACATAGATTACCTAATAACATACCACATTCAAAAACTCCTCACTCGGAAAGTGATCCTATTCAATACACTCAAATATAATGCTGTTCCCATACTTTCCTGACTCCTGAAAATTATCTATAGTCAAAATGATACCTAGACCAAGAAGGCCGCCTCAGCTACCATTCTCAAAATGTCCTATTTCTCTCTTACAAATCATGGGTAAAATCCTGGGAAAAATCATTTTGAAATGCTATTACCCAATCCTAGATTTTAATAAGATAATTCAAGATTAGATCAAGAGTTTGGATTCTGAACATCGCACTCTACATTATTGTGTAGTAGATGTTGTCTCCGGAATATTGGACTGATCTCTGTTGAACAGATCCACTATTAAGACAACATTCAAAGCTTCCAATTAATTACAAAAGAGTCCTATGCATGACAGTAATAACAACTATCTGACATATGGAGTCGAGCTTTATGGCTCCACTAAACCGTCCAATTTTTCTTATATTCAATCCTTACAATCCAAAATCCAAGGTGAAATCCGCCATGATCTTTATTATGTCACAAACTAATTTCTAATGATCTAACTGTCCCATATGCTGCTGAAGCGGCCCAAACCAGACACCTATCCTCCCATAAAAGCTTCAAACCAATTCAACTCCTCTTGTATCTCAGCTCAATTCCCAATAACTCTCCAAGATATATGAAAAGAATATGGCCTAGGGACCTTCTACAGTCAACAAGGCCACCTCTCCTATTGGAAATTACAATTACTTAAAGATTATAAAAGACAGATAGAATATAGAAAAAAAACACGTTATTCATGAAAATTGCATGATAATAAGATATATGTTATGAAGTTAAAGTGTATAACCTGACCTGGAGGATAAAATGTTAGGAAGATAAAATAACAAAATAATATGACACACACTGTTAGCAATAAAATAGTTCAATGAATTTATACAATTGTTAGTATCCTACACTCCTAAAAACAAGGTATTGTTCATTTAATTAGAATTATGCTATATATGATGATAAATTTTATTTTAATTCAACTTCCTTTTTTTAAATTAAAAATTAGACAACATTATCATTAAAAAAATGTGAAACATAACTTTTTCCATCTAGTGCAAACATTTTATGTCAGTAAGTTTTGTATTTTTAAAAGTTTATTTATGTTAATTAAAACATTTTTAGGGTGATTAAATAAAAGTTTTAATAAATTTTAGTTACTTTTATCCACATTAACATTATTTTAAAGTTGTTTTTAACTGGAGACATTAGCCATTTTCATTAAATCTAATAAATAAAATTTTAAATTGATTTGTGCATAAATATATGACGATGATATGGTTTGAATAAACTCATACATAATTAAATTCACTCAATTTGAAATTAACTAAGATCCTTTAAACTAGTATATGCACAGTTTAATACATAATAATACAGTTATATTGCTGTTTAATACAGTATTTTCCATTGTTATGGTATTACTGACCACCTATTTAAATGTAGCCTCTCACTGCTGGGATGTTACTCTTCCTTTTCCTCCAATAGGAAAGACTATTGTACTTTGAAACACTTTTTTGATTTTTGGTGTTGCCAATACCAACTTAGCTGATATGAGTGTTTTTCTTCTGTTGACCCTTTGTAGTAATATAAACCAATAGTTGTAGAGGATCAAATTCCCAAATGTTAGTGTTCTTTGAGTATGAGCAGCTAAATACGAAATAAGGTATTTGTTTCAAGATACAACTATGCTCCTGTACCTTTCAACAGCAGCTGTTGTTCTTTGAAACAGTGGTAACTTTCAAAAAATTAAAACCCAAAAACAAAAGAGTATTTTTCTTTTTCTTTTAGCCTTTCGTCATATGACAAAAAATATACTTTATAAACTTGAACTATATAATAATAGAATTAGGAACTTGAACGACTAACTAGAAAACTTATTCAAAAGACTTTTGGCTGAATAAAAAAAAAACTGAATACAAGAAAGACTGTCTTTTATCATTTCATATTGTATTTATAGAATGGAAAGTCGAATGACTTTGTCACCTAAAATCTGTTACCTATCGATGGAGCAACGAGAGATCTGCAAAAGAGCAGGGAGTAGAGCAACAATGTCTGAGATTTCAATTATGTTTGGATCAAAAACTGCAGAGAAAACAAATGATTTTTCACCCTTCTAACTCAGATAGCTCACATCAAATTCTGTTGGAAAAAGCTCCTAACAGCGACAGCAGCAGCCATCTGAGGCAGAATAGGTGGTCGTTTGATTCCTTCCTTTTCTTTTTAGGTATTCTGCAAAATGAAATTTGAAAAAATAAGTTTTTGAATGTACAAGAGCTTTCAAACTTCTTACAGGGCTGTATTAAGGAATGAAACTCTTAATGTTTCAAGGTACAAGATGACACGCCATTAGGAAAAAGTGCTAGTGACTCAGTCCACATTCTTTATATATCCCAAATTGACTAGGCACCTTCCAAAGGGGTATCTAATGGTACAAAAAAGGAAACAATTGATCACCTACCATAAAAAAAATGGTAGGAAACAATAATATTCCAGGGCATGAAAACAAAAAAAAAATCAGAAGATGTCAGTAAAAGCAAAGAAGCTCTTCTCTGGGAGACCTGAAAGTTCACCGATGGATTCACAACCAAACATGACTAACCTAACTTGCAAAACATCCGATAGAGTGCTACACCATGAGCAATGTCAATTGTTTCAAGGTACAAAAGCCTCCTCTATACTATGTGTTAAACATAGTTTTTAAACTTCTTCCTGATGTATTCATATTTGAATTGCACTGGATTGTATCTCCAGGGGGGACAATAACCTTATGTCTTATATATTACCCCACCTTCCCTGGAAGGTTAAACTGTTGACAATAAATATTCTGCTACCTCTAGTTTTGCATTAATATCATTTCGTGATTTAAATTTCTTACAACGCATAACCAGATATAATGTTTAATGATTTGATATTAAGAGAGTCTTAAGATATTGTAATGTATTTTCCTAAAATAACCTTATCAGAAAATAAGTATTATTTTAAACAGATATTATAAAAAATAAGTAAAGTATATTTGGAAAGTTAAACAATATCAGTGAAATAGAATGAAAATATTTATACCTGGTAGGCTATGTTGGAGGTACTGAGGATTGGGTTGGTAGTACTGCTGATAGTAACTGGCAACTGCTGCAACTTGCTGACCTGCATAACCTCCTGGATACCCACTATACCCCTAAAAGATAATAAAAAATTAAATCATATTGTTAAATATAAAATTAAAAATACTTCCTAAAGCATTGATATCAAAAATAAAATTTAAACTATTAATTTCACTGAAATAATAATAAATAATAGTAATAATTCTAAATAAAATTATTAGTATTTTTTACATGTTACTTATCCTTTATACTAGAGAAGAGGGCAAAGAAATAAGAAGTAAAACAAAAAACAATCATCCCAGAAGGAAAAGAAAAATGAAACAACTAAATTTAAAAAATAATAAATGTTATATAAACAATTATTTATGCCAACGTTTCGGCCAAAATCTTGTCTTTAACAAGTAAAAGATCTGCAGAGAAAGTGTGAGGCTGTAAGAAGAAGATTCAGAAGAACGAGTCTTGTGGACGACTTTATAGCTTTCAAAGTGTTCTGCAACTTGGTATAGAGAAGAATCCGACGTGCGAAATGTTCCTACTTTCACGAAGCCCTTTTGTCTGCTCCCGATCCTAAATCAAAAAGGCAACTCCTTCGCAATCTTTCCGTATAACCCCTACAGATCCTCAATCTCAACCAACTTCCCAGTTTCACCTAATGACCTAAACGTCCATTTTGTTTCATCACCTCTCCCTCCCACTCTGCCTGTATCTTCTCTGAAACACCATTCAATGAAAATTATTATTATTTTTCCTACATAGCCCCAACAGATATCATCTCCTCTATCCTATTCTGTAGGTCTAGATGGTATCCCAATTAAACGTATAAAATGATGCCTCCCAGAAAAAAGCTATTGTTCATCCCATCAATAAAAATTACAATCCTGCAGATTATCAGTAGGGTTTTAAACCACAACAGCATTTGGTGCAATCCCAAGTATCCTGTTTCCTTGAAGACTTCCTCCTACTTGATCCTCTTCAATCTGGGTTCCATCTTGGTTATTCCACACAATCCGCACTCAGGGTGGCGAACAAGTAAGGAAAAAAAATTCAAGCATAATTCCAGGTTAATTTTCATAAAATTTCGTGTAAAATTTAATATAAAACAGGAGGTTTGTTTTTCTCTAGCATGATTATCGTTGATAGTCAGTATATATCGAGTGATTGATTTGTTTATTTCGTTTAACGTCACTTTTATGCTGCTATGGCTAATCGGACGATGCTACGGTGGGAGTCCTAAATTTTGCCTATCCAGGTTTAATTAGGATAGGGATCTTTAACGAGTACCTGACATCGCACAGGCTCGGGACCCCCATTTTACGTCCCTTCCGAAGGACGGCATAGCTAAGAATTTTTTACTCCCTTTAAAAAATCCCAAGGTCATCTGCCGGGCTGCGAACCCGCGATCTTGGGTTTAGTAGGTTGCTATGCTAACCACTACACCACAGGTGACCCCTCCGAGTGATTGATACTAAATTATTAGTACAATATTTTCAGTAATAAGGGCTTGCTACTTTGAACAGGTTTAGCACATTTTGCACATCTCAGCTTTAAAATCCCGTACGAGCGATTCTGCTATCTTCAATAAGAGGGAGGGAGAAGTCATTTTTCTCTTGTTGAAAGTAGCCATTCAAGAAGGGCTTACTTAGAACAAGGCTGATTTTCGCCTCAAAAACGCTTGCCTCAGCATCTTCTTTAATTTAACCCTTTTAATTATAAAATTTAAGTTTTAAAAAAAATCTTTTTAGAGTTTTTCTAGTTTTGGTTTTTTTTAAGGTCAGCAAACCTTGAAAAAAAAAATAGCTTTTTAGCAAAATGCTTCCGAAAATCCGCTAATTGGGTTCACTTTATCACCAGATTTGTTGATGAAACACATATAAAACAGAAATATTTTTAATAAGGTTGATAGCTTTTATAAAAATATAGCTCCTGGATTAACAAATTACAAACTATCTATTAACACAAACTTTATCTAGTTTTCAACGAATATTGATCCTTGCCAAACAAAACATACAAGGAAAACTTGAATATAATGCCAAAATCACTAGAAGCAAAGGAATAAAGGTGCGTAGGTAACTTACAATTTTTAATTAAATCTTAATTATTGTTGTTAAATTTATTTCATTGTTGTTGATTTGTTAATTTTAATAGTGTCTGATAAATTATAATCCTTTTTTTTTTGTTCATCATCATATCAAAATAAATTTTAATTATATACATAATACAGACATAAATCTAAAATAGTTTTAATTTTAAATATGAATGAATCTAATTGTTCATAAAAACATTATAATAAACAAATAAAAACATTATAAATATATTTTTAAAAAAATATGAAAAATTTACAATATTCTATCATATTGCTATGATTTTGCCAAATTTATTATTTTGTTATGGCTATTGTTAAACTATTATAATTACCTTATATAACAAAAAATGTTTTATAAACTTTAATATGGATCCCATGCTGCAATATTATCTATCCTGTCACTTACTGCAATAAGGTATAAAGGTTAAGTTTAAATATTCAATTTGTTTATCAATAGTGCATAGTGGGCTCCTATTTTTGTGTGTCAGTTTTGAAATTTACAGCTGTGTCCAAATTATATGTTATGAAAATGGATTCTAAAATTTTTCTTTTGTAATTGTTTTTTTCATAAAATAAAATATTGTTCTTTTAAAAATTAAATTTGTGATTATTGTTTATTGCATGTTGTGCCAATGCTGTTTTATTGATATTTTTTATGTTTTTTGTGTCTGAATTATGCTGTTTGATTCTATTTTCAAGTTTTTGTCTGGTTTCTCCTATGAATATATTCTTGCATGTATTGCATTCAATTTTATAAATTAAATTATTTTTTTGCATGGGGTCTATTATCTTGTTATTCCTGTTTATTATGTTGATGATTTTGTTTTTATTAATTGGGGCTGTTTTTTTATTAAAATCAAATTTTTTGAGTTTGTTGATTATCTTATTTGTGAGTCCAGGTATATATGTTATTCTATGGAACATATCCGGATTATATATATTATTTCTCATTTTTGGTGTATTATTTATATTGTCTATTGAATCTGTATTATTCTTTAAATGCTCTATTGTATTTTTGTTATTATTATTGATATAAAAATCAGTTATTTTCTTTTGAGTATTTCTATCTTTTATTTGTTTGTTATCTTTTATTTTGTTAACGGATGGTGTGGCTAATTGGTTTGTATGTATTTTATCCTAATTATTATTTTTTGTATTTAAATTTTTATACCAGTATTTATACATTATATGTTTTGGTATGAAATTGTCTTCCAAGATTTTGTAAATATTCTTTTTAATTTCTTTGATGTATTCTATGTCAGTTATGGCTATTGCTTTGTATATTACATTATTTATAGTGTTTAAAATTTGATGTTTAGGGTGTTTACTGTGGTAATTTAGTAATCTATTGGTTTTTGTTGTTTTCTTGAACCATTTTGTTTTTATATGGTTATTGTCCAAAATAATCGTCATATCTAAAAAGTTAATAGTGTTATTTATTGATTTTTCTAATGTAAATACAATTTTATTATTGAATTCATTGAATGTTTGTACCAAATCATCAATATGTTCATTTTTAATTATAATCAACAAATCATCAATATATTTATACAATGCCAATGGTTTATTATTTAATTTATTAAAACATTCATTGATTAAATGATTTAACCATATTCCACTAAAATTTACACTCAAGTTCGAGCCCATTGGTACTCCATCCAATTGCCTATAATATCGTTCATTATACATGAAATAATTGTTATGTAAGCATAATTTAAGCCCTTCCATGTATATCTTTTTATTCTTTATTGTGGTGTATGGTTCTATATCGTTCCATTTATCATTAATGACTTTTAAACAAGTGTCTATTGGTATATTAGTGAATAAACTTTTTACATCAAGGCTAATCAGTGTGTGATTGATTAAATCATTAGGTTTTAATTTGTATGAATGGTTCTTTAAATCTATGGAATTTTTTACATCATAGTTGTTATTATTGTTGAGATGTGATAATGTTTTATATAAATATTAAGTTTTTCCATAGGGCCATATTTTCCATTTATTATAAATCTTAAATTATGGTCAGCTTTGTGTAACTTTATCAGTCCATGAGCCATTGGTGTGGTGAAAGTGTCAGGTGCTATATTATTCTTTTCTTTCTTAGTCATAAATCCTGATTTTTCTAAGTTATTTAGATATTTAGATAGATCTGTTCTTATTGTTCTATAAATTTTTTTATCATTAAGTAAATTAAGAATTTTTATATCATATTCTTCTTTATCCATTACAGCTAATTGTTTAGTTTTATCAGATCTTACGAATATAATGTTTGGATTCTTTTTTATAAATAGATTTAAATGATTGATGTCTTTATTAATGATGAAATCTAATGCTAAAAAATTATTATTAGTTTTATTTTTATATTTATCTATGTAACTATAGAGTGATATGTTGATATTATTCCTTAAACAGTTTTTATGGTTATCTGTGGTATTGTCATTTTCTATGATGGTTTCTAAATCTGCAATCAGTCTAATAATTTCTTTGTTAAGTTTGTGTTTGTTGTTGTTGATATTTATGCAAAAGTTATCCCCTTAATGATAAGACATTTAATATATTAGTGGGTATATTTACTTTAGTCTTATTGATTACTCTATTACTCATGTGTAATGATTCATATTTATTAATAACTTCCCTCCATGTGTTATTATATGTTTTAAAATGTGAATCTGCTTTATTTTTAATGTATATGATGTTTGCTGTTAATGAGGTATGATTGTCGTTGTGGTTATCATTATTCGATGGAGGAGTTGGAATTTTCAATTTATTAATTTTTATTGTAATACGTCTATCTATTTTTTTATTGAGTACGTTTAATTTGGATTTTTCAAAAATGTGTTTGTATTTGGTTATTATCAGAGTTAATTTGTTCTTTAATTCATTAATGTTAATGTTTTTATCATTATTATATATATCATTAATGATGTAGTTTTTTGTTTGGAATATTACCCAAAAGGTGTGTTTTATTTCTAATTTGATGATTTGTTTATACATATTATCGACAAAGGCATTGTTATTGGTGGCACTAAGGAAACTATTGTTAAAAAGATTATCTACGCCTATTGCTAAATTCACGAGATGTTTAGGGCAAATGTTATGTTGTAAAGAGTTCTTTAAATAATTAATTTTGCAATAAATAATTGCAGTAATAATATTTTATACAATATATACTACTAAAGGAGAGTTTAGTTCTAAGGTGTTTTATAAAAGCAATTAAATATCCCAACATTATTTATTCAAAAACCATATTATATTAACAATGACATTCTAAAAATGGGCAACGTTTCATGGCTATTGCCACATTTTCAAGCCCTAAAACATGCGTAAACATACATGTACGACAAATAGGAATTAAGTATTGATAATGTGAAATAATATTCATTTCAGTACACAACATATATAATTAATGAATTACCTTTCATGTCCATTAATATATGGATGTGTCTGATGTACAAATAAAAATGTTGGGAGATTAAATTGCTTTTATAAAACACCTTAGTTTAAAAATAAGTCAAGTTTCTATTTACTTTCATACGCTAAATTTATTGTTGACACCTTTCTAGGCGGCCTTCTAGTTCAATAAACAAGTCAACTTTCCTTGTTTAAATAATTTATTTTGCTTAGTACATTTTATAAAAAATTATTAACGATGTGTTTCTCTAAATATCATTTCAATTATCCCAATAAACCTATGAAGAAATGAATGTCCATTGGTACAACCACTAGTTTCCATAGGTACAATGGGGGAAGGTACCTATTGACACTAATCAGAAAGTTACAAAACATTATTTCCTGTAAAAATAAAATTACTATTCAAAATAAAGCACCGAAAATTAGAAAAATTTATAAGTGAAATTTGTTCACTGGTACAGCACCTTACCCTATATATATATATATATATATATATATATATATATATATATATATATATATATATATATATATATATATATATATATCAGCTATTTTAATTGATTTATTTATTTAATAGTCAAATGACCGTTTTATCAAATTCCAGAGTTCAAAAGTCTGTAAATATCTTAATGCTATTTATTATTTACAATACTCAATAACCACTTTAGGGCATTCTCTAAGCTTGTTTCTGACACTGGACTTCTTCAAAAAAAGCCTCAGTCCAGTTATTTATTTCAAAGAAGAAACATGACAGTGTCCTACGAAATTCTTGTAATTTTAAGACATTACTGGAAAAAAAAATTCATAGCCGCTGAAGCAACTCGTGAAATTATTAAATATGAATGGGAAGGATATTGATGAGGTTCCGAACGAAGCTGTTGAGTCAAATCCGTCCACAAGTACTCGCGAACTTGCCAGGGAGTGTGGTGAATCGAAAGATACTGTGAAAAAGACCTGTAGACTGGTCCCTCACGAACTTACTCCTCAACAATCAGCAGTCGAACCAAAGAAAAGTTTACAGAACTTCATGGGTTTGAACTCCTGCCTCATCTACCATATAGGCCAGACCTCGCACCTTCGGATTACTACTTGTATCGCTCCATGGCACATTTCTTCAAGGAAAAAAATTCGATAATTTTGCGGAAGTTTAAAATGCTGTTCAAGAGTTCTTTGACAGCCATCCCAAGGAATGGTATCAGCGTGGCATCGAGCAATTGGATTGGCAAGCAGATGGGTAATGACGGTAGATACCAATGGACTATACTTTGAGTATTAATTGTATTTTATATCAAAGAAATAATAATACAAATACTTGTTTCAAAAACGATCATTTTTTTTTTTTTTTTATACACCCCATTATTTTATTTTTTTTTTTTATTAAATTATTTATTTTTTATTATTATTATTTCTTTTTTTTATATGTATATTTTTTTCAAAGATTATTTTGACCTCATTTTTTGTCAAACATTTGCTGCTAGTGCCTTCCACGATCGTTTCTGAGAAAAAATGTCAGTATCAAAGTTGTAGAACATTTTATTAAATTTCATCTAATTTATCACAGATCAAAGGTCTTCCGATTGTAATGGGAGATTACATGCAACGTTAGACATATTGCGCATAGTGTGGACATTACTCGGCGTCTATAAACGAGACACGTCCCACTCTCAACTCCACAATAACATTAAAACTCCTCTTCAATCCTTACTTTTATAACTGATGCCAATAATTATAAAATAACAATAAATATTTATAACGAATGAATAATTAATGAACCATTAATATAAAGTTTTTAATAATTTTATTTAATAAACCGAAAATTAGTTTAGTTAATGATAAGTTAATAATGGTTGCAGAAAATATAAGTATATTTAACTCGAGTGTAAAGTATTTTACTTAGTCCAGGCAGCTTATGTCAAAAAAGAGCCTAATAAGGACAGTTGTGATTTTTGGTAATATATGTGTTTTGGGGTGCTGAACAAATGATAAAAAAGATGGCATTACAACTAAATTTAATACAAGTTAATGTAGTCTTGACTGGAGCAGGAATAATTTTTTCAAGAACATCCCTTTTTCTAAGAATGTACAATATAACAACATAGTTCTATGAAAATAACTCAATATGATTTCGCCCTCTGAAGTGTTCAGACCATCCTTTTTGTTTTTCGAGTGATTTTTCAGTTTTTTTTAAATGAGCGCGGGACTATCAAAACGACGGGACCTGAGTTTATCAGAAAAGATGGAGATGTTAAAATCGTACGATCGCCTGTCTACCGCAATAAGTCAGCGTAAAGCCGCTATAACATTGAATATTTCTCAGCCATCGCTGAATAAACTATTAAAACAGCGGAACAATATCCAGAGCTCATTTTTGAAAAATGAGAATCAAAATCGGAAATGAATTGAAAAGAAGTGTATTTCCTATGTATGTAATAAAAATTGTTATCTATAATTTTTTTTTTTTTTAATTTCCTGTTGGTGTCTTTTGCTTAATGTTATCAGTCGGTTTGCAAGTCCATTTTGCGTGTCCCGCAGCGATCACATTAAGCGGCGTCTACTGTATTCCATAAATTTTATTCTAGCATGAAGTGGAAAAATTTCCAACTAATAGAATAGAAAAAACTTTTATTCTGGGACGAAGTCCCTTTTAAGAATAATAGTTACATGACTGAACAGAAATTATATCTGGCTTAGAGATTATAAATTAAATAATAAAATAAGATAATTAAAAGTAAATAAAAGTTTACAATAAAATAAGTAATAAAATGAAAAGAAGGAAGAGACACCAATGTCTGAAATCAGCGAGTCAGACTCACAACGTCAAAAACATCTCGTGCGTGCTCCACCCCACGCAAACGTTTCCTCTACCGTTATTTTATGTTGACTTGAAACCTGCAAGCAACAATATTGAAATAATTAAAAAATAACAGGCTGGTCTACTGTGCGATTTGAGTTGCCAAAACAAAAACTTACGATTGTGCAATGTACTTGATGTCAAACTCTAGGACATAAAATATCATATTACCACCATCCAGCCAGGTGCGTCAAATGTGCTGGACCACATGCTTAACAGAACATGCCTTAAGACTACGGAAACACCCGCAAAATGCGTCCTAAAAACCTACAAAGGCAAAGATATTTAAATGCATTTTCGAAAAATCGACGACACAACTCTCATGAAGTTGAAACTGAACGTATAGATCCTCAGAAAACCCTCCATCAGGACCATGAAGATCATCTTTTCACAACAGAACTCCAACCGTCTTCTCAGTGCATATTATTGACTGGGCGACATACGGTACGGCAAAAGTACCGGGAGTAGGGCGGGGGGTCCCGGAACAATTTTCAAAATTAAGTGTCAAATGACGCATTTTTAGGCCGTTTTAACTCTTAATTAACATGGTCCGTGAGGTTTTGAATACCGGGAACTCCGTACTTCAATTAATGATCCTAGGCCCTTTGACAATTAATTTGGTCCACTCTATGACGTATGAACCCATTTTTAAATTGACATTAGGGGCCTATTTCATAAAGACAGAAGTACAACTCTACAGCTACAATTCCAAAAAAACCTTGACATTTGAGCTCCCACAGGTCGGTTTCAAGGTTTTTTTAATTGTAGCTGTGGAGTTGAACTTTTTACTATTTTTTTTTATTATTTTGAAAAACTGTATTTAAATTGAAATTTTTACTCCCGTAATAATTTGCCAGCACCGGCTACGTTCACAGGGCGACAGTCATGAAACTGGGCAACACAAGTGTCCCCCAGTTTATTTCTTATTTTATGCTATGTGTCTTCTTCATCAACCATCAATCCTCCTCAGAAGAGAAATCGATCAGGCTCGACATTAGGCACCTCAAACCTCTCAACCACAACCTGTTACTTCCAAAACTCAATCTCCTTCTTAAAGTCCTAGTCAGGATATTCCTCCATATCGTCTACTCCTCCGTGTAAAACTACCCCCACAGAATCAACACCCAGTTCCAATCCAAACATCTTTCCTTCCAATCACCTTATTCCTTCCACTCCAACTGTAGAAATACAATCGACCTCGGTAATCATATCAACAAGTCCTTATAATTTAACTTTCTCAGCTCTATATTGCTCTCCAAATATTCCTTTTTCCTATAATCAAATTGAATCCTTATTCCAATCCCTAGAACCTCGCTTCATAGCAGGAGGAGACTACAACTTTGAACACCACCGGTGGGGTTGTCGATCATCAAACTCCAGTAGTAGCATCCTATCCCGAGTCTCTACATCCAATACCTATTCCATCATTCCACCTACGAACCCTACATATTGGCCAATATCCCTCAAAAAACTACCCGACATCCTCAATATATTCATTACTTCCCAGGTATACCAGCTCACAATAAAATCCCTAAATGACCTTTCATCCGATCATAGTCCGGTACTGCTTTCCCTGCATTCGACTTCTGTTCCTAAACCAGCCCATCCTTCGTTGGTTACTGGCCGAGTAGACTGGGACAGTTTTTGATATTTGGATTTATGATTTGGAAATAAAAATAGACTTAAAAATTCCACTTAAAACAAAACAAGACATTGATACTGTCATAGAAATACTAACATCAATAAACAGTAGCATAACAAATAACACCTCAAAAAGAATAACATAAATTCTCTCCAGAGTGATTTCTCACAACATCTTCGCATCCTATTGAGAGAAAAGCGGAAAGCAAGGCCTAGGTGGCATAGAACCAGATGCCCGTCAGACAAAAATAACTACACAAAATTGACTAACGAACAAAAAAAAAAAAATATATTAAAAATTTATATAAATATACTGAAAACCTTTACACGACTGACAAATCCGTATGGATGGCCAAAAACTCCTGAACTATAAAAATTGTAATCACCCTCTTCTAACTGAATCCAAAACGTGGTCAAGATCTGACAAAGAAAAATCTCATATTTTCGGTCAGCACCTTTTCAATACATTTAAACCCCATGCATATGCATTCAATACATCCTTAACCCAAACCACCTTGAAAGTATTGAAACATAATTAAATATCCCAGTTCAAATGTCCCCTCCTCCTAAAGCATTACATCCCTCAGAAATATTAAGTATCATCCAAAGATTGCCTACCAAGAAAGCTCCTGGACATGACCTCCTCCATATTGGAGCGTGGAATGTACTGCACGGGAGCATTTCTCGATGTAGAACAAGCTTTTGACGGAGTATAGCACCCGGGACTGCTTTACGAACTTCGTAAATTCCTACCTTCTACATGTTTCCTTATTATCTGCTCCTACCTCGGTGATAGAACTTTTAAAGTTAATCATAAATTTTTCTATTTCTCTCTCATTAACCAATCAGGCAGGTGTTTCTCAAATAAGTATCCTAGGACCAATCCTCTACACGGCGTATACAGCTGACATCCCGACGCATCCTAGCACCATTCTTACCTCGTATGCTGATGACACTTGCGTGTTATCAGTAAACAATGATCCCTTCATTGCCTCCCAGACACACCAATCCCATATCACAAACCTTCAAGAACGGTGTCGAAAAAGAAAAATCTAAATAAATCTAAATAAATCCCATCATATAACCTTTACCCTTCGTCGTAAACCTACAACTTCCTGTCCTACAGTATCCTTTAATTATACCCCACTAATCTCCGTTGAACAGATCCGCTACCTAGGAATCCATCTGGACTTACTTGGAATCCACATACAAGATTAAAACGACAAGAAACTGCCCGTCGTATTCGACTACTTCAACATTTACTTAACAAACGTTCAAACTTCCAGTTAATTACAAAACACTCATTTACATAACAGTAATTAGACCAATTTGGACATACGAAGTGGAGCTTTGGGACTCCACTAAACCATCCAATTCAGCCATTTGTCATTATCATCATATTTACTTGATGTATTATATTGTTATATTGTGTATACAGTTGTAAATTTCAATAAATATCTATTTATATCTATATATCTATATTTCATAATTTTTTTTTCATTATACTTTTGTTATCTCAGTAAGTATTTATTTTATATTCTTGATTTAATTTTATTGTAGTATTCTCCATTAGATTATTATTATTTGTAATATATTCCTATTTATTATTTTTGTTACAGTTCCTTAGTAGGGTAGGCCGATTTTTTTTTTTTTTTTTTTTAGTTCGAAATTGTAATAGCGCGGAAAAGTTACGAATTATATAGACAAAAAATTATCGAAATCAGCTGACATCTTCCGGTCGCGCATAGACCCTTAAGTTTGACGAAATAACTTGATTTTGGCGTTAATTTTTGAATTCAAGACTAAAACGACAAGAAACTGCCCGTCGTTACTGACTACTTCAACATTTACTAGACAAATGTTCAAAGCTCCCAATTAATTACAAAAGACTCATTTACATGACTGTGATTAGACCTATTTGGACGTACGGAGTTGAGCTTTGTGGCTCTACTAAACCATCCAATTCATCTCGTATCCAATCCTCTAAATCCAAAATCCTTCGAAAAATCCTCAATGCTCTTTACTTTGTGACCAATAAACTTATCCATAAAGATCTTAATGTTCCATATGTTTCTGATTTAGCCCAAACCAGATACCTATCCTTCCATAGTAAGCTCCATAACCACTCCAATCCACTAGTCTCCCAACTTGCTTCCTCCTCCATCCCTGATAATCCTCCGAGGCGTCTGAAAAGAAGATGGCCTAGAGACCTTTTAGTGTAGATTTTATTGAAGTGCTACTAGTGAGTAGTTCTTCACAAGTTATTTGCATGCCATTGAATTCACTGTCAACACATTTACTTGTTGTATATTATTTTGTACAGTTGTAAATATCAATAAATGAAAAGAAAAAAAAAAATTTTTTTTGAATTAGATCTTTTCTTAATAGTTTGTAACGTCTTCAAATAGAGCCTAAGTACATTTTATTTTAATTTGGTTTAGATCAGTTGATATCTTTCAGTAGCGCATAAGCCCCAAAAATAGCCAAAATAGGTATTGAAAATTTCACATATTATACTTTTTTAATCGTATTGGTTACAATATTTTCATGTTTAAAAGAATATTGTCTTTTTTTACTGTGTGAAGAAATTAACATCTTCCGGTCGTGCAATGACTTTTATGACCTGATGACCTAAAAAACGAGAGTCCTATGTCTTGATGGGTGATAACAGTAACAACGGGCATCGTACTTTTCAATTTAAAAAAAATCAAATATTTAAGTGACTGTAGAGTTTTTAATTAACAAACTTACTTTCATAAAAAAGAAAAAAAAAATACAAATGGAGGTGTAGCGATATTAATAAAATCGAAATATCGTTTTAAGCAAATTTCTAATTTTCACAGAATTCAAGATATTGAAACAGTCGCTGCAAGTATAACCATCTCGAAAAATTACAAATTAAATGTTGTATCGTTTTATGCAAAACCTGGAAACAAAGCAACAAGTGACCATTGGGAAAATCTTTTAAATAGTTTTCAACACCCCGCAATTATAGGCGGAGATGCTAACGCTCATCATTATCAATGGGGGTGTGATTCAGTGAATGGGAAACAGATTAGTTTCAGCAATTGAAAAAACGAACCTCGTTCTCTTAAATGACGGCTCCCCAACCCTTGTGAACAATATACGTCGAAAAGAAATATTGCAGTGGATATAACATTAAGCTCAATAAACAGTGCCACTAATTCTACTTGGAAAGTACATGATAATCCAATAGGTTCTAATCATCTCCCCATAATAATAGAAATTCCGTATAAAAGAGATGATACTCACACGGAAATGGCAAATTGGTCAGAATTTGAAAAAAATATTCTATAAAACGCTTCACTACTCCCGGAAAACCCCTCGTAAGACGAATTTATTAAACTTCTTAATAATGCATGTGAACGCACGATTCCCTTATACCACCCATTTTTTAATAAAAAATACAGTAGAAGTTGGTGGGATAATGAATGCGGTCTATACCTTAATCGGAGGAAAATTTCGTATAGGGCATATAAAAATAATCCAACAACCGATAATCTAATAAAATATCAAAGGTCAGATGCCGAATTCAAAAGGGTCACGAAAAATAAACAAAAAGAGTCATGGCGAGAGTTCACTTCAAGAATAAATAAAAATAACCCAATTAAAGAAGTATGGAATAAATTATCCATTCTAAAAAACCGAAAAACCTCAAATTGGATGATACCCCTTACAGGAGACTGGTGTGAGGAATTTTTAGACATCTTAGCCCCCCTTTGGTAGTACCTTAAACTACACAAGCATTAGATAAAGATAGAGATAATGAAGAAATTCATTCAATGGATTGTCACAAAATTTTATTTTGCCAGACCTTTTACGATCAATAAAAAATAATGCTAACAGCTCCCCTTGTATAGAAAATATCCATTATATAATGTTAAATAAACTACCTAATCAATTAAAAATCACATTATTAAATATATTCAATAATAAATGGCATACCAATTTAATACCAGAGTCATGGCGGGAATATTGTGATACCTATTTTAAAACCAGGTAAAGATCCAAAATTGGCTACTTCCTTTAGACCCACTTCCTCAAGTTCCTGTATACTTAAAACTTTCGAAAGAATGATTAAATGTAGACTGGAATGGTGGTTAGAATCCCAGAATAAGCTAACAGATTCACAATACGATTTTAGAAAAGCAAAGTCGAGTATGGATAGTTTGTTAGGCCTGCATTCAGACATAAATATAGGATTTAGTGAAGGTAAAAAAAAGATAGGATTGTTTTTGGACATAGAAAAGGAATACGACTCAATTCCAATACACATATTTTCGCATAAAATGGAAGCCATTAAAGTCCCTAGAAAAATTATCGAATTCATTTTAAGAAAGTTTAGAAGACAACTTTTAGCAGACAAAATGTTTTTCAAGATTCAGGCAAGTAATAAAAAATGTCTTAACAAAATAGTATCCTTGAGTACTCTCATTCTAACCTCGAAATATTGGGAAAAGAAAAAAATATGTCCCTATGATTTACAATAGTTTTATAAAATACCAACATTTAGCCGTTAACTTATTTATCAGTTGTAAACTACCAATATATTCACTTGAATACGATATGTTATTTCAAAAATATAATATAATTATAAACAAAAAATTAAACTTGCTGCCTCCCGTTATCATTAATGCAAATATAAAATCCTTGCTTAGAGAAAACTGGCCAGAACATATCAATATTTACACAGACGGATCCAAAACAAATGATAATACAGGCTCTGCAGTATACATCCCAAAGTTTAGATATTCAGCTCAATACAAATTACCTAACAACACTTCTATTTACAACGCTGAATTATATGCTATATTTCAAACCCTTGAATCTATTAAAAAATCAGATAAAAATAAATTTATAATATTAACTGATAGTATGAGCTCATTAAAAAATAAAAAATAATAGTAACATAAATAAAAATAACATTCTAGCCAATGTCATAAAAGAGCACTACCACGCAATAAAAAACAAAAAATAAATAATTTAATTCCGATCAAGGCAGGCAATTCCCGAAAATGACGAGGTAGACCGCCTTGCAAAAACTTCCGTCAACCGAACACATACTACTGACATAAAACTACCGTACTTGGAATTCTTTTCGATGTTAATAAAACATACGCTTAATAATTGGGGACAGAATTATCAGGAGTCATTTACAGGCATATACTATAAGTCTATCGTACCACAAATATTAAAGGAACTTTGATTCTTTCGATTAAATTTAACCAAAGACGTAGTTTAAAATTTTGCTAGACTTAGAACTGATCACGGTTTATGGAATGTTTATCTTCAGCGCATAGGAATTAAGAAAAGCTCAGAGTGTGATAGATGTATTAAAAGAGAAACCCTCCAACACATAATCACCGAATGCCCGGCTTACATTAAGAAAACATCTAATCACCAAAATGAAGTTTTTTTAATATCTTATCAAACTTCAGTACCTAAGCCAACCGGAAGATGTCAACCGATTTCGATATTTTTTTTTTTTGTCTTAACAATTCGCAACTTTTCCTTGCTATTAAAATTTCGAAATATAAAAAAAAGCGTTTTTTCCGTCCATCTTATTCCTCAGCTCATTCTGTTTATTTGTTATTTATAGCCCTGAAGAGGCTGAAAAGTAGATTTTCCATTAAAAGATTTTTAGCATGAATATGTTTCATTTTAAGAAGAGAAGAAGAAGAAGAAGAGAATGAACTTTATTCTGGGACTACTTGTCCCCTAAGAATAACATATGATTACAGTACATAGGACAATCATCTGGCTTTGATAATTAATTATAATAAATAATAACAATAGATAATAATAAAAATTGATAAAGAATTAAATTATATGTTACAAGATAACTGTGACATCTTGTAAAATGATACATCTTATGTATACTATTATAATGTATATTACATAAATGTTCACGTTTTACATTAGCTCGGAAGATTGAAGATCCAGGAGGTAAAGGAATAAATGATGTTTAAAGGAAGTAAGAGTGGATCTTTTTCGAATTGTGATGGGCAATGAATTCCATAACGAGGAAGCACGGATAATAAAGGATTTCTCGAAGGATGCAGTTCGATGCGCCGGAGTGTATAGGTTGATGGGTTGGGTTCTAGTATTTAAGAGGTGAATGGAGGAGCGCAGAGTAAGGAGGTCATGGATATAGGTGGGTTTTTTGGTTTTCAAGGTTTGAAATATGAGAGCACCCAGGAAGTATTGACGTCGAAAACCGGGGTACAGCCACCCGATTTCAGAATACCTGTGAGATATGTGAGAACGTCTGGAGATCCCGAAAATAAATCTAATAAAACAGTTCATTACTCTTTTACATCTCATCTCGAGCTCATCAGACAGTCCTCCATATACTACGCATCCATAGTCAAAGTTAGGAAAAATAAGTGATGATACTAAAAGTTTTCGAGTACTTAATGGTAATGAATCACGGTAATGTGAAAGTTGCTTAAGAATAAAAATAGATTTTCTCGTGATTTGAGAGATATGGCTATTCCATGCAAGATGTTTACCGAATGTTATTCCCAGATTTTTAATGGAATTTTGGAAATGAATTGGACGGTTTTTTAAGAAAAGCAGTGGATAGTAGGGAAGAGCTTTTAGGTGAGGTTTTGACCCAATGAGAATAGCCTTTGTTTTTTTCTGGATTTAGACTTAATTTATTCTCCACTGCCCAAAGGTTAATGCTATCTATGTCTTTCTGTAGCTTACAAGTCGCCTCTAGCATATTTGAAGGATGAAAGGATAAATATATTTGCAAGTCGTCAGCATAAAGATGATATTGGGAGTAGTGGATGCGATTCGGCAAGTCATTAATATAAATAGAAAATAGGGTAGGTGAAAGAGAAGATCCCTGGGGTACTCCTCGCGAGAGTGGTAGTGAAGATGAGTGAGGTTTTCCAGGTATAATCACTGTTTGGGAACGGTTGGATAAAAAAGAATGAAGCCAGCTTAACGCACTATTAGATATTGAGAGGTTATGGAGTTTGGAGAGGAGGATTGTATGGTCAACAGAATCAAAAGCTTTTGAAAAATCAAAAAGGATCAGGATCGTAATATTCTGTTGGTCTAAGGAGTAGTAAAGGTCTTGAGTAATTTTTACCAAAGCAGACTGCGTGGAGTATCTGGATCGGAATCCTGATTGGAAAGGATTAAGGAGAGTTTTATAGTCAAGAAAGGAGGTGAGTTGGGTATGTGGTAATCTTTCTAATGGTTTAGATAAATTTGATAGGATTGATATAGGTCAAAAGTGGGAAACTGAGGAAGGAGAAGGAACTTTATTTAATGGACGGACAAGGACTTTTTTCCAAGCTGTAGGGAAAATAGAGTTTTGTAAGGAGAAATTATATATGTGGAGCAGGGCGGGTAAGATAACAGGAAGGCAGAGTTTGATTATTTTTAAAGGTATTTGATCCAAACCATGGTCATTGGTACGAGATTTAAAAACTGAATCAATTAGGTCATTAGGGGAAATATTAAGAAAATAAAAGTTATTAGAATTAAAAGGGGTTGGAGGAATAGAATAGGATAAGGTGTTTACAGGGAGTTCATTAGGGTGGGGGTCAGCAAAGTAGGAATTAAGTTCATCTGGAGTGAATGGATAATTGTTATCAGATGTGGAACTGGGTACTGCAAATTTTCTCAAAATTTTCCATTTAGATTTAGGGTCAGGCGCTTGGGATAGGATATTTTGAAAATACTGTGCTTTAGCACGGCGTAAAGAGGTCTGGGTGAGGTTTCTAAGAAGCTTAAACGATGAATAATCATCTGAAAGTCTAGTACGCCTAAAACGTCTCCTGGCAGCATCTCTTCGCTTCATCAGATTTCTAATGTCAGGGTTAATCCATGGAGCTGGTAGTCGTCGGATAATTGAGGTTTTGAGAGGGGCAAGATGATTAAGGACAGTATAAATGAGGGGGAAGAATATATGGATTCCAAGGAATGGGATAGTGCGTCAAGTAAGGATTCTATTCTATCTGGGGTTATATGGTCAAGATTTCTCCAAGATATTTTCTTAGGAATAAGGATAGGAACAGATATGTCATAGGAGATTTGGATGAGATCGTGGCATGAGAGGAAAGGTACTGGATTTTGAGAGAAGGATAATAGGTTTTTCTGAGAATCTACAATCATAAGGTCAATTAACGTATCTGTGAACTGGGTGTGATGGGTGGGTTGGAAAGGTACTGCAAAAAGATGTAGAGAATACACCAAGTCCATAAGATACATTTTATCAGAAGAATCTGAGAGGAGGTTAGTATTAAAGTCACCAGCAATGATGACATTATTATACATAGGTACATAAGTAAAAAGAGATGATTCGAATGATGGGTCGAATTTGACCTGAGGAGGGCGGTAAACTATAAGGTAAAGGAGGGAAAATGATTCCGAAGAGATTTCAGTGAACATGTATTCAAGGTGTGGATATATCAAGAGAACTGGATTTTAAAAGAATTTTTGCTCTTAGGTTATTGCGAACATATAAACAAACACCTCCACCAGTTCGGTCCATCCGATCATGGCGAATAAGGGTGTAATCAGGAATAGATATGGAAGAGGTGGGAATATATGGTTTCAACCAAGTCTCAGAAACTGCAATGATATGATAGGTGTTATGGATAAAGTAGTCATGAAATTCATCGAAGTGCGCTGGGAGGGATTGGGAGTTAACGTGACAGGTCAGTAGTATATTAGACATAGGGAAGAGAGAGGACAAGGTTACTTTGAGAGATAATGGAAATTTTTAATTGGAGCTTATAGGAACAATAATTATCACAGAACCAATAGGGTAGTAAGAACAACGGGAAAACATAAATGCATCTATCATTAGGAAATTTGAAACACAGAGACAAGAAAAATAAAAATAAGAATATTACATTGTATAGAGATTTAGATATGTAATAATTAACGAAAAAATTATGGTTTGTCAAATCATTACTAAAACGTAGACAAAAATTTACATAAACTGGTAGAAAAAATGATTTTTTTTTTCTGAAAAAAATAGATAAATCGATTGCGATGTAGGAAAAAGTAAAGATGAATCCATGAAATAAAAATACAAATAAGAGTAAGAAAAAGTAAAAATGAAAAAGAAAGATATATGGAAATATGTGGTAAATGTCAAATATAATAAGCTGTAAGACTAATACCAATACAAAAGCCGAAAAAAAAAAAAATGAAGATCAGAGAGAATGCTGTATCCGCGAGAAAAACTGGATGGTACTTGCACTCCTGTTAGTCATCCGAAAACATCAAGGTCTTGAGCCTGGTCAATAAAGATCACCGGATGGCCGTCATCTTTCCGGCAGCGCACTCTACCAGCCGCAAACCAAACATATTTCACTTTTCCGGTGGACCTCTTCTGCCGTGCAAGCCAGTATAGGTGCCTGTTCACTGGTGTCATCTCTTCGGCGAGATATATCCGGTGGGAATCATTTTCCTGCCAACCTATATTTCTGGTCGAGAAGTCTCGCTTAATTTTACTTAACTGCATCCCAATTATTTTCTCCATATTATTCCAATTTGTTTTTAGGGTTCCAAAGGAATATTATGTCAAGAAATCAATGCATATTATCTAATATACGATGTAAAATAAAAACATGTAGTTTTATTCTTTCTATTATTAGGAAAAATATTTAGATAAAAATCAGGTTAACCGATGACTGTTCATTCTATCCTTTTATATAAAGGCTTCATATCATGCATTTTATAATTAAATCATTCATATGATAATTATAATAATAAAATTATATTGAGGTGCCATACCTGCTGATCATAGTTCTGAGCATTGTAACCACTAGCAGTGTATGAAGAATAAGGATTCTGTTGATATCCACTATAGTTCAAGTAGCCATTATTAACTTTGCATGTACTTCTGTTTCCTGAAATTACAAATATCTCATTTAAAAATTTGAAATCTTCATAATCAGTTTAGAATAAAGTTTGCTTACCATTCGGCAAAGGGTATGTAGTTGATGCATAAGGTGATGCATAAAAACTGCTATTATAGCTACCGCTCTGAGGATTATATGGAGCTGTCAAACTGAAAAAAGTATAAGTATGAAAACAATATTAATTTAAAAAATATATATTTATAACATAAAAATAAGTTGAACTTTGACTTAACTAATTTATAATTTTTTAGGTACATAAACTTTTAATAATCTAAAACACATATTTCTGCAACAAATATTTAATTTATTATTGTTAAATATAATTAAATTTTCTTCAAGTTGTTATCATTATTTTACTTGTATCTTTTGAATTATAAACAATTTCTAAAGTATGAGCATCAGTAAAAGTTGATCAAATTATAACATTCATAATAAAGAAATAGTGGGAACCATTTGCAATGAATAATGTTATAAAATAGTATAAAAACAAATATTAGACATATAAAGAAAAACTTATAATATCATATATAATACCTGTTATAGTAATGGCTAGATGGATTGTTGTAATAATCTGAGTTCCGCTGATAGCTACAATCACTGTAAGTTGACTCATTACCTAACTCTGAAATTTGATTAGCATCAATTTCTGTTTTCACCTCCAACTGTTCTATAAAAAGAATAAGTTAAACGTCAAAGTAAATTCCCCTTATTATGTAACAAAAAAAAAAAAAAAAAAAAAAAAAAAAAAAAAAAAAAAAAAAAAAAAAAAAAAAAAAAAAAAAAAAAAAAAAAAAAAAAAAAAAAAAAAAAAAAAAAAAAAAAAAAAAAAAAAAAAAAAAAAAAAAAAAAAAAAAAAAAAAAAACTGCCAAACTATGTTAAACTGCAACATTCCCTTTAATCTAAATAATATAAAACTAATTTGATAATCATAAAAAAATATAGTAATTCAATAATTCACTTTTTATCTCAAATTACAAATGCCAAATTCTTCATGTAAAAGACATGTTAGAATTTAATATTATGAAATATTATATGTTTATAATGATTGTGTAAGAAATTAAACTTTAATCTACATAAATAAAAGTGAATGTTATTGTAAGTATATCTGTATGTCTCTTATGCCTTTCTAAACCGTTCATTCGATAGCTATGAAACTTAGGGGAATGGTTGACACATGCCCGTGAACGTTTCTGAGTTAGTAAGACTATGTTTCCATAGACGACGCGTCGTTCAGTGCCAGTTAGTTAAGGAAATATACGTACTTATATTTCTACAGCATAAAATCGTTGGATTGTACCGTATTCACCGCCACTCTGTGCAGGAAGACGTTAAAATAATTCACCAATGCTGAGTATTGCGATTTGGTGAAACCGATCAAGTATATTTGAATATACATATATGAACAAAGGAAATGATTTGGCAGTTTTTAGTGTGGGAAATACAACTGGATCTATCGAAGAAATCAATCAATATCAACTGGGACCCTACATCAGAAGTAATGAAGCCGTATGCCACATTTTATCCTTTCCAATTCATGAAATATGTCTAACAGTTATTTATTTGGCAGTGCACCTTGGAAATGTCCAGCGTATGTACTTCACGTCAGAAAATGTACATACTAGAGCATTGTCACCACCATCAACAACGTAAACTGCATTCTTCTCATTGTGCAGCGAAGATACGTTTGCAAAGACGCTACTTTACTCTTAAACGCAAACATATTAATCGCGGAATGCTTTAGCAAATAAGTTTTAACACTACAAAGAAGGCAAATTAGGTGGATTCGTTCAAACGATAACGTATATCGTACGACAGAATAATGCATGCAATCACAATTAAAAGCGTTCCATTTGCTGTTTCCAAAGCGTATTCCCTGGATGCGCTCGGAGCCACAGAAAAGACTTTTTTCATTTCACTTATTTGACAACTATACGATCACGAAATTATACTGTACTGACAATCGCATCAACTCTTCTGGATGGTGGTCGAACAGCGGATTCATCACTGAAATTGCTGTTAAATTTTCAAATATCTGAAAGACCCAAATCACCAAAGATTCCAGAAGGGGTAAAATACTCATATAAACTCATTACATGGAACGAATGTACAATAAGAAGCATAAGAAGAATTTGATCGTACACTACAAGATTTAAGATGAAATCAACTGCTCTTTGGTGGGGCAATCAATTCAATGTCTGGTGATTTTTGACAAACTTTACCAGTTATATCATGCTCAATACGCGTTGATAAACTTGAGGACCAATACACATGAACAGCTACGAAATTAAGCGTCCGCTTATCGTTTCGCAAAACAATTGTTGGATATAGGGAATGGGAAAATATCCTTCGATGAATCAACACTTTCTACAAATTTCTGTAAAATCACAGCAACCAACGGCGAGTTAATTGACAATGTTTTCCCAAATTTATCATAAAATTACAGAAAACATCAGTGGCTCAGTGAACGGGCTATATTAGCAACAAAAAAGAACGACGTCGATACAATTAATTTCATCATTCAAAACGGAATCCCAAGCGACAAGATAGCATTCGAGTCGAGCATTTATCAAGAGGAAGTTGTCAATTAAGCAACTGAATTCTTAAATTCACTTGATTTGCCAGGCATGCCATCGTACGTCTTAACATTGAAAATTGACGAGCCCTCCATTCTTCTACGAAACATCAAATCAAACACAACTCTGCAATGGTACCAGGCTTACGGTGAAAAAGCTGATGAATAACATAATCGAAGCTACAATTTTAAACGGAAAATTTAAAGGCGAAGATGTACTGTTGCGACACATCCCAACGATTCCAACAGACATCTTAGTTATAAAAAATAAACTCCAAATAACTGCATAGAAACTAACAAATAACATCATGATATGAAACATGGAAGCACCTAAACATTCTTGTGTCAGATTACGTTTGTATACAACGTAAGGGAGTAGTAAATTATTCATTCATGACAGACGGAATTCAACGAATCTTGATAATTCAATCACAAGGGGACGTTTTGACTTGTAACTCACATATTTGAATGCCGATTTTTGTATGTGTAGTAGGGACCTATAATAGTACAAAACCATTGTTATAGCCGCAATAAGCATTAGGAGCCAAGAAAAAAAAAAAAAATATGAAAATCACGTTTTATTTTTTTTCTCAGCTCACTGTCAAGATAGAGAAATGATTCTTTCACGTAAAATTGTAGTTTTGTATGATACTTGAAATGAAAATATTTATTTTGCTCAAGACACGTTCTGGCTTTAAGGAGCTCAATAACTTCAAAAAAACGATAAAATTCCAATGAAATCCAATGAAATTTTTTTCATGTAAAACTTACCTCAAATCTCGATTTGACACACCAAAAAAAACATTATATGTGAAATTTGATCAAAATGAAAAAAATATTTATTTTTTACCCCTTTCGAGGACGTTATAATTTAAAAGTTGGTATTTCATCAACAACTTCTAACCACCATAACAATCGCTGTGTAACACCGATTACAATAGTAATAACATTACAAGAATCAGCGTACATTATGCTTTTTATCCATGCATATAACATTGGGTTTTCTCAAGATTTTAGTGGAAAAAAACTGATGTGAATAAAAATTCCAAGGTCAACTATAACTTGAGATATCTCAATAAATAGAAATCCTGCGACCTCTGGATTTGAGCTAATCCGTGCAGTTTTACGGCTTTTAGATGCCCTTAAAATTATAATTAACCTTGCTTTTGTGGTGAAATATTTGAGATAGCGCAAATTATTTACGTTTCTTTACAAGTTGACAGCCTCTTTCTTGCCTTCTAATATCCTACAAAAGTTGAGGGGTCAAAAATTTTAATTTTTGATTTAGACAAAATTTAGTTTCTATGTATTGTTTTTTTTTTTAATAAGGAAACTGAAAATGATATCAGTTTTGGGTTTACAAATTTTCCTCAATTATGAACTGCGGAAAGGGCCAACCTACCCTTCTGGCGAGGGGGGTTCAAGAAAAATCAAAATATTAAATCTCATTAATTGAAAAATTATATAAACTTTAGCTCTAAATCACAATATTCACTGATCCCTATATAGGGTGTACACTAACTCTACAATCAGAAAAAAAGCTGGGGTATTGTTTAAGAAGAAGGAACGGGGATTTGAAAATAACTTACTAAAAAGTTTCAATTATCTACTTCTTTACTAAAACCAGAAATACACAGTAGTGTTTCTATTATTAATCTTAGCACTCAGGCCACTTAACTATTAATGTGCTGTTTTAAAATTTTATTGGAATAGAAGAGCTTACCAGGAAAATCTTCTTGGAGGCTGGGGTTCCAACTGTGGAATGATTGGATGTTTTGAAGAGATGAACCCTGTAGGCAACCTATGAAAAACAATAAGTAGTTAAATAACAATTAAAATAATAAAAAGTTTTTTTCACAAGGTAACCATTGAATAATAAAGGCTAATAAAGAAAAAATAAATAATATAAAATTGAAAATATTTAACTAGCTTTATGAAGATTACCTTCGGCACTGGTGTTGGGAGAACTGGAGTTTGAATCAGTGCCACTACCTTGACTGGAAATCTCTAATCTACCTTCCAAGCCATCAAGTCCCCTATAATAAGTAAATAAATAAATAAATAAGTAAATTTTAATTATTTTGTACGGCATTAAGGATTCGTTGAAATGATTAAGAAAGAACAAATACAATCTAAAATCCCAGTTAAATTACATAAATCTATTAAGACAATCATTACAATCTAACCAAATTTAGAAGAAGAAGATAATCTGGGATGCAGACCGAAGAAAGAAAAAAAAAAGTCCAAGTAAAAAACTTTTAAAGGAGTGCCGACGTTTCGACTTGCCTTGCAAATCTTCCTCAAGTCTAAACTTAATAATAAAAAAACTAAATGTGACCAAATGATAGCTGACAGATAAAAAAAATGACAAATGGATTTCAAAAGAGCGGCTAGGAAACTCCTTTTTTTAAAATTCTAATATGATTTTTTTTCAAATCACAATTTTTTTTTTTTATCTGTTTGCCCTTTTTTGAAGCTTCTTTCTTTTCTCTCAGCGGATTCTTAGTTGAGCACAGTTTCTTCTGAACAGCATTTGTTCAAGTAGGGAAGATGTTTGATTGATTTTATTGGCCAATTCACTTAACTTATCGTTATATTCTGGTACAGGTGTAGGGGAAGGTGTCCTTAATAACATAATAAGAGTACTGGGGGGTGGAGGTGGAGCTAAGGGTGGAGGGGGCGTTCTAAAATTCGTTTTTTTTTTTTTCAGTTTTTCGTTAATAACTCGAAGACTCTTGCCTCAAGCGAATATGCGGTTATGTACTAAATTAATTAACGTGAAATTCTTTACAAAACAGATTCTATATATTCTTTATTGCTGGGATCAATACTTGAGGAGATATAGTGAGGGGAGATGGAAAATTGAAAAAAAAAAAAAAAAAAAGAAGGTTTTATTGTTAAATATGATATGTTAATTGTTAAAATTGTATGTTTATTGTTACAAATGAATAGTTTATTATTATTAATCAAATGGTCAATGCTAAAAATAAAATTTTTATTGTAGTACAGGGTAATTAGCATTCGAACCTTGGACTCAGACCAAAAATAAAGAGGTCTGACTACTGGAAATTGTTCACTAACCTTAGCTCTAAATGTGGTACAAAGGTTTTTCGAAATCGGGTTTGGGAAGCGGAGGGGAAAACGTGTTGAAAATTGTATGTTTTTAGTAGTTAGACACTCGGAAACCGTTACTTTCAGCACATTTACAATAAATTTGGTTCTCTTCATTTTTTGCTCAGATCAATAGTTTTAGAACTTTGGAGGACGAAAAATAGGCTAATTCGAAAACACGTTTGTCGGTACTCCTTTGGTTGTAACTCCGATCTAAAATTTGTTTTGTTTTTTTCATCTGAAAGTTGGTTACATTTACTGCCAGACTTTATGTATGAATTTTTTATCAAGTCCCGTGAAACATCCATACCAGCAAGCTGAGAACTCCGTACTTGTGCCAAAAAAAATTTAATTTCACAACAGTACGCGGAATTTAGTGTGGCGGAATGGATATTTCACGGAATTTAATTAAAATATGACATATGGGATCTAATAGTAAATTTAACCAGCTTTGAGATTTATTATTTTTTAGCAATAATTAGACCATTTGTAAATTAGTTAGACCACAAAGGAAAATGTAAAATCTTTTGGCGTTTTTAGTGTCAAATTTAAAATAATTCGAATGTTTTTGTTATACGATCAAGCATTTCCAACCACTTTTTTTTTTTTTAATATCATCATAAAGAGGAATGATTCAAGTTTAAGAATATATGGGAGTGAGGAACATGGCCGCTACTGCTATGCAGCCAGCTATAACAGCTCCGTGTTTACTCTCTTGATTCTTGTGGAATTATCTCACGACTTTGTATATATTGTGTACCTACAAACTATAACAATTTGTGAAGTTTTTCGGCTAGGTGAGTTCCTAGAAACTAATATATGAAGGTGGTCTGATAGTGTTAGACTAGATAGTTGGGCGCAGCGTGGCTAGGCAGACTGCCTACGTCTCGAGACTCGACCTGCTCACGTCTGGAGCTAGGCTATAAGTTACATTGGCCTACCTGACACAATTATCACGGGTGGTGTAGTTAGTTAGGCGCTTGACCGCTGTTCTAACGAAGCCCAGTTCGAAACTCATAAAAGTGGGACTGTTTTTCTTTTGTTTTTTTTTAAAATAATTTATTTTACGTATATATAAATATTTATTCATATATGTATTTTTTTTCTCTTTCTAGTGCTATTTTATTTTCTATAATTATTAAAAATAATTTAAACATTTAATTTCATCATGGAGTATGAAAAATCGTCGTGTTTCGATTCTGATGAAGAAATGCCATCTTCTGACTTCAGTGAATCGGACTCCAAGTTTCTCGAGGCTAAAAGACAAAGGAATATTGGTATTGAGCCTACTGGGAACTCCCCCGACAAAAAGAAAGAAAAAACAAAAAGATAAGAAGCCGAATGTATACACCACACCACCAAAAACCCGCAATAAGACTATAGTCTCTGCAGTCACACCCATAGAAATAACAATAAATTCCAACCACTAACAAATATGCCAACTGACAGCTCAGCATCTCAACCACTAAAACCTCTCATAGATTTAAAACCACCTCCAATCTACGTCACCGGCGTAGAAAATTATTTACAATTCTGTCAAAATATATCCGAGTTAATTGGTCAAACCAATTTCCAATGCTTCTCCAGATATGAAGACATCAAAATAAATACGGAAACAAAAGAAAGTTACAAATCACTGATAGCGCATCTGAAAAATAATAATATAGAATTTCATTGTTACCAGTTAAAAGAAGAGAAGGCCTACAGAGTAGTACTGCGTGGGCTTCATCAATCTGTTCCTCCCAACGCCATCAAAAGAGACCTAGAGGAGTTAGGTCATTCTGTCAGGCATGTCGCCAATGTTCTCCACCGTATTGATAAGCATAAACTCCCATTGTTCTTCGTGGATCTGGAGCCGGCAGAGAACAATACTGAGATTTTTAATATCAAAAGATTTGTATACTCTGTCGTAAAATTTGAAGTTCCTCGACTCAAAAAAGAAAAAGTTCAGTGTACCAGATGCTAAAACCTGGGCCACACAAAAACCTGCAAGCAGGACCACATTTAACTGAATCATGTTTAAAAACACGTGAAACGCCAACCTTGTGTGTCCTATGTGGTGAGAGCCATCCCGCTAATTATAAAGGTTGCCAGGTTTACAAACTTAGGCAAAAGCAAAGAAGCACCAACTCAGCCTCAAATAGAAATTGAGTTTCTCATACATCCGTAACTGTAGGATCATTCTCCCAGAATCAAAACATCCCAGTCATCAATAGCTCTCTCAAAGACTTCCCTTCACTTCCTTCAACATCAAAAGTACAACAGCCTCAATATCAACAACCCAGCCATTCAGCCGGTCAACTCACTGAACCTCAGCCATCACCCTCAGCAGCAAGTTCATCTCAGACTCTTCAACCAACCAATGAATTCTCGACGGTCGAACGAAGAAATCGACGGTCACAAAATCAGGCGCCTCAAACATCCTTTCCATCCCGACCTCCCAAAATAATCAATCCTCCCCCATCAACTAGTCAACAGACACCACAACAAGTGAACCAACAGATCAAGCCTCCAGCACAAATACATGGGCAAACCATATCTCCTCAACAATATCCAAGCCAAATCCCATTCCAGGTACCGTCTTCAAGACAGTTTAATCATCCGTTTCAAATATCAGAACCCTATCCTACTTCCTCCCAAAGTTTTGGTGATATCTCATCGATTCTTTCATCCATCCTCCGTGAACTCCAAGAAACTATCAGGCCCTTAGTTACCCTGTCAGAAATCACTTCCATTGTTCCTCGATGATCCAAAACTCCTTGGCAGTTCTTTTAGGAACGCAAATGGTTTGCTCAATCACAGAAATGAACTAGACATATTCTTACACGACAATTACATTCACATTGCCCTAATTACCGAGACCCACCAGACGCCTACCTCTTATTTCCACATCAAAGACTATATCACTTACAGAACTGACCACCCCAACAAAACAGCCCACGGTGGTACTTGCATTCTTATCACTAACCCACACCTTGATTCCTTCCTCTCCAACTGAAACCATTCAGTCTACCTCACTAATCCTATCCACCCTTCCATTTAACCTTACTATTTCAGCTGTATATTGTCCTCCAGGAAATGGCCTTTCCCAAAATATTTTGCAATCCTTATTCCTATCCTTTGGGCGGCGCTTCTTTGCAGGTGGGGACTACAACGCTAAACACCAGCGATGGGGCTGTAGAACATCCAATTCCCGAGGTAGTATACTTTCCCGTGTATCATCCTTAAATAATTACCCCATCCTTTCACCTAACAATCCTACCTACTGGCCTACATCCCTAAGAAAACGCCCAGATATCCTTGAAATATTTGTCACTTCTCAAATTTCTACTTCCCAAACTACAATAGATTCGTTAGATGACCTTTCCTTAGATCATAACCCAGTTTTGCTTACATTACATTCTACTCCTATTATCAAACCTTCTCCTCCATCCTTAATAACTGGACGAGCAGACTGGGACATATTCCGTTCGGCTTGAGAAAACCACATTGACTAAAAAACTCCACTAAAAACCTGTAAAGAAATAGATAATGCAATAGAACATCTTACAAATTCAATTCATACCTGCATAACAGAAAACACTTCACAAAATAGAATTAAAATTTTAGAAAGTATCTTATCACAGAATATTCGCGTTTTATTAGTAGAGAAACGTCGCGCTAGGGCCAAATGGCATAGAACTCGTTATCCAACTGATAAAACCTATTATAATAAATTGACTAACAGATTAAAATCAGAACTTAAAAAACTAAAATTTGAAAATTTACAAAAACAAACTGAACAACTAACTGTTTCCGATAAATCATTATGGAACACTACCAAAAGACTGTTAAAATTCAAAAACTTCAATCATCCTCCCCTTACTCCAGCTCAAACCTGGACCAAATCTGATTTAGAGAAATTGCAGGTATTTGGTGAACAATTACACAATATTTTTCTTGTGAAAAACTCACTGCTCATCCAAATCCACTTGTTGCACAACTTGTTTCCCATTCCATTCCTGCCAATCCTCCGAGGCGTCTGAAAAGAAGATGGCCTCGTGATCTTCTTTTGTAAATATTCATTTGAGTACTACCAATGGGTAGTTCCTCTACAAGTTGTATTCATGTCATTATATCTCGTATATACCGCATATTTACTAGATGTGTTTTGTAATACAGTTGTAAATTTCTATTAATAAAAGAAAAGAAAAAAAAAAAGAATATATAATCGGTAATCGCGGAACAGCGCATATGTATGTGAACATGCCAGTTAATGTCTGTCAATTTATACAAATATGCGTACATTATATAAATTAATTTATATATTATTAATAGTAATTTAAATAAATATACCTAAAAATATTTTTCATTTAAAACAGCAAAAACCCCATTATTTTCTTAAAACCCATTACTATTTTCATATATTACCTATTTTTCAACATATGGGATCAAATAAAATGAATTAAACCTCAGAAACATTTTTGGCCAAGAAAATCAGTCAAGTACCCCACTCGGCGACAACTGGCAGGCGCTGAGACGAGGAACAGTGCGCTTGATAGAGGGCTACTTGGAATTGTATCGGCTGTGGAGCACTTCCGTCCATATATCTTTGGGAGGTAATTTAGATTCCATACAGACCACAGACCCTTGCAGTGGGTCGGGAAGCTGTAAGAGTCCTCCGCGAGAGTTACGCGGTGGAAGGAGTTTCTCAGTCAATACGATCTCGAGATAGTGTATAAGCTGGGCAGAAAGAAGGATGTAGCAGACTGGCTGTGGCGAGCTGTTACGGTCAATGCGGTCGAGAAGGAAGCAGGACCGTCGGGGATATCCGCCAGTTTCTGCGCGAATTGACACCAGAGGTAGAGAGCGAAGAGCTTACGCAAAGTGGTGAAAATGAGTCCCACAAATACGGCAATAAATCTCAAGAATACAAGAGGTCCTAGGACGAGAGACCCACAGATATGGAAGACAAAGACTGGAAGTCTACCGAAGGCGCCATTCTCGAAGTACGGAAGAATACCTGAAAACTCGGTTCCAACTCTCCTAGTTATTGAAGATCTTCGTCCACTATTCTCTTCAGTCACCAAGAATGGCTTAACTAAGAATTGGGCATTACAAGTACACCCAATGATACGTTTTCAGTTGTTGGAAATAGGAAATCTAGATGAAGGATGGTGATCTATGACATTTAAAGGCTACCTGGACGCCCCTCGCTGCACTAAGTGCCAGGGCTATGCAAAAACCAAAGCCACTTGCACTACGGACTCGGTGGTCTGCATTTAGTGCGCAGAGAGTCGTCATCTAATGAAAGGGTGTCCGATGAAGAAAGCAATGAAGGACCCAACCTGTATTAATTGTAAGCGGACGAATGCTGATCCCAGCAGAATAAAGAACAAGGCTGGAAGTCAGGAGTGCCCTGTGCAAGAAAGAAAGAAATGGCGAAACGAATCTATAATGAATAAGATTACCATCCTTCAGTTCAACATGGGTCGGCGAAGAGTAGTGGCAGACGAGTTGCGAGATCTTTCTCGACGCAATATCATGGCATTTCAGGAACCGTCCAGTCATCGGAACTTGTTCAAGGGGTTTGGCCTAACGTCAAGAATTATAGCCCTGAGCAGTGAAGAGAGGAGGCCCAGGGCTGCTATAGTGGTTAAAAACCCGAATCTTGACGTGATGAATCCGAGGCAATATTCTATAGCTGATTGTGTAGCATGCAACATAAAGTGGGGCAGTGTATATTTCACGGTGATTTCGGCTTAGCTGCCTAACGGAAGTAACATTGAAGAAGATATTTCACTCATTGAGGCGATCACATCCAGTAGTAGGAATGTGGTCTTGTGCTCGAATACCGACGCTTGGAACACAGTTTGGGGCTCCAGCCGGACAGACAGATGAGGTGCTAAGGTAGGTGAGTTTATAGCAAGTAGCCAATATTCTCTCCAACGTCAAAAGGCCAGATCTCGATGAGTTCCATGGCGGACACCAGCCTTAACGAGTATGAAGAGAGAAGTATACAAGGTGCGGCGCACAGTGGGGCAAAACGGCTAAAAAGCGGAAAAAACTCTTTTTCTCGAGAATAGTTAGTCCTATCGAGATAAAAATAGTCACATTTGATTCAGAATAAAAAAATACATAAGAATTGTAACTAATTTGAAATATTATAAGATTTTATTCTTTATTAGGATATTATAAATTATTTTGTAAAATTAAATTTAACATAATTTTATTCTAATTTAACTTCATTTCATTAAAATGTTGGTTCCATTTTTCGATTTTCTTATTTTTATGTCGATTACTTTGGAATAAGCTGGTTAAGAGTGGTTCAGAATTCATTATTTACCAATATGATGAAAAGAATGATGGAGCGGCTTACATTATCAATTAGAGTGCTCCGTTACTGATGGTAAGGTGTTTAGTTTTTAGCTTCAGGCCTCGAGTATGTTATGTAGGGATCTTAAGATTTTAGCAGCTTACAAAATACATCCTTGTTCATGGCTGTAAATTTCCTAGTAAAGTGTATGTAGACCATAGTGCTTAAGGTATTTGTTCTCAACTAGTTCATAGCTAACTTGAGATATTATATAGAGAGGCAGTAAAAGAAGGATTTTAGAAAAATGTTTTTGATGTATTTCCGGTGTTACTGGAACAGTATCCCTGCTTTACGTAATCAACTTTTATCCGTAATTCAGTGATAGACCGTTTTTGTATACGCTCCTTCTCTGCTTCTTTTACTGGGATAGTAGTTTGAATAGTTATCCAACGCTGGAATTCCAGGATATAGCCTAGGTGTTAACGCCATTATATTAATCTGTATTAGAATTAGAGACAATATATTATTGGTGAGGTGAGCGATTTAGGAGATCGCTGCTGCGGCTGGAGGCTTTGCCTGCCGTTACCTAGCAACTTTGTTAGCCCAACTCGCTAATTAAATGTTTCGAGTGCAGTACAAGATGGCGATTAGTTGGCGTCATCATTAAGACGCTGTTTTCATCGTTAATGGTTAAAATGCAGACGTGAGCCCACTAATTCTTCGACCGCTTTCGAAGACGTCCAGCGTTCACATCTTAGACATCTTATGAAAGTTCTTCTCGCACCGAGACCATCTCATCATCATCTCGTTGCGGCTGTACCAGTAATAGTCGTCCCTCTCCCTCAGCTAAGTTCTTCACCAATAACAGCATATCTTTTTATTTTATTTATTTATATTTTGTTTTGATTAGTGATAATTGTCATAATTTTCATTAATAGGTTATTTTTAGTTTTGATTCAAAAGGTTCAATAATTATTTGTTACTTAATTCATTGTTTGTGTATGGTGTCGGTTTTCTCAGATAGACCCCAGTATTCGGAACCTTAGTTTATTTATTTATTTTCTTTTTGTTTATTCCCTTTTAGTTTCTTTTTTTGGAGCCTCATTCAAAAGACTCTGTCAATTTTGCGGGAGCTCTAACACTAGGTAAAGAATATATTCCATAAATTTAATTCTAGGATGAATTAGAAAAATCCCAACTTAACTGCTTCTTATTTGCGAAACTGAAGTTACCTGATTCCTATTAAATTAAAACAAATTTGTTTGTAAAGAGGAAAAACACTTATTAATTGTAACACTCATTGAAGTTAGCAAAGCATCCGATACTAAAGAATACTTCCCGAAAAAAGAAACTTTTTTTTTTTTTTTTTTTTTTTTTTTTTTTTTTTTTATTTATCAGAATAATTACAAGCTGCCTCACTCAAGGGCAATGAGTAATATTGATGACAGAGACTCATTCACACAATATGTACAATGACAAGAAAATTAAAATAAACAGCCTTTAAAAATACAAGAAATAATAAAAAAAAAATATATATATATATACAAGAAATAAAATAAAATAAGCAAGATATAAAAATAGAATAAAATAAATGATAGTATACAATAGGTGATGATTTTTGTAGCCAATAAATAAAAAATAAAAAAAATTAAAAAGAAAAGAAACAATCGTAACTACATTCTTACTTTATATACAAATTTACAAACATTCCAGGGAACACCCTGATCCAAGCTCGCCCCCCCCCTTAAGGAGGGGAAGCCGGGAACAGAGAGTTCCCAGCGCTGTTCTATCAGCTGCGTCACTAGTAAAATCCAGTGGAGGCTGAGGGAGAGCGCTATGGTACAGTCACACAGGACTTGAGTGGAGAAGCTGGCCATTGCCAGAACTCCAATATTAAATATTTACAATAGGTCTCGGGGCCATTGCCTTTTTAATCTGCGAGGAGGGTTATAAGGATGTGTTTAATTGGACAATGAATGGGTCAGAGGGTTGGGATTGTTGGAAAGATTTTGATGGAATTTGGAGAATTTAAAGGGTATAAGGTCAAGGACAAAAGGTATATTGAGATCATTATGAAGGGTTTTGTTGGAGACATAATATGGAGCATTTACGATAGTTCGAAGGACTTTGATTGAAAGGATTGAATGCGTTTGATATTCGATTGTTTTGCTGTCCCCCACAGATCAAGTCCGTAGGTCCAAATAGGTTTAATGATGGTTTTTTATATGAGGAGTTTGTTTTCAGTGGAGAGCTGGGATGTCCTATTTAGTAGTCTGTACAATTGGCTGAAGCGTCTGTTAAGTTCTTGCCTTTTAAGTCTAGTGTGAGGGTTCCAGGTAAGTCTTTTGTCTAAGTGAAAGCCAAGATACCGTACTGTGTCAGATATAGATAATGGAATATTATTGATATAAACAGGAGGGCAGGGTGTGCGGCGGAGGGTAAAAGTTACAAGGGTACATTTTGATTCATTAACTTTGATCCTCCAGCTGTTACACCAGTCTTCAATCAGTGATAAGTGGGTTTGGAGATTATAGGAAGCTATTAAGGGATCTGGATGGGATGAAAGGATCGCAGTGTCATCGGCAAATGTTGCTAGGAAAGTGTCAGGAGTAGTAGGGATATCTGCAGCGTAGAGGATATATAGGACTGGACCAAGAACGCTACCTTGTGGAACACCTGCCTCAATTGGATAGCAGTGAGAGTATTCCATTCCGCAGCGGACTCGAAAGGAACGGTTAGTGAGGTAAGATCGAAGGACTAGGAAAAGTGATTGAGGTAAAAAGGTTTTAAGTTTGAAAAGCAAACCGGCATGCCATACCCGGTCAAAAGCTTGCGCTATGTCCAGAAATGCGCCGGAGCAGTATTCTTTGCTTTCAAGTGCAGAGGATATGGTCTACTACTCTAAGACCTTGTTGGACCGTGGAATGCTTAGAACGGAATCCAAACTGGTGTGAGGGAATATTTTGGGATTCAAGGATGGGTAGAATGCGCTTGAGAAGGAGTTTTTCAAAAATTTTTGAAAGGATTGGGAAGAAGGCTGATCGGTCTGTATGATGATGGATTGTTGGAAGGTTTGCCCGGTTTCTGGAAAAGGATAATGATGGAATGTTTCCACTGTAAAGGGAAATAGGTTGTTTGAAGAATGCAATGATACAGGTAGGTAAGAAATATGACTGCTTTATGGGGAAGTTGCCTGAGGATCTGTGAGGTAAGGAGATCATTTCCCGGGGGATTTACGAGATTTTAATTTTCTTAAAAGGAATTTGACCTCAGAGGGGTTAATTGCCTTAGGAGGTAAGGATAAAGGAATCGGTGAATCAAGGAATTCATGGACCGTTGTTGTGTGGGAGGGATTAGAATCAGGATGAGGAACAAATATGGTAGAGAGGTGCTGGGCAAATTCTTCGGATCTGTCCTCATCAGAAGCCGCCCATGAACCATCTTCACGCCGGAGGGGATGGGTGGTGGGTTGATATTTTAGGATTTTTTTAGTGGTAGTCCAAAGGGAGTTATCTGAAGAAGACAGGGAAGAAAGATAGGAATTATAGGATCTGGATCTAAAGGTAGCCATATTTTTTTTAAGGAGTTTGGTAAGGAAATTATAGGATTTCCGATCATCTGGATGCCTGGTTCTTTGCCAAATAGCTCTGGCATGGCGTTTAGATTGGATAAGGTCCAGCAGATCTTGGGGTAAGGGATTTTTCTTTCGAACTTTGGGAGGGGAACGAGGTGAGGATGCAGCCCAGGCTGCTTGCTGGATCGTGGTTGTGAAGGAATTAGTAGCATTGTCAAGGTCCTGGGAGGTTTTTAAGGATACTCTGAGGTCTATAGTGTCGGCTATTATTTGTCGAAAAAGATTCCAGTCTACTGGCCCTCTTATAAATGAGGGAGGAGAAGGTTTTGGGATTGGAGTGACGGAAAGGGTTAGAATTAGAGGACTGTGATCGGAGGAAAGTTCATCCAGGCGTTCTATGGAGTAATGAAGAGGTCCCTAAGCCTGAATGAATGAAGAAGTCAAGAAGGTCAGGATTTCGGTTAGGATCTGTGGGCCAATAGGTAGGAGTGCCGGGAGAAATAAAGGATCTTCGGGAATTAAGTGCAGACTGCAATGCTCGCCCACGGGAGTTGGTGGTTCTTGAACCCCATTGCTGGTGCTTAGCATTGAAGTCAGCACCAAGGAGAAAGCGTTGACCTAAGGAATTAAAAAATGAGTGGAACTGGGATGTGGAAATTGGTTTATTGGGGGGGGGCAGTATGCCGCTACAATAGTGAAGGGAAAGGAGAAGGTTTTCATAACAACTGCTGTGGGTTGTAGGAATTCATTTGCTGGTAAAGGGAATACGTGGTGAGAAAGGGAATGGTGAATGATGACAGCAGTTCCAGCATGGGCTCTACCGTCAGGGTGGTCTGTTCGGTGAGTTTGGTATTGTGATATAATGAGGCGTTGTTTACTGGTCAGTCTAGTTTCTGTAATTAAAGCTACATCGATTTCTTTCTCATGCAGCAAGGATGTTAGTTCGCCGGTGTGGTTACGAATACCATTCGCATTCCAAAGGAGAATGGATAAGGGTTTTGTGTGAGGCATTTAAGGGTTTTTTTTGGAGAGGGATAAGCAGAGGAATAACATTTGTAAGGAGTGATATCAGTGGAGTAATAACAGTTTTTAGTTCTGATAAAAGGAGTTAAATAAGGATGTGAGATCTGAGGTAATTGTGGGAGGAGGAATGTGAGGGATCCGATGAGGGGTATAAGGATTAGGTTGGGTTAATGGTAATGATGTATGTTGAATGGTCTGTTGATATTGAGATTGAGGCAGTGATTGCTGAGGTTGGGGGTCATGAAATTGAGGTTGTTGAGGATGAGGCGGCATGGCCCCATTTTCATTTTGACATCCACTTCTTCCCAGCATTTGGGCGAAAGAGACTGATGAGTTGGCTATTTTGGAGGGCTGTCTTCCTGTCGTTGGTCGAACTTCTTCGTCCATTCTCTGATTTTTTTGGAATCTGCTACGTAGGTTTTTGTACGTTTGACACCCTTTGTAATTGGCTGGGTGCCCTTGCTGGCATAGGGCACATACTGCAGGTACCTCTCGTGTTTTTGTGCACTCTTCAGATTTGTGCATCTGCCCACATTTCACACATCTAGGTAAATGATGGCAGTAGGTTTTTTGTGTGGCCGTATGCTTGGCAGTTATGACATTGTACAATGTCACGTTTCCGGTATGGTTTCTCAATCTGAACTCTAGTATAGTAGATTGAAGTGACATCATAAATCTTTTCAACTCCTGGTGCTGGTTCCAAGTCAACGAAGAAAAGTGGCAATGATATTTTACCGCCTTGTCCTGGGTGTTCCCTGCTGTCTTTTTTGTACATTGGTGACTTGTCTTACTTTGAAGCCCATGGTCAATAATTCTTCCTTGATTATATCAACAGGAGTTGTTGGATGGAGGTTTCTCACGACCACTCTAAGCGATCTCTCTTCCTTGAGTTGGTAGGTATGGAAATTAGCTTTAGTTTCCGTCAGATATTTAACAATGTTACGGTAGGTATCGGAAGAATCGGGCATAATTTTAGTGTCATTTGTGCGGCTCACACATGAATACTTCCCTGGGCCAACTATTTTATTTAGGTGATTACATAGTAGTGAAAAATTTCCTATATTACGTACAAATATTGGAGGAGGTTTAGGAGGCTGCGGTGCCGAAGACGACTCCATAGTTTCGGCAGCTATGCTACTAAGTGCCTGAAAGGGATTTGGAGTGAAAAAGGGAGATTCTTCATTAGATGCTTGGGTTGAAGTCCCTGGCATTGATTCATTCATCGGTGGTGAGCTAGGAGGCGTTTTGACCTTTGACCTCTTCGACTTTTGCTTGGCTGGGCTCATTCTTACTGTTTCAAGTGATCTACTTCGTTTGGTCTTGTTAGTTTTTGATGACATAACCATAAGGAAATATCTCATCGGATATCATTGAATAGTAGAGGAAAAGGTGAGAGAAAAGGAAAAAAAAAAAAAAAAAATAAATAAATAAAAAAAAAAAAAAAAAAAAAAAGAAATAAAAATATCGCAGAGTGCGCGTGTTAAAGAGCAGTACGGAACCTCTCCGCACAGAAGGCAGCCAGCCACTGCCAGGCTAATGTCAAGGTGGCTGTTATCTATAATCCTTCCCCACCCTACCTGTCCATAGAGCACATGTTAATTTACGTATTAAATATTTAAACGTTTAATGGCTCTACTCACTGTTTTATATAGTCTATGTTCACCACAGCTATTAATAACAACTGTTGTATACTTTTCTTAATGAAAAACTAAGAAAAACCTCACTAAAATGGATAGTTATTAGAGAGCGATATGAAAGCAGTTGTTCACAGTTGACGCATGCGCAAACACTCCAAAAAAAAAAAAAAAAAAAAAAAAAAAAAAAAAAAAAAAAAAAAAAAAAAAAAAAAAAAAAAAAAAAAAAAAAAAAAAAAAAAAAAAAAAAAAAAAAAAGTTTATAATGATCAGTCACAAGAAACTACCTCACATACATCGGAATATTTTGTTTTAATAGTCTCTATAATGAGATATCCATGCTCGTGCTATTTGAGAAGAAGGCAGACTGATAGCTATTTAAATAACCATAGAGACCATGAACGTACTGCTCAAAAATTTGTAAGAAATCCTGGTTTTTATGTTCAGTTGTCATCAAGTTGTCAATGAAATTTATAGGGATATTAAGTAGTAGAATAGGTTTTATAAAAATGGTAATTTTTTATCGGAACTCAGCAGAGCTTTTTTTGTAGGACCAGACATATTCATAAACTAAAAAGAAAAGGTTATATTTTCCTACTTGCTCCAGTATATTTTTTGATAATATATTTCAGACATTGGGCAAATCTAATTTCTGTCCACTATTCTTTAGTACTTGAACTACAAATCTGTCAAGTTTCATAGGTTCATCAATTAAAATAAATCCACAGTGATTGAAATAGGCCATTTTGGAGTGGAGTAATATTTTTCAACTTTAGAAGGCCTCGGAGTCGCAAATAAAAATGAAATTGACAAAAACAAACTGGGAATGTTTGCACCAACTAATATATAAAATAGCCCATCAAACACGACAAAAATAATTAAATCATTTTCAGTTTTTTCTGCGATTGCCCCACTGTGTGGTGGCGGTTGTGCCAGAGATGCAGAAGTGACGAGAGGCGTATTGCACTTCGTAATGCGTATAAGGCTAAAGCTAAGGTAAAAAGAAGAATCCATAGGGTGGATATTCCGTACAGAGTTGCTCTGGGAAAGCTGATTCCTATGCAAAAGTGGTTGGTTTTGGCTGAGTTCGCAATGAACCCCTAGCCGCCACTACAATTGGCTATTGCTTCCTAAATTATTATTTTGATCGCTTATTTTTATTAAATGGTCCGCTATCATATTGGCTTCACCAACAGGAGAAAATTCGGTTCTATTTGCGTAGGTAAAAGGTGTGTGCTGATATGTTTTGCCTTTTTTTAAACTTATATGTATTGACCAGAGTTTATCGGTTGTTTTGACTATACTGAGCTTTTTTTTTTCATTGTTTTTTAGTTTAGATAAATATATTTTGATTATTTTTAATGTTTCGATTAGGTATTGTTGGTTTTACGTCTGAAGAATATTCTTTTATTTGATTAAAAAATTAATGTATGGATTTTTATTAATACTATTTCTTTTAAAATTAAATTGGTTAGATATTTGCTGTGCTGATTCGGCTATTGATGATAGTATCCTCTTTTGCAAATGTTCCACTGGTTTTTCAAAACCAGTTTTTGTTACTAAGTGAAAATCGTATTCAAGTTTTTTGTTTATTATTTCTTTATACTGTTCCTAGTTTATTTGCGTATTGAGTTGTTTATTATTGTTGTTATGTTTTAATTGGAACTTGATCTATTACGCTAGAGGGTTGCGATCGGAGGTTAATTCCGCCACTGATTGTATTTTATTTGTTGTTGTATTTTTGGTTAAAACTAAGTCTATAATACTTGGTTTCCTGGAACTATCAGTGGGATAATAAGTTGGTTTATCCGATGCATTTATTTATATATCATGTTGAAGGGTATGGTTGAATAATTTTTAGACATTCCGGTTATTATTAAAACAATTCCCTGCAAAATGTTTTTAATTATAATCCCCAATGGCAACTAATCTGCTATTAAATTTTAAAAAATTGTCCAGGTCTCTTAATTTTAATTTCTTGTTTGGTGGTTAGTAACATGAAACAATTGTTATTGGATGCGTATAATGTACAATTTCTACTGATATAGCCTCTAGGTTTTGTAGATTAGAAATTGTAATACGGTAGATTTGTAAATAATTAGGGCCGCTCCTCCACCATGAATATTTCTAACTGATCTGTGTGCAATATATCCCTCAATAATTAAGGAACTAATAATAATAATAATAATAATAATTATTATTATTATTATTATTATTATTATTATTATTAGGCATAAGGCAGTCCTTCTGGGAACAGCCAGTGTCATCAGAAAATTTTTAAACATAAAAAAATAAATAAATTCCGTGCCTAACCCTTGACTTTGATTCGGGTAGGTGCTATTTTTCCGGTAAAACCGAGAATAGGAGAGAGAAAAAAATAATAATAAAGCCCTGCACGGAAGATTTTATCATTCTCTAACGGACGAGGGAGTGGATATCGAAGCATCCCTAACTTGGATGAAATATGGCAGCATCTTCCCGGAAACCGAGGGATTTCTTTTAGCTATCCAGGATCAAGTTATCGCAACAAAAGCATACAGGAAGTACATCTGTGGGGAGACCTTTGCTGACGTAGATGATCAGTGTCGCCTTAGAAAAAGTGCCGTAGAATCGATCCAGCATGTAAGTTCTGAATGCAAAGTACTGGCTGTTAAGGAATATCTTCAAAGGCATAACAATGTAGCCAAGGTTGTGAACCAAGCTATGGCCCTCAAGTTGAAGCTGTTGGATAAAAGCTGTCCCTACTATCATTATTACCCACAAGCCATAATTTCGGAAAAAGGGATAAAGATATTTTGGGATCACCCGATAATAATTGATCATATGATCATAAACAATAGGCCGGATATAGTGATCATAAACAAAGTAGGGAAATCAGCGTTTATCATTGAAATCGGTGTGCCATCGGATGACAATATGTTCCGAGTTTTAGCTGAGAAGAAGAGGAAATACTAGGAGCTGGCAGAAGAACTCAAACAACTATATTGACTCGATAAGTGCAATAATTATATCTTGTAATGGTCTGGTTCCAAAAGACACTATTTGTTCTGTAGAGAAGTTGGAGCTGCCAAAAACAGTGCTGGAAAAAATGCAACAAGCGGCATTGCTGGGAACTACAACAATAGTTCGGAAGTTTTTAAACTCATAACCAATAAACATGATGGTTGACCTTATTTGGTCCCCAGAATGTTTGCTACCACTAGGTGTGAAAAAACAAATAAAATAATAATAATAACCCGTGTGAAGTTGCAAGTCTTCCATCGGGCGCCTCCCCAGGTGGCGGATAGGGGAACGCTCACCAGATATGGTGGGCACCGGGGAAATAAAATACCCGGGGCGGACCAAAACTAGCTCAAATCCAGGTGCGTCTGAACCCAGAATGGGCGGCATCCTAGTCAGCGTCTGATCCTCATGTTAGAGGCGGCTGTCAAAAAACCTGGCAGAAGGTATAAAATGCACTTCCCATTAATAATGGTACGTACAAGAAAACAAGCCTCGGACGAATCCAGAGTAAGGGCTGCTCTGGAGGGATTGGATAGCCAGCCCTCGACATCGGCAGTCAGTGCGAGCGGTGCTCCGTTGTCGTATGGAACCGTAAGACAGGCAATTATAGGTATGCCTAACTTAAACTCCGATTCGAGCTTGGATGCCCATGAGCATCCCGCGCGAAGAAGAGTGGCAAACCGCCAAAGAAACGTGCAGATTCGGATGAAGTGGACTCGTGATATGAATATTGCCGCAATCTAAGCATATTTCTTGGCAACAAATTTAGAAAGAGACAGGACAGGTTACAGAAGTCGAATCATCGGATATGGGATTGAAAGGTTCCCAGAAAAACAGGTAACTGCTCAAAGATTAGGAGATCAGGTAAGGCAGATTATTGAACGCAAATTCTTATTTAAAGCATAAATCAATGACATAAAGGTTGACATTGAAAAAATGATGAATGATGTGGTCGACAATTCCCAGGAACGCGGCTGCGAAGTAGAAGTAACGGTTGATGTTTCGGAGCAAACATAGCAGATACAAGACGATCCACAGGCTTCATTGTTTGCTGAAATGAAAATGAGAATACAAGAAGAGCATATGAAATATGAAGGTGTACCACTATACCATGGACCAAATATCGTCCGAGTTCCTTATAGTAAACAAACTATGAATATAGTCAAAGTTGTCGACCAGGTTTTGGCGGACATAGTGAAGGACGATATGACTCTTCAAGAGATATCTCATTGGATATATGTAGCAGCCAGAACAGTTAGATTGCAGCTGGGGCTATATCGCCTTAAGCGAGAAGAATTTAAATATTTGAAGCGGGATAAAGATAAAGATACGCCACCATGGAAGAGAAAGCTGATAACTAAGGTAGAGTCCTTTAGAAGAAAAATTGGTGTATATCAAATTACTTACGAGGTCCGGAAAAAGCGTCACTCAAGCTTAAAACTAAAATTGATGAAATAATTGTCTTCCATATAGGTGATATACAAAAATCAAAATTAAACCAAGAGCTAGCTACCCTTTTGGAAACAATGAAGCAGAAGCTAGCAATATATGTCAATCGGATAAGGAGATATACTGAGGCAACTGAAAGAAGAAAACAAAACACACCCTTTAACACAATGGAGAAAATGTTTTACAAGAAGTTAAACAATGAAAGGAAAAACAAAAATGCCATTCACCCAAGTAAGGATTCGTTGGTTGATTTTTGGAGAGGGGTATGGGGTGAAGCCGAATATTTTAAAAAAGATGCTTACTGGCTAAACAGGTTGACGACAGTGATGTTCATGTTCCTTTAATGGAAGCTGCTTCGATTAGTACTAATGATGTAATCCAAGCGCCTAGAAAGATGAGAAATTGGAAGGCAACAGGCCCAGACAAGTTACATAACTACTGGCTAAAGAACTTTAAAAGCGTCCATCGGCCACTAGCATCCTGTTACCAGAAGTTCTTAGAAAATTATATTGACCTTCCAAATCAGTTTTGTACTGGTACTACCTATCTAATTCCAAAAGGAGACAAGGAACAACTAGAGTTAAAATATTACAGACCAATAGTATGTCTAAATGGTGTGTACAAACTATTGACATCAGTGATAAATCAGAAACTGAAAGAGCATATTAACCTTTATAAATTAGTAGCTGACGAACAGTTAGGGACAAGAGAAAATTCTAGGGGGTGTAAAGAACTACTACTGATTAACAGTTTCATAGCTTCGAAAAAAAGACATCGTGATATATCAATATCATGGATTGCTTATCAAAAAGCGTTTGATTCAGTACCGCATGACTGACTTCTTCAAGTGATGAAGATCTATAAAGTGGACCAGAACATAATAAATTTACTGGAACGCCTTATGAAGCTGTGGAAAGTGTTCCTGACAATGCCCGACGATAAAAGAGAACGTTCCGAGGAAGCAATATCAATTAAAAGAGGAATATTTCAAGGCGACTCCTTGAGCCCTATATGGTTTTGCATGGCAATCAACCCTCTTAGTACAATGCTCAATAGTTCAGGTAATGGCTATCACCCCAACACGGAAACAGTGCTGACCCACTCAATGTACATGGATGACATTAAGTTTTATGCCAGGAATGAACAAGACCTTAGAAGCCTCCTTGAATTAGTGAGAGCCTTCAGTAGCGATATACACATGAGCATATATAATAATAACCTTTTATTACGTCCATAACTCAAAAAATAAACCATAATTCAAATAAATACAATAAAAATAAAAATTTAACATATCTACAAATAAGTCCACAATTATTATCGTATTTACAAACAAAATTCTTCTGTGAGTTTGAACATGGGCCTTCCCTCAGGGAGTATAGGTCTAGACTTTCCCAGGTGACCAGCCTACTGGGAAGCCGGGTTCGCGATTTGGATCCACTTCTCTTTCCATATATCTCTATCTCTTGCCATCCATAGTGGTCCGGCCTTTTTCTTGAAGAAGTCACTCCATCTTTTCAACTTTCTTCCTCTTCGCCTTTTGTAGTAATAGGGTGTCCAACAGTCACTTCCATCGACCACCTTTGCTCCGTGCCCCTTAAGATGTGTCCCGCCCATTCCCATTTTTGTTTCTCGATATGGTGAATTATGTCATTCAGGCCAGTCTTCTCTCTGATGACACAACTCCTAACCTTCTCCTTCCTACTTATCTTTATCATATATCTTTCTATTCCTCTTTGTCAGCTTATCAGTTTCCTTGTTTGGGCTTTCGTTAGGTTACAAGTCTGACTACCAACGAGACGGCTGGAAGTATACAGGTATCGAACACTTTCTTTTTTATTTCTTTCGGGAAATCGTTTTTCATTATTGTTTTCATAATGACCAGTACTTAGCCTAACCTATGGATGTTCTTCTGTCCACTTCCTTCCACGATTTATTTGTAAAAGAGACCAACTGCCCAATAAGGATAGAGGCAAACAGTTTCGACACCGTCGAACAGAGAGATATAGGTCTATAATTATCAATCTTATTTCTACTGCCAATTAAGAAACCAGCATCACTTGAATGTGTTTCCACAATACCCGCAAATTGTACGCTATTAGTTTTTAAAAACTCTTTGAAAAGTAGTTTTTTATTTGCAATGGACCTACAATTCCAAAACATAACATTAATTTTACAATTATTTGCCATATTTAAGCTAACGTTTCCATAATCCACTCAATTAAGATACTAATTTTATCAACGGGGTCATTACATATTTTTATTTTTCAATTATTATTTTGACTGTCTTTATAATACGGGGTAGGTTAAATGATGTAAATAAGTCTTTAAGATCTTTTATAAAATTAAATTGACCGGTACCTGCAGTGTCATTATTTTCTGTAGATGTAGAGAAGCCCTTTTTTTCCTTGGTGGCTGATAGTGGTGAGTGTTTTTGAGACCTATATTAAAATTTTGAGTGGCTTTTTTGAGATTCTTTTTTTTTTCCAGACGCTTCTTTTCTTTTTTGCATCAATCACCTGAATTCTAAAGGGGCACTCTGGGAGGTTTGCCGCATGAATTTGTTTGCAGTTTTTCTATGTCAAGTCGCCATCTTGTTTGATGCATCCCTTTGTTTCGTGCTCTTGTGCACATTTCAGACATTTAGGTTTCCTATGGCAGTTTTTGACAATGTGAAAAAAATATTGATACCTGAACCAGTGTTACTTCTTCTTCAACGGTCCCGGCGCTCGATTTGGGTTGACAAGTACAGAAGATCTCCAATTTGGATTGATCATGGAAAGCCAATCACGACCCAACAAAGGACGACCTAATTCTTTACCTGTAATTATTAAGGGCAATTTATCAAAAAATTTTCCTTCAAAATACAAAGAGACATTAACCTTTCCCAACACTGATAACGATTCACTGTTAGCAGCTTTGAGTTTTAGGTTACTTTTATCGATTCTAAGATCTCTGAAAAATCTGTTGTACAAATATACAGGAATCAACGTGTATGATGACCCTGAATCTACTTCAAATCCAATTTCGGTATTATTAACAAACAATTTTTGTATTAGGGGATAGCGAAATGAATCAAAACTATCAACTTCTACCGCGTTTGCGGCTTCTACAATATTAGCTTTTTTTGGTGTTGGACATAATTTAGCAACGTGACCCTTCAGATTGCAATTAAAACATTTCCAATCTCTAACCGGACATGAATTTTTATCAATACTATGAAACCTACCACAATATTTGCATTTAGAAATACGTTTTCGAATATTAAATTCAATTTTCTTATCTGAACTTGAAGATGTCCCTGAAGTGGCGTCCTTGGACTGAGCAGAGAACCTACTTGGTTTTGTCACTTCATAAGCGTGCTGATGCGGGTGAAGTTGATTGACGTCATCGAACCTCGGCTCCCCTTCCATCACCCTGGCTTGTTCCAAAACGAGTTCCATCTCAGAAACGATCTTTAATGCTGAATCAAAGGTTAGATTTTTTCAGACAGTAACCTTTTTTTAACCACCGAGTCCAAGATACCAAAAACTAACTAACCTCGAAGAGCTTCGTTGAGAAAATCACCATAGTTACATGTTATTGCCAGGTTTTTAATTGCGACCACAAAGTCACGAACCGACTCATTTACCTCCTGGTTTCGACAATGAAACTTATACCGTTCGGCTACTTCAATACCTTCCGGAGCGTAATGATTTTTCAAAATAGAGTAGAGTTGGTCAAATGACTTGTCCTTAGGTTTGGCAGGAGAGACTAGGTTTTTGAGTGTTCCGTACATTTCAGGACCAATAAGAACCACAAGAGAGTTTACTTTATCTGACTCACCAGTGTCGTTCAAGTCGAAAAACGCCTCGAGCCTGTGGAGGTAGTTCTGAAAAGGTTCGAGAGACGGCACATAGGGATCGACGTGTCCCAAAACAGCATTTCGACGAGGATGACGCAATTCGTATTTTGCTTGCTCTTCTTCACCAGAGTTCTTTTCTTTAGAATTCATTTGAAACAGTATAAGGCACTAGAATATGTTGGTTAGAATAACGTTCAACAACCGACACCGTTTTAACTATCACACGTGAATTAACAAAACGGTTCCAATTTACTCGTCGCCAATGTTATGTTTTTACGGAGTGGTTCAATAGAAACACATTGAACTTGATTAATGCGTTTATTAGAACACAAGAGAGAAATAGTCAACTCGCCTCAAACTAGGAAGAGAGGTTACACACAATGTATCTGTTGCCGTGCCAACCGACATAACAAAGGTAAACCTATTAAAAGTCACCCTCACCCTCGGGTCGGTGGGAGGGGATGGGGGGAGGGGAGAGGTCCCAATTTCGTATTTTTCAATCTTATCCCGAAAACAGTGGACTCGAGAAAAATATGCTACAAATAGAAATTAAAGCTAATCGAATTTCCTATAAAATTGTATACATATTTGTCGAAATTCCGACGGTTTTCGAGATGTATGCTATTAAAAATCGATAATTTTAGAAATAAAAAAAAATGTTTACCTCACTAATTTTTTCTGAGAAGTGATCTGGGAAGGTACTAGAAGCTAAACTTTTACAAAAAGTGAGGTAACATTTGTTTTTTACCGAAAATCACCGATTTTCAATAACGTATATCTCGAAAACCATTAGAATTTCGACTTTATAAAGGCTGTAAATTATTTGACTTATAGCCCATCAAAAACAGTTAATTATTTATATGCTAAGGGGTAACAGCTAAGACAGCAGGTAGGAAATGATGATATTTTTCGCCGGCTAGACCTACCATTTACCCTTCGGTGTTCCATATTGGTGTAATTTTATTGTACTCGTTCAATTGAAAATAACTTTTTGTACTCATCACTTTTATATGAAATCAGTAAAGTGATGAGTACAAAAGTGTATTAGTGTAGTGTAGTACTAAAGCTTTTTGATTTGGATATTAAAAAAGTAAATAATTTTAATAAATACAGCTCATAATATAATTATTCCTTATTAAGAATAAGCAACGATTATGTAAAAATAATATGTCATATTTGTTCATATTATATATACACTCGAGTGCAAGAAAACCGGCGCACCTTGATTTTCATAAAAAAAATATTAACTAACGGAATAATGTTGTGATTGAATCAGCACACATATAGGCCAGGACATAAGTGATAACATTACAATAATCCTTTGCAGTAATCCTCTCAAGGAATAACAAAAAAGGCCCCAAGTTTGCAGATCAACATATTCCCAGTTAGTCTTGAGTTCTCTGGAAGAGTGCAATGAACACCCGTGTGTAGTTTCTCTATTTTTTTAAATTTTCTTTGTCCCACGCTAATCCAATTCTTCCCAATATGGTGTTGGATGTCATGGTAGTCACTCAAATCGTAGCGTTAATTGAAGATGGAAGAAGTATACGTGGCCAATACTCTCGGGGTACCGGAAACGAGGGTCCGGCGGGCGATCCAGAGGTACCGGGAGACGAGCAGCTACTCGAGGAGGTAGGGATATGGTCGGCCGAGAGTAATAAACCAAGCGTATAATCGATTTATTAAAATGGCTTCCATACATCTGTAATGACTTGCCAGCGGCTTCATGCTGCTCGAGGTGTGGATGTCTCCGCACATACAATAAGAAGACACTTGGCTGAATTGAATCTCCAAGTAGCTTAGAGAGCAGCTCGACTCCGTTTTGCCCGAGAACATGTTGCCTGGACTGAAGCTGATTAGGCCTCTGTTCTCTTATCAGATGAGTCTAGAATTGGCCTACGTGCTTCAGATGGTCGAGCTAGAGTCTAGAGAAAACGAGGAGAACGCTACGCTCAGTGTAATGTTGTAGGTACAGTACAGTTCGGAGGAGTGTCAGTGATGGTGTGGGGAGGGATTTGTTTAGAAGCGAACACAGAACTCCATGTGTTCCGAAGGCCATCCCTCAATGCACAAACTTATATAAGAGATATCCTTGAAGAGTATGTAGTCCCTTTTGCACCGTTCATTGGCCCTATTTTTATGTTTATGTATGATAATACATAAACATAAAAATACATAAACATTGGGGGATACTCCACCCAATCCGCCCTCCTGAAAATATCTCAAGATATACACTCCGCAATCGATAGCCAAAAGATTACCATCCTTATCCTTTTGGATTTTTCAAAAGTTTTCGATAATGTTGACCACAACATCCTTCTATCCAAACTCCGAAACCTCTCCTTGTCCAAATCTGCCTTACTTTGGTTTAAATCCTTCCTTTCCGACCGATCACAGTATGTAGTCATTCCAAATAAACCCCCGTCCAAGACCCTGCCTCTATCCTGTGGTGTTCCTCAGGGCTCTTCACTTTCACCCACACTCTTTTCTGTTTACATTAATGACCTTCCCCTTTCCATCCATCACTGCCGATATCACCTTTACGCAGACGATCTCCAAATCTATTTATCCTTTCCCAATTCTGACCTACTGCAGGCTACTAGGAAAATTCAGGAAGACTTGGATCGAATCTATAACTGGGCAGTGACGAACAAGTTGAATTTAAATACTGAAAAGACCAAAGCGCTTGTAATAGGTTCGAGTTACCTCCTGAAAACCATGCCTCCTATTCCCACCATTTTCCTGAGCAGTGATCCTATCAAATTCTACCCCTCAGTCAAAAATCTCGGAGTCATCTTCGATCAAAACCTATCCTGGAAAAACCATGTATCCGAAATTTCCCGTCGCACCATCCCAATCCTAAAACGTCTCAATTACGTTCGCCATCTCTTTCCTTTCGAAACCCGCAAATTACTTGTTACTTCCCTTATCTTCCCCCACTTCGATTATTGCTGTGCTGTGTATGGGGGCGTTTCTGGTGATCTCGAGGCCAGACTCAAAAGACTGTTTAACTGCTGTATTCGTTTTATTTTCGGGATCCCCAGAATGCCCATGTTTCACAATTTTACGCGGAGTTAAAGTGGCTCTTTCCTTCCTACCGTCGCCAGTATTTTTTGGCTTCCTTTCTCTACCAAACAGTGAAATCCCAACGCCCTCTTTACATTGCTCAACTCCTTCAGCTCAAATCCTCTGTTCTTACCCGCCAAACCCGTTCCCGCCCATCAGATTTGTACACTCCTGCTCATTGCTCCACTGCCTTCAACAGATCATTCCTAATCCGATCCTCATCCCTATGGAACTCCATCCCTTACACCATTCGCCACTCAAACACCCTTTCCACTTTCAAATATCATTTATTTAACCACCTACTGTCCATCCAGATCCATGAAAACTGTCATTAGCCACTTAAAAGTCTTATAAAATATAAAAGTTTATGTACAAGAAATGTTTATTGTTTCTACACAAATGATTCACACAATGAATCAAAATATTTTCTGTTTTTGTTTTTGTCTATATTCCTAAGTTTAATCATTATTTGTTATTATTATTAATTACTATTTTATTATATTTAATAATATTTCATAACCATCTTCAGGCTCTGTAGGCCCCATGATTGTACATTATTTTTTATTCTTAAGGGACTTAAGGTCCCAGAATAAATAAAGAACTTTTTTATTTATTTATTTATTTTATAATCTACTTTTCTCACTATGACTTCTGGTATTGCTCAAGGGTCCAGCATTTCTCCTCTCCTTTTCAATATCTACATCAACGATCTACCTAATTCAATTAAGCACTGTTCCTATCACCTCTACGCAGATGATTCCCAAATCTATCTTTCCTTTCCTCCTTCCGAGCTTCCTTCAGCTTTCGCCAAAATTCAGGAAGACCTGAATAGAATTAGTGCCTGGGCGACCTTAAACAAATTACAATTAAATGAACAGAAAACTCAGGCCATTATAATAGGATCTAGCTCCCTCCTTAGTGCATACACCCATTATCCTCCCTTAATCCTTAATGATCATCCTATCCCTCTGTACCCGTCTGTTAAAAATCTTGGAATTATTTTTGATCAGACCCTTTCTTGAAAATCTCAGATTGCTCAAATCTCCCGCTGTTCTGTATGTCTACTTAAATTATTCCACCGATCCCGTCACCTTCTTCCCCAATCAACTCGTAAGCTTCTAGTGTCCTCCCTAATATTCCCTTACCTTGATTATGGCTGTCTAGTTTATGGTGGTCTCTCGACGGTTCTCGAAGGCAGATTGAAACTAATTATGAACTGCTTTGCCAGATTTGTCTTCGATAAACCGAGGCGCTCCCACGTTTCCTTCCTCTATTCCGAATTAAACTGGCTCTATCCCACATTCCGTAGAAAATATTTCCATGGATCATTCCTTTACCAAATCATCAGCACCCTTCATCCTTCCTATATTTACAATACGCTTCAATTCAGATCTGCAATCAAGTCACTGAACACAAGATCCCGTCTTTCTGATCTATATACCCCATCCCATAGAACTACTAAATTCCAGCGCTCTTTCCTATTCCGCTCAACCATCCTATGGAATTCCATTCCTACCCATATTAGACAAGCAAAATCTCTAAAAACCTTTAAATTCCTCTATTTCCAGTACCTCCTCCTAATCCAAGGTGACGCTTACTAACAATATATTTTTTCAATTAAACGATATCGTAAGTCTTTCTGAAACACACTCAGTGTTACCAATTAAAATAATCTTTTATTATTCCGAATATAACATTTGGGTTCTTATATTGTACATAAGTAACATTGTGTCAAAATAACCTATTTATTATTACATTAGTAGAATATTTTCTTAAATACCTGTTCATATATTACATTACTATGGATACATTATCATTGTTATATTAATATTTCTTCTGTATTTTATTGTTTTTAATTTTTTTTTGTTTGTTTTTTCATCTTATTTATTCATCATGTCTCTGACCAGATGTATCTAATATCATTTATTTCTGTACAATTTGTTATTCTTAAGGGACTTGGTCCCAGAATAAAATTATTTTTCTATTCTATTCTATTCTATTCTATAATGCACGGCCACACGGCGCCAATGTTGTTAGTGAGTTCCTTGATGAGGTCGGTATCCGAACCTTAGAATGGTCAGCTCGCAGCCCGGGTCTCAATCCTATAGATCATATTAAGAAGGCCATCCGACAGCAACATAACCCTCCAGGAGCTGAGAACTGCCGTAGAAGAACAATGGGAGCAGATTTCTCAAGATCGACTGGCCAATCTTATGCATTCTAAAAAGAATGCAGGCTACTATTCAAGCAAGAGGAAGAAACACTCGATATAAATACCATGAACTGTGTGTTTCTTGCATATTGTAAACGAAGTTTAGAGGTTTTATTTTTTTATCATCATATCAATAAACGTTTACTTTTTTGTTTGATGATTTTTTTTTTTTTGCTTTAAATTGCATGTTTTATTATTTGTCCTTCTGTGTTATAGAAACAGAATATATCCGCTACATATACAGGGTGTCCCGAATTTAAATGGCAAAACTTCAGGAACTTATAGGGGACCGAAAAACTAAGACAAAAAGTCCTTTAGAGATTTGCTTGTTTTTGCTTAGTTTTAGAGAAAATCGCAAAAAAATAAACAAAACAAGTTTTCATTTTTATACTTATTTATTTACATTTATATTTATGTTTTGTTCTTTTTAATGTAAATATTGCTCAAAATGTTGTCCTCTTGCACCAATGAAAGCATTACATCTAGCACTCACTTGATTAATTGCAGCTAAACATTGTTCTGATGATATTTGGTGCACTGCATCTATGATTCGGTCTCTTAATTGCTCTCTTGAGTTGATTGACACCGAATAAACTTTCTGCTTCAAGGTTCCCCATACGAAGAAATCCATGGGTGTCATATCAGGTGATCTGGGTGGCGAAGGTACTACTCTTCCACGTCCAATCCATCGTTGTGGATAATTTATATCCAGCCAAGCTCGAGCAACTCTGCTATAACGAGCTGGACATCCATCGAGTTGGAACCACATTTCAATCCGCTGCTGTAAGGGAATGTCATCTAAATAATTAGAAATGTCGTTCTCCAAAAAATGTGTATATGTGATACCATTCAATCTTCCAGGTTACAAATATGGTCCCACCAGTAATCCGTTCCAAATTCCAAGCCAAACGTTAATAGCAAATTCATGCTGAAACCTATTCTCTCTCTGGGATTTTCAAGAGCCCATAAATGATAATTTATTTGATTAGCAATTCCTCCTCTTGTAAAGGTAACTTCAACGGTCGATATAATTTTTAATGGAAATAAATTATCATCGCGAATTTTGTCAAGAAACCAGTAACTAAAATTCAATCTCTTGACATAATCCTGATGTAATAAATTCTGAACTTTTTGAAGATGGTATGGGTAGCGATTATCACCTTTCAAAGTTCGCCATATTGCTTGCCGCGGTATTGCTAATGCAGCAAATGCTCTTTGGATGCTAGTCTCAGGATTGTTATCGAAGTGGCGTTGGACACAAATTCTTCTCCGATAATCTGCTCTTATTGCTGCCTGGAATTGGTCGCCTTCATTACGCATTAAGAATGACCCAGTCTCTCGTAGTCTACTAAAAGTTAACGAAAAGACTCGTCGATTAGGCACTCTTCTATTTGGAATTCGGCGCGCATACTCCCGCACCGCTTCTCAAGCATTACCGTTACAGAAACCATATAAAAAAATCATATCAGCGTATTCAACATTAGAATATGTATGCGGCATTGTGGCTGATGCTATTCACACAAACATACTGACTGAAGACTGATTTAGGAATTATAATCCTAGAAGGAAGCCAAAATGTAAACAAATAAAAGAATGTAAAGGATAACATTAAGTGTTTACATATCTCACTGCCTAGCCTGACAAACATTGAAAGGTGATAATCGCTACCTGTAACATTTTTGTTTTGTTTCTTTTTTTGGGATTTTCTCTAAAACTAAGCAAAAACGAGCAAATATCTAAAGGACTTTTTGTCTTAGTTTTTTGGTCTCCTATAAGTTCCTGAAGTTTTGCCATTTAAATTCGGGACACCCTGCATAAAAAAAATTGACAAATTTTATTACTTTGTGAAAAAGAAAAAACAAACAATATTTGTACTCGAGTGTATATATATATATATATATATATATATATATATATATATATATATATATATATATATATATATATGTAAGTTCTTTAACTACAGAACCTCTCATCAATTAGTTCCCATAACCACCACCAGGGTTTCATAAACTCCATGAAGAATTTCCATAATAATAAGATGAGAGTAGATAAAAATAGGACTGAACATGACTTTAAGGTGGGAGATCAAGTCTACATTGAAAACGGAAGTAAATTAATTAGAAAAAAAACTAGATAAAGTAAGAGTGGGACCCTTTCCTATACTCAGCAGGATATCCCAATCAATGTATGAAGTCGGAAGTGGGAAACGAAGAAAGTCGTCCAACTACTTCCACAGCAGCAAGCTGTCACTTTATAAGACTGATAAAGTGACCTGGAAGGGGAGGTGTAAGTTCTCTAACTACAGAACCTCTTATCAATTAGTTCCCATAACCACCACCAGGGCTTGACTGCATAACCTCCATTAGACTGCTAGATAGTTTGTTTGTGTATCAGTGCATTTGGTTGGATATCTATCTCGAAATTAAATTATTCTTTCGGGTATATATTTAATTATTGTTGGTATGTTTTAAGTATTATTGTTTAACTATTTTTCTTTTATTGATTGATTCTTATAATTCTTTCAGACTAATAAAATCTGATATTCACTCCAGCCTGCTTTTTCAACCTTACAAATTAAATTTCATGATGAAGACTGAAGAAAAACTTTATCTTCATATTATAAAAAGGGGCGAGATAGAATTTGAACTGGCCGGACTTTCAGAAGACAAATATCTCTGGTTAGCTTGGAGAGAGTCCTTCCTGAGTGAGTGTCTTTGTGGGCACAGGCTGGTCCAAAGTCAGAGCAGCTTTTAACTTTAAATATATAAAAGGTTCATTGGTGGACTATGGGCTGGCCAAGGAACGGCTGTGTCTGGAAGTAGAGAGTCAGTCAACTCTCATGTCAAAGATCAAGAAGACCCGGGGAAATTAAATTCATTGATTAAAATAAATGTTCTTATGGATAATAAAATAAAATAAAAGCAGTATATGACAGCGGCTTGAATGTTAGGTTAATAAATCAAAAAGTGGTTGAAACTTTTAAGATCAAAATTAATAAAAAACTCTACTGTATTTAAGACAATAAATGGATTGAATTTCTGTTCTGCCCGGGCAAAAATAATTTTAAAAATTTGAAATATAACAGAAAATCTAAATGCCTATGTTGTGAAAAACAATAACTTTTCTTATGATCTATTACTTGGTCTTGATGCGATAAAGAAATTTAATTTGATTCAAGATGAAAATCTAAACATTTTACAAAGAAAGGATGGCAAGATTGTCAACTTGAAAGAAGCCAAGAAGAAGAAGAATGAAACAGATGTTCCAAATGAAGATGAAATGAAGAAAATAAATAGGAATGCAACAGATAAAGAGATGAAAATAGACCTGAGTCACATAAAAGATGAATGTAAAAAGGTACAAATTCTTAGATTATTAATGAAATATAATAGTTTGTTTGCAAAAAATAAATTTGATGTGGGCAGAGTTAAGTCTAGGGAGGCTGAAATAAAATTAGTAAAAGATGGATATGCTACTTCGCGAGCATATAAGTGTTCAATTCTTGATGAAAAAGAAATTAAAACACAAATTAAGAAACTTCTAGATGCAAATTTAATTCAAGAATCAGATTCTCCTTTTGCGTCCCCAGTAACTTTGGCCTACAAGAAAAAAGATGGTAGAAAAACTAGACTTTGCATAGATTTTAGAAACCTTAATAAGCTAATAGTACCTGAATGCTATCCTTTCCCAACTATAAATGATGTAATAGATAAAGTTTCAAATTGTAAATATTTTACAGTAATTGATATAAATTCTGCCTTCTGGTGGATACCTTTGAAAGAAAAAGATCGGGAGAAAACATCTTTTATTACAAAATTTGGAAAATTCATGTTCAATGTTCCTTTTGGTTTAAAGAATGCTCCAGCTATTTTCCAAAGAACACTCTCAAGCATATTGAGACGTTATAATCTTGACGATTTCACTGTTAACTATATTGATGACATCCTTTTATTTTCTAAAACTTGGGAGGAACATTTAAATCATGTTGGAATGCTCTTGCAAGCTCTTGAAAAAGAAGGTTTTAAAATCAAATCTGGAAAATGTACATTTGCAAATAATTCTGTGAAATATCTCGGTCATTTTCTTCAAGAAAACAAAGTCTCAACCGCCCATGAAAACTTAATTGCTATTAAGAATCTGAAAAAAACCTACAAACAAATCAGGAGTTCGCAGTATATTAGGGTCTATTAATTTTTACTTGAAATATATTGAAAATAGTGCTGCAAAATTTGAACCATTACATCGACTGTTAAAAAAAAAATGTAGAATTTAAATGGACCGATGAATGCGAAACTAGTTTTAATTTAATTGAGGATTACTTATGCTCCTCTCCAATCTTAGCTATTTATGATGTGGAAAAAGAAATCTACATTGAAACAGATGCGAGTTTAAAGGGCATCGGGGCAACCCTAAAACAACCCCAAAATGATGGAATTTTGCATCCGGTAGCTTATTTTTCAAGGAAGTTGTCTGCAACGGAGAAGAGGATGGATATAATTCATTTAGAATGTAAAGGCATTAAAGAAGCTGTCAAATATTGACAATACTATTTGATAGGTCGAGAATTTATAGTATGCTGAGACCATAAACCATTAGAAAATCTGAGAACTAAATCAAGGACTGATGAAATACTGAGTGATTTGGTTAATTATTTGTCACAATTAAACTTCAAAATTATTTATGAAAATGGGAAAGACAATATTATGGCAGATTTATTATCAAGACAACCTGTACTTGAATATTTTCAAAATGAAGATGCAATTCAAGTTAATAATTTAGTTGAACTTAATGAAATATTGAATGATCAAAAATTACATAATAATGAACTGAATTTGGATCAAAATGTAAAAATTCATAATAATATTAAATTCAAAAAACTAAATGGAAGATCAAGAATATTTGTTTCTGCTGCATTTGGAAAAGGACTTATGGAGCGAATTCATGGTTATTATGGGCATATTGGTGTTGCTCAGATGAAAGAAAAACTTAGACATTATTATTTTAAGAATATGGATTCATTAGTGGAAAATGTTTGCAAAAACTGTTCCATCTGCAGGGAAAATAAGACTTGTCGAAGTAAATCTATTGGTTTGATGTCAAAACTTGGGCCAGCTGAAGAACCTTATGCAATAATGTCAATAATGATTCGGTCGGAGGTTTCGCTAACTACAGGTCACCAAAAAAGTACATGCATATACTAGTAGACCATTTCACACGATATGCTTGGATTTTTACAACTACTGGTCAATGTGCAAAGGATTTTATAAAGCTTATTGATCCTATTGCAAACAGGAATAAAATTCAAATAATCCTTGCTGACCAGTACACCGGGCTGAACTCGACAGAACTCAAGAGGTACTTGGATAAGAAGAACATCAAACTGGTCTTTACAGCTGTCGATTGTCCTCGGTCGAATGGATTCAATGAGAGACTCAACCAGACCCTCGTGAACCCGATCAGATGCAAGATGAACAGTGGGAGCGAGAAGCGAGCTTGGCCGAGTGTCGCTCAGGAATGTGTTGAGGACTACAACAGGACCATCCACAGCTCGACCAAGTTTGAACCGGAATATTTACTGCTTGGTAAGAAATCATTTATTTCACCTATGCCACTTCACGATGAAGGTGATTTATTAAAGGACAGAGCAACTGCATTCATAAACTCCATGAAGAATTTCCATAATAATAAGATGAGAGTAGATACAAATAGGACTGAACATGACTTTAAGGTGAGAGATCAAGTCTACATTGAAAATGGAAGTAAATTAAACAGAAAAAAACTAGATAAAGTAAGAGTGGGACCCTTTCCTATACTCAGCAGGATATCCCAATCAATGTATGAAGTCGGATGTGGAAAACGAAGAAAGTCGTCCAACTACTTCCACAGCAGCAAGCTGTCACTTTATAAGAATGATAAAGTGACCTGGGAGGGGAGGTATAAGTTCTCTAACTACAGAACCTCTCATCAATTAGTACCCATAACCACCACCAGGGCATGACTGCATAACCTCCATTAGACTGTTAGATTGTTTGTGTATCAGTGCATTAGGTTGGATATCTATCTTGAAATTTAATTATTCTTTCAGGTATATATTTGATTATTGTTGGTATGTTTACGAATAGAATAGAATAGAATAGAATAGAAAATAATTTTATTCTGGGACCAAGTCCCTTAAGAATAACAAATTGTACATAAAGAAATGATATTAGTTACATCTGGTCAGAGACATGATGAAAAATAACACGAAAAAAAAAAAAAAAATACAATAAAAATAAAAATAAAAAATAATAAAATAAAGAAGAAATATTAATATAACAATGATAATATATACCTAGATACTAATGTGATATGTGAACAGGAACATAAGAGAATATTCTACAAATGAGATAATAAATAGGTTATTTGAGACAAGGCAAATTATATACAATATAAGAACCCAAATGTTGTATTCGGAATGAGAAAAAATTATATTATAAATATATTGTTAGTAAGCGTCATCTTGGATTAGGAGGAGGTACTGGAAGTAGAGGAATTTAAATGTTTTTAAAGATTTCGCTTGTCTAATATGAGAAGGAATGGAATTCCATAGGATGGTTGAGCGGTATAGGAAAGAGCGCTGGAATGTAGTGGTTCTATGGGATGGGGTATATAGATCAGAAAGACGGGATCTTGTGTTCAGTGACTTGATTGCAGATCTGAATTGAAGCGCATTAAAAATATAGGAAGGATGAAGGGTGCTGATGATTTGGTAAAGGAATGATCCATGGAAATATTTTCTACGGAATGTGGGATAGAGCCAGTTTAATTCGGAATAGAGGAAGGAAACGTGGGAGCGCCTCGGTTTATCGAAGACAAATCTGGCAAAGCAGTTCATAATTAGTTTCAATCTGCCTTCGAGAACTGCCGAGAGACCACCATACACTAGACAACCATAATCAAGGTAAGGGAATATTAGGAAGGATACTAGAAGCTTACGAGTTGACTGGGGAAGAAGGTGACGGGATCGGTGGAATAATTTAAGTAGACCTATAGAACGGCGGGAGATTTGGGCAATCTGAGATTTCCAAGATAGGGTCTGATCAAAAATAATTCCAAGATTTTTAACAGAGGAGTAGAAAGGGATAGGATGATCATTTAGGATTAAGGGAGGATACTGGGTGTATGCACTAAGGAGGGAGCTAGATCCTATTATAATGGCCTGAGTTTTCTGTTCATTTAATTGTAATTTATTTAAGGTTGCCCAGGCACTAATTCTATTCAGGTCTTCCTGAATTTTGGCGAAAGCAGAAGGAAGCTCGGAAGGAGGAAAGGAAAGATAGATTTGGGAGTCATCTGCGTAGAGGTGATAGGAACAGTGCTTAATTGAATTAGGTAGATCGTTGATGTAGGTATTAAAAAGGAGAGGAGAAATGCTGGACCCTTGGGCAATACCAGAAGTAATAGTGAGAAAAGTGGATAAGGATTGGTTAGGTATTTTAACTGCTTGGGAACGGTGAGAAAGGAAAGACTGAAACCAGCGGATGGAACTGATGGAGAAATTTAAAGATTCTAATTTGGAAAAAAGGATAGAGTGGTCCAGGGAATCAAACGCTTTAGAAAAATCCAGAAGTATCAGTACAGTCAGTTTTTTTTTTCGTCTATAGCAGTAAACATGTCATTTGTGATTTTGAGGAGAGCGGATTGTGTGGAGTAGCCGGGTCGAAACCAGACTGTAGGGGATCGAGGAGATTGGATTCTTCAAGAAGTTAGATAATTGAGATTGTACTAATCTTTCTAAGGGTTTAGAGAGGTTAGATAAGATGGAAATCGGGCGATAGTCTTTAGGAGATGTGGGATTCAATGTTTTATTTATAGGATGAATTAGGGCTTTTTTCCAGGGGGTAGGGAATACTGAATTTTGAAGGGAAAAATTGTATATAAATAAGAGGACTGGTGTGATTTCGGGAAGACATAGTTTTATCAATTTTATAGGGATTTCATCTATGCCGGTAGAATTGGAATTGGACTTCATTATTGAGGAAATAAGTTCAGAGGGGGAGATGTAGGAAAAATAAAAATTAGCATCGTTGTATGCAGGAGCTGAGGTAGAATGGGAGGAAGGGTGAGGACAATCGGAAGAGAAGGAAGAAACAAAATATGAATTTAGTTCTTCAGGAGAAACAGGATAGGTAGATGGAGATGTGCGTGAATCGAGAAGGGAAAGCTTACGGAGGAGATGCCATTTCGATTTGAAATCAGGAGCGGAAGAGAGGGCTTCATGGAAATAAGTTGATTTTGCTCGACGAATCGAGGCTTGTGTCAAGTTACGAAGCATCCTGAAAGTTTGGTAGTCGTCAGTTATCCTCGTGCGTCTGAATCGTCTGCGTGCTGCATCTCGATTTCGTTGGAGCTGTTTGATTTCTGGACTTATCCAAGGAGCAGGAGGACGACGAAAGGAGGAGGATTTGAGAGGTGCATGGATGTTAAGGATATTTAAGAGGTTTGTGGTGAGGATGTTTACCATGGAGTCAATCGAGGAAGAGGTATAAATTTCAGTCCAGTTCTGAGCTTCAAGGTCTGGAAGGATCTTTTCACGGGTTAGGGATTCTATATTGCGGAAATCAATAGTTTTCGGGCTGAAAGAAGGTGCTTGGATATTGTAAGATATTCGGATTAGATCATGGGAGGATAGGAAAGGAACAGGTAACTGAGAAGAAGCGAGGAGGTTCTTTTCTGAGTCAATAATGAACAAGTCAAGCCAGGATCAGATGACGAAGTGTGGTGGGTAGGGGAGAACGGAACTAAAAAGAGATGTAGGGAAAAAAATAGGTTTTCGAGGAACAACTTATCACGTGAGTCAGAGAGGAAATTGGAATTCAGGTCTCCTGAAATGATGATATTGGTATAGAAAGGAACATAATTGTATAGGGAAGTTTCGAAAGATGAGTCAAAAGGAACATGAGGAGGGCGGTAAACTACCACGTATAGGAGATGGTGAGTTTTGTAGGAAATTTCTACAAAAAGAAACTCGATTTGGGGTAGATCAGTAGGATTTGAGCGGTCAAGGATTCGGAACTTGAGGCCATCATGGACAAACAAACCCACACCTCCGCCAGTCCGACCTACTCGGTCATGGCGGATAAGTGTGTAGTTAGGGAGGGAAACTAAGGAAGAGGGAATGAAAGGTTTGAGCCAAGTTTCAGACACTGCAATAATATGGTAGGAATTTCGGGAAAAAATATTGAAGGAATTCATCATAATGAGCGGGTAAGGATTGGGCATTTATGTGACAGGTAGTTAGGATGTTGGTCATTTTGAGGAGATGGGGAAGTAAATAGTATCTGATAGGAAGACGCAAACTTTTAGGTAACTGGTTGAATACCAAAAATAGAATTTAGTAAAAAATAATAGTGATATAAGGCAACAGTTAGATTCTAATAAAATATAATATAAAATAATAAGGAGAATACTATTAGAGTTATGACATAAAAATGAAAAAATGACAATAGCTAATAATAAAAATACGAAAATAAATTTAGATTTACTAGAATAAAAGAAAATTAATGTAGAATAATTAAAAAGTAAAAATATTAATAGATATAACGAGAGCCGTAGAGCAATATATATAGTCCGTGAAAAAGTCCGATGTAGGCCGACAAGAAGATGAGGACCGATAAGTCAGAAGGCGTCGAGGTCTTGTTGCTGATCAATGATAACCACTGGGTGGCCATCATCTTTACGGCATCGCACCCTCCCGGCGGCGAACCAAACATATTTGATTTTTCCCGCTAGTCTCTTCTGTCTGGCGAGCCAGTATAAATGTCTATTTGTAGGAGTCATCTCCTCGCCAAGATATACGCGGTGAGAGTCATTCTCCTGCCACCCCATATCCCTCGTCGAGAAATCTCTCCTAACCTTTCTTTTTTGTAAGAGCTCATCTCTTAGAGTCTGCCTCACGAAACGAACTATCACAGGTGGAGGTCGAGTATCCTCTTTCCTTGGTCTGCGGCGCTCAATCTGGTCAATATCCTCTATACTCAACCTCAGACCCAGACCTGCCCCTACGCTTGTCACTATAGCCGCAGGTGTTTCCCCCGAACGAATTGGGATCCCGCGAATTTCTATAGAATTACGGAGTAATCCCTGCTCAGCCCTATTCAGGCGAATACCAAGCTCTCCTACTTTCGATTTTAAATTAGAATTTTCCACTGTCAATTCTTCCATCCGTTTAGACTGCGCTTCTAAATGCTTTTCAATTTTAGTAAGCCTGTCATTTAATTCAAAACTTAGCTCACCATATTTATCAATAGAAGATTTCAAATCTTTTATATCTTCGTTGACCTTCGCGCCGAGCTGGTTGAATGCCTTAAGTAAATCGGAGCAAGTGGGTTCATTTGATGGAGGACTGATTGATTTTTCAATAGATGATTTATCTGAGCATTTTGTACAGCACCATGTTTTTTTTGATGATTTTATTGCCTCAAAATCTTTATCCGTTATTTGACTGCATTTACTATGATAAATTATACGGCATTTGCAACAGACAACGATTTGTTTGTCGTCACGAGAGATCTGGGATTCACAAATAGAGCATAGACCCATTTTAAAAAACTATTTAAACAAAAAATAAAATAAATAAAAATATTTTATTCGATGTAAATATTGACGTAAACGCTAGCGCCGGTTTAGAAACAGTCTTAATACCTTAGGGATTGAGATATTATGACTCACTGTAGCACAGAGGAATGTTATATTATATATTGTTTCTTGGTCTTACCTCGATTATGGTGAGAAAATAACCACACAGCACTTAACAGAAATTAAACAATATTCTAATGTTTAACATAAATAAAAAACAAAAACAACAACAACTAAAAACAACACTTTTGAGAGGGAGAAAAATACAGAGCAGATGTGAGCAGGTTGCCGTCTCTGGCCAGACTGAGTATTATTTAAGTATTATTGTTTAACTATTTTTCGTTTATTGATTGATTCTTATAATTCTTTCAGACTAATAAAAATCTGATATTCACTCCAGCCTGCTTTTTCAACCTTACATATATATATATATATATATATATTTAATGTGTAGTAATACAGCATAAGTAATTTGATTTTTTTTTATTAGTAAAAGGAATAGATAATACTTTATTGTTTGTGGATTCTTTTTTTTAAACTAGTTCTATATAAATTAATTTAAAAATAATGTTTTATTTATATCCTTTCCTCGTCATATATGAACAATGTTATAATTCTAGTCAATAAAATCATCATTTAGGAAGTGAAATAGAACAAAAGTTCTAGGCCCTCCAAAATAAGGCTAGCTAGAGCCATAGTGTACTAGTCTTTATACCTGGCGGCGGAAGGATAGGGGATTAGTGTTTATAATCGCTTATCTTTTGCCTTACTTACAACGTGATTTTTCCTAATTCCTTCTTATATTTTGATGCACCCTTCATTTTTAAATATATTTACAATAAGTATGCAGTTTTTTTGGTTATATAGTTGTAATTAATGTTTACTTTTATAATTTTTCGAAATTTTAAGTTTAGATCGTGAAAATTCTATTTTGAGTTCCAAAAAAACCTATGCATTCGATTGAAATATTATTTTAGATTTGTAGTTTGAGGCTGCTCTAGTCATGATAGATGTAGATGCCACCTGGAGAAAGACTTTTTTTTTTGCATAGAAATTTCGTATTTTCGTGTTTCGGCCGAAGTTGTTCGTATAATTAAATTTTTTTTTAACCAATATTTATATTTTATTATTCTACACTTGCCTATTCTTTAAAAAATACTAGAAAGTAGTTTTTTTGAACCTAAAATTGTAAATATTACATATATAGCCTTATAAACTAGATACATTAAATTCTATGTATATTTTATAAAAATAAATATGTTTTCAGATCTAAAAAATGTCTATTGGTTTCCTAATTAAGAGGAATCTAAATTTGGCCCCGTAAGTGCTGCGATCTCTTGAGGCAGAAACACACTAGAGTGAAGGGACATTTAGCCTTAAGGTGGGGTTCTGCATGCTGCGTTCAGAAGCAGAAGAGGGTTGTTTCCACAAGTAGCTTCCAAACGCTGCGGCTGGAAGTTCATCAGTTTTTTTTTTTTTTTTTTTTTTTTTTTTTTTTTTTTTTTTTATTCTTTATTGAAAATAAATTACATAAAGCCAAATTAGGCTAATAAAAATATAGTTACATGTTTGGATACACATCCCTCTCATGTAAAATAGTTATTAATATGGAGGAATCTATAAACAAGTAAATAATGCAAATTTGATAAAACAGTAGGAAAAACTAAAAAAAAAGTTCATCAGTTCGTTTTCTGGCTTCAGCGGAGTATTTTAAAAAGAAAACTGGTGTTGTGATTGTTGATGGAGGAAGAGGAGATTACATGTTATGAACAGATTAATCGACTTTTGATTAAATGTTTTTCCCGAAGAAGAGAAGAAGGTTTTTTCTCTTCGTTGACTGAGCTGCACCTCCAGAACGACGAGCAATTCAGGGAGTTTTTCCGGCTGAACTTCATTCAATTAGATTTTATAATTTTTTTATATTTCTATTTCTCTAACGTACTAAAACGAGCCATTTTGAATAAACGGGAACTCAACGAGGCATATCACGAAAACTAACAAACTGTGGGCAGACCTGAAATCTAGCAAATTGAAAACAAACCAATACTTGGAAGTCTCCATTGCTGCGAATCCCACGTTTTCCCTTTAGTGATTTCACAATATATACAGGGTGTTCAGCATAAGATTGCTTGCGACTTCAAGAGGCGATTCTAGGCATCATTTGCAACAAAAAATTTAATATAGAATATAGCTCGATTCTCATCCGTTTTATAGACATTTTTAATTTTATGTTTTTTCAAGAAATTTCTAATTTTTGACAAATAATTATTATTGATTAAGCCTTACTATTAAACCTAGAGCAATTTCAATATGCTCGTTAGAAAGACGATTAAATTTCCTTTAAAATAAACTTATCTAGACTTCAAAATAGGAAAATAGCGTCCAGTATTTAACTTATTGATCCAAACATATGAAATAGCAAGTTTCTAACTCTGTTCTAAAACTTTGACTGCATTTTTATCAAAAATATTACATATGTTACAAACGTACACCTATCAGTAACATCTTGAAATTAAACTGTGGGAGGAACTAAGGGATAGGAAAGACACAGTGGATGCCCAGTGGTCGGGAATCGCTAAAGCGCTAAAAGCTACCGCAGAGGAAGCCCTTGGATTACAGACAAGAAGCAGGAGATCCCCTTGGTTTGATGGTGAATGCATCGAGGCATCACATAAGAAAAACGAAGCTTATAAAAAGGCCATCCAACGCCATACATGTTCAACACAGGAGACATACCGAAATAAAAGAAGGGAAGAAAAGAGGTTGCACAGTCGAAAGAAGAGAGCATGGGATAATTGCAGGATGAAGGACGTAGAAGACTGCAGGACATCTCGTGACACTCGCCTCTTCTTTCAGAAAGTGAATGAAGGCCGCAATGCCTTCAAACCTAAATTAACTAAGTGCAAGAATGAGGACGGAAACCTGCTGACGTAAAGAGGGGAAATCCTGAAGAGATGGGCAAGGCACTTCAGCGGAGCACTTCAAATGGAGAACCTTGAAGTAGAAATGGTCAGAGTGGAGGATGGCTTCTCTAACGATGCGGATCCACCGGATGATGAAGACATGGAAACGGCCATAGCGAAGCTGAAAAACTACAAGGCTCCGGAACTGGATGGAATTCAAGCGGAGCTGATACGCTATGGAGGAATGGAAGTGAGAACGGAGCTCCATAATCTCATTTTGAAGATATGGGAAGAGGAGAAGATGCCTGATAAGTGGAAAAGGGGAATTATCTACCCACTGCACAGGAAAGGGGACCAGTCGGATTGCGACAATTACAGAGGCATAGTGCCCCTCTCGTGTGCATATAAAGTTCTCTCTAACCTCCTAATTGAGAGACTAGTCCCTCATGCCGAGAGGGAGATAGGGAAATATCAAGCGGGATTTAGACGAGGGAGGTCCACGTTGGACCAATTATTCTTACTGAGGCTGATGCTAGAGAAATGCAAAGAGTACAGAATAGTTACCCATCACCTCTTTGTCGATTTTAATGCTGCCTACGATAGTGTAACTTGGCCAGAGCTAGTTTTATTATGTTTTATTATTAGAAAAGTAATTTAATAACTATTACCTATTTATCTTATTCAAATATTTGAAACTTAAGAAACTTTAATTAAAATTTACATACCTTATTTACAATAATTGCTCAAAATATCCTCTCTCCTCTCTCATACACATCACCATACATCTCATACACAAAGTAAACGAATAGTAAAGACTTTGAAGCAAAAAGTGTACAAAGTAAGATCAAAAATCCGAGAGGTCGAAGAAATTTAAGAGTGCTGCAATACAATGCGGCAAAATCATGATGAACTTGGCTTAGCAGTAGATGCAGTCAGAAGAAGATCGGTGATGTGTATGAGAGAAGAGGGAGGACATTTTGAACAATTATTGTAAATTAAGTATGTACAGCCTACGGTTTAGGATCTCCATTGGTTTACCTACATTTCTTAAATGTTGGGACTTCTTTGACACGCTCAAGATCTGTTGGTGCTGCTAGAATCGGAAACTAAACAATAGTTGCCTGGTCAGAAATTCATTGCAACATATTTTTTGTTTTACATTTGTTACTAGGGCCTACTGTTAAGAAGCTATATGCAAATTAGGAAAAGCATTATAGATAAAAATATCCATAAAGTATTTTTTTTTTCCAAGTCAGTGAGAAATCGAGTTTTGTCATTATCAGTTCTCCTTTTCAGGTCAGGTTTTCTTGGTCAAGCAGATAGGCAAAGATTATACCTGATTTTATTATATTTCTATAAAAATCTACTGAAAAAAAAAAGAAACATATCCAGCAATCTCACAATAAGGGTCTATCGAACGATCCTTCAGCTGGTTTTTATGTTCGGGAGTGAGACATGGACCCTGACATCACATGACTGACATCAAATTTATGGTCCAACCAATGAATGAATGAGAACAAATGAGGGACTGAAAACTCTATATGCAGCCCCAGATATTGTAGCTAATATAAAAAGAGGCAGAATAAGATGGCTAGGGCATTTGCAAAGAATGGAGGCTAGTAGGCTCGCTAAGATAATGTTGGAGGGGCACCCGGTTGGAATGAGAAGGAGATCTACCTGGGCGGAATCCACATTGATACTCTCCCAATACTTCTTCCACTCTCATTAAAATCCGTAAAGTTGACAGTATCTTGTATACTGAGCACAATAGTGATATGCCCCTATAATCTCATATTTAAAAAAATAAATAAATAAAATTTTTAACATATGTTTTCATGTTCCATTTTCTTCATTATTTAATTTATACAAAAAAAAAAAAAAAAAAAAAACACCGCTTCGTAGCGTGAATTGTATGTTTCTTAAATACAAAAAAGAAAACAAAAAAAAAACCCACTACACATTGAAAATCAGATGTTCCGTTCCTGAGAAAATCCGAAAATAGATCCTACTATTTCAGAACCTTCACTGAAAGGAGTACATTTAGCCTTAACGTGAGCTGACATCACGATGACGGGTATAAAGAGAAAGAATCTTACAGGAGGGAAAAAGATATTGGGCTCTACAACGTGAATGTTTTTCCAATATTAATCATTAAAAAGTATTAATTAATTTTAATCATAAGAAGTAAAATGTTTTTATACTTTACATTACAAAATAACTTACCTATTTGGATCAGGTAACATGACCGAAGGAGATTTGTGTTTCCCAGGCTGAAAAATAATATTGATATTACTAAAATTGTAATGATATAATATTGCTAATGATATTAATTAGTTTTATGTGATTCTTTTTCAACAGATTGCATTTGCGTTATAATAAACCGTAGGTCAATATGGAGGGAGGAATGAGGAGTTAAGAGAAAAGTACAATCAATAATGAAATGAAATGAAATGAAATGAAATGAAAATGAAATGAAAATAAATTTTATTCTGGGGCCATTGCCCCTTAAGAATAATTATAATGAACAATTATTGGCGGCCTAGCTGCCGTATGTATAATTTAGAAATATAATAAAGACAAGGAAATACAATTTAAATTAAATTAAGGAATTGAAAAAAAAACTTAAATTACAACATAAAGTAATAAGATTAATAATACATGTTTTAAAATATCACACGAAAAACAAATTAAATCTTAAGGTTCGAAATTGAAAATAAGCTACAAAAACAAATTAGGAAAAAACAAAAAAATATTCAACAAAAGAATGCGGTAGACAAAGCTAAGAAATATAAATTATACGGAAAAATAATGTATCTTGTCTGATAAATAATATAATTATGCTGAAACCAATTATACAAATTTAGTGCAATGGTACTAAAGTAATTCTGTACAAATCAATATTATGCTTTGAATATTCATACTTCATTTTAAAACATATTTTCTTCATTGATGTGACTATTAGATTGAGTTTCTAATAAGTAAACGAAAAGACGTGATTTGAAGCTATTATAAGTGGAGGAATGGCGAATGATGGAAGGGAGGGAGTTCCAGAAGTTCGAAGCTCTAGAAATAAAGGAGCGTTTGAAGGATGTTGTGTTAAAGGAAGTTAGGTAGAGGTCTGAGGAACGGGATCTGGTTTTGCGGGAACTCACTGATGATTTTAATGTTAATGCTTTCAGGATATAGGGAGGTGACTGAGAGGAAAGTGATTTGTAAAGGAACGAACCCAGGAAGTATTGTCTTCGGAAGGAGGGAAATAACCATTTTAATCTTGTGTAGTGGTGAGATACATGGTCATAACGTGATATCCCTAGAACGAATCTCAGGCAACAGTTCATGAGCTTCTTCAATCTTGCGTCTTGAGATGCAGAGAGGCCTCCGTACACCACACTACCAAAATCAAAATGGGGGAATATGAGGGAGGTAATTAATAGTTGACGAGTTGATTGAGGGAGGAATTTACGGGAGCGGTTTAGAAGTCGAAGAGTGGAAATTGTTCGGCGGATAATTAGGGAAACATGGTCTTTCCAGGAAAGGGTTTGGTCAAAGACAATGCCGAGGTTCGTAACGGAGTTGTGGAAGTTTATGGGATTGGAGTCTATAGAGAAATTAGGGATTCCAGGTAAGGAGTTGAGAAGGACCCTGGAGCCCAACACAATAGCCTTGGATTTGCTAGCATTCAGTTTCAATTTATTAGCAAAGGCCCAAGAGGATATTGTGTCAAGATCAGCTTGCATCTTTGCGATAGCTTCCTGCAGTTCACTAGGGAAAAAGGAAAGGTAAATTTGAGTCGTCCGCGTAAAAATGAGAGGAACAATGTTTTATGAGGGGATAAACGTCATTAATGTAGGAACTAAACAGAGAAGGTGATATTGAGGAGCCCTGAACCACACCAGAGGTGATTGGGAGGGGAGAGGAAGGGGGAAGGTTAGGAATTTGGACTATCTGGGTGCGGTCAGAAATAAAGGATTGGATCCATCTGGTCGCACTATGAGAAAAGGAAAAGTTATTAGCTAGTTTGGAAAGGAGTAGGTTGTGATCAATGGTATCAAAGGCTTTGCTGAAGTCAAGGAGGATGAGGATGGTGATTTTATGATGGTCCATAGCTTGGTGGATGTCTGAGGTGATTTTTGCAAGAGCTGATTGTGTGGAAAAGCCAGTTCTAAAGCCTGACTGAAAAGGATTAAGATGCTGTTCAAGGAATGAGGATATCTGGTCTTGAGCTATTCTCTCTAGAGGTTTAGAAAGATTGGAAAGTTGTGAGATGGGTCGGTAGTCATTTTCGGATGCTGGATTAGGAACTTTATTTAGGGGAAGGACAGTAGCTTTTTTCCAGGCGGATGGAAAGATTGAGTTCTGGAGAGAAAAGTTATAAATATGGAGTAGAGGTGCTAGGATTAATGGGAGGCAAAGTTTAATAAATCGTGCTGGAATCCCATCTGGTCCAAATGATTTGGAACGTGATTTCATCACAGCCTCTATTAGCTGGGAGGGTTCGATATAAGAAAAGAAGAATTTATCGGAATCAAAATCTGTATTATTCGGGTTGTGAACTGGGATTGAGGAAGGTGAACCGGATGAGGTAAAATACTTATTGAGTTCATCTGGCGTGGCATGGTACGAAGGACAAGATTTAAATTGTAAGGAGGGGATTTGGCGGAGGAGTTTCCATTTTTGGCGGGAATGGGAATGCGTGGATAATGCTTTATGGTAATATTGGAATTTGGAACGACGGAAGGCTGATTGGGTTCGGTTACGGAGGTTTTTAAAGGTGATTAAATCTTCAGGGTGTTTTGTCCGGATATATTTCCTTCTGGCTGCATCTCTGGTTCTCATCATCTCTTTGATATCTTGAGTTATCCAAGGTGCTGGAGGACAGTGCGTTTTCACTTTTTTTTGAGGAGCATGATTATTTAGAATGGATAAAAGGTTGGAAGTTAGGAATTCGATCTTAGCATCTAAGGATGGTGTGGAGTAAAAAGCGTTCCAATCTATGGATTCTAGGTCGGCTTGAACCATTGGAAAAGTTAAAGAGTCAATATTGCGGTACGTAATAATTCGAGGAGTGAAGGAAGGAACAGGAAAGTCATAAGAAATCGATATTAAATCATGTGCAGAAAGAGAGGGTATAGGATGTTGGGAGTGGGATACCAAATTTGTGGGAGAGTCGATTACATGTAAATCAAGCCAGGTATCCGATTGGGAAAGGTGATGGGTTGCAGAGTAAGGAACAATGAAGAGACCAAGGGATTGAAAGAGGTTACTCAGGAAGCGTTTATCAAGGTTGTCAGTTAAAAAATTGGAATTGAAATCTCCGGCGATAATAATGTGATTATAACAAGGAATTATTGAGAAGAGGAAGGTTTCAAAGCTGGGATCAAAGGGTACATGTGGGGGTCGGTAAATTACTGCGTAAAGGATAGTTCGGGTGTTGATGGTAATTTCACTAAAAAGGTATTCTATGTGAGGAGAATCTGAATTAATTGAGGAATGGAGGATACGAGATCGGAATGTTTCATGGATGTAAAGGGCGACACCCCCGCCAACTCTGTTGACTCGATCATGACGGAGGAGGTTGTAGTGAGGTATTGAAACAGAAGAGGAAGGAATAAAAGGTTTTAGCCATGTTTCGGAAACTGCTATTACATGGTAAAAGTTCTGCTGGAAGTGGAATAGGAATTCATCATAGTGGGCTGGGATAGATTGAGCATTAACATGGCATGCAGTGAGTATATTACTCATGGTATAGGATAAGAGAGGATAGAATTGATGAATGATTAGCGGGGGGGGTGATTATAATATTAGGTTCACATAAAGCTATACTAATTAAATACGAGACTTGATAGTAATATAGAGAATTACTATAATGGCCATAATACAGTAAATTAATATAAAGATAATGGTGACGAAAATGAGGTATCTGTGAAATATAACTAATATAATAGAAATTTTCAAGTAAAGAAATGATATCAGGAACATAAACAGTAAGAGTTCTATAATGAATATGAATATTCTTGTAACGAAGATAATAGAAAAAAATGATGGAACTAAACCATGAAAGATACATAAATAAAATAAATTTTGTTAAATAAAACTTGTATGAAGTGTTTGTTGGGGGGATGCTAAGGTAACAGAGTTTCCTCTCTCAGGAGAAAACCTCTAGGTCCTCTTCTTGGTCTATCAGGACAACAGGATGTCCGTTGTCTCGTCGACATCGTACTCTGCCTCCAGCGAACCAAACGAACTTCAACTTGCCGGCGGCCCTCCTCTGCCTCGCCAGCCAGTACAAGTGGCGATTGACTGGAGTCATTTCCTCTCCTAGATAAATCTTTTCGTCGTTCTCCCACCCTAAGTGTCTAGTGGAGAAATCTCTTTTAATTTTTCGGAGCCGGATAACTTCGTTTCTTACTGTCTGTCGGACAAAACGTACTATTATAGGACCTGGTCTAGTATCTTCTCCTTTTGATCTTTTCCTCTCCACGAAATCTAAGTCATCTCCCTTGAGTTTTATACCCAAGGCCGATCCAATAGAGCAAACAATTCCCTCTGTTGTTTCCCCGGACTTCTGTGGCACACCTCTAATTTCCAATGAGTTACAGAGTTGCTTCTGTTCTATCCTGTTAATTTTTGTTTCCAACTTTGTAATTTTTGTTTTCAAAGATTTATTCTCTGCTAACAATTCTTCTATCAATGTTTCTTGCCTCTTTGCATGGTCTTCTAAATTTTTTAATTTTGCGGTATTATCAAAGGAAATGTCTGTCTGTTTGTTTAGCGTGTCTTTTATTTCTTTGAACTCACTGGCCAAATTACCAATCTGAACCAAAATTTCTTTTGAATTTGAATCGGACTGATCCCCAGATTTGGTCGTTAAGTTTTCGTCTTTGTCAGACGGACTGGTAATTTTTTTTTTTTGTTGCATAAGGGGTCACATTTCCAGATTTTTAATTCTTTATCATCTTGTTCTTTAACCCCTTTGCATTTTTTATGGAAAATTACGTGACATGTGCTGCACATAATTGAGATTTTTACGTCTCTATTAACGGAAGTGTTACAAACTGGACACAGCGTCATGATGTAGAGTGGGCGGAGCTAGTGACAAAGTGGGGAGTAGTAAGAGTGGGGACTGGCTGTTCCTGTTATCAGTACGTGAAGAATTAAGCTCTAGGCTTACCTTTATAAATATATGAGGAAAAATATTTGACTATTTTCACTTAAAATTGACTTCTTTCACCAAACAAGCACACTAAACATCTATAGCTAACTACGGTTTAAATAAATGGAACAAAAACTAAATAATATAACAATAAAAAAATAACAAAAACAAGGCACAGTATAATAATCCGTACGTACACAACGGCTGCTAGTAAGCGACTGCTTACTAGTGTCAATAGTGTCGTTTTGTACCACGCTCAGCTCAAATATCAACCTTTCTTATATTTACCTCAAATGAATGTCCCAATAACTTGGGATAAGTAGATTTCAAACGTTTCAACACTCAACTCAATTATCCTTCCAAAATTCACGATAACAAAACTAGTGCAGAGAACCCAATACATTAATTCTCATCCATAAAGCATATAATTGCTAATTTCAGCATTTAAAACAATACCTTATTTAGTATAATTACTTTAGAACTGTGCCTAGGACATAGAAGCAGTACGAAACTCAAAAAAATCTTTACTATGTGGTAATAGTTATATAGTAAAAAGAATAACCAAGGCGGCGAAAAAAACCTTCTTATCCTTCGAAATCCGAAATACTCGCGGATGTGAATTGTCTAGGCGGTAATGTCAATGATGAAATTAAATATTAAAAAACTTGACAAGAAAAAATAATTTTCAAGTGAAATTTTATGTGAATGATTGTCTAAAATCGAGAACCACTTAGAAGGATAGAATAAATACATGTAACTTGTCAGTGAAAATAAAACTTTGAAAAACAAAAGTTGTGCAACTTAAAGTAAAGCTAAATAAAGCAGAGCAGGGTCTTTTAAATAAGTCATTGGAATATTCATTCAATTCAAAGGTACATTTATTATATTATTTTTAATTGTATAACTTCTTTATTTTTCGACAGAAATAATGTTATCAATTTTATCTGGTCGGATTTAAATTCCTAACCATAAAATTATTCGACTGTGTGGCAAACCTCGTTTTTGTTACTCAACATTGTACATTTAATTTTTTATTATTGTAATTTTTATTACAAACTGCTAAACCAGAAGTATGAAAATGATATAGCTGAGATTTAGGGTAAATGGATTCAGTAGTTTTGTCATTGTAAACTCTGTTGCTGAGTTGTGCTAGCCGAATATTAGTTGATTTTGTAACTTGACAGGGATCCTCATGTCAGACCATATATTTAAACTTTTTTTAGTGAATTAAATGAATATAAGTAAATTTTATTATTATTTATCAATTCCAAGCTCTATATAACACCGTGACACTGTAACCTCTAATTTAGAACGCTCCCCACCTATCGCTCATTCTTCAAACTTCACTCTTATCCACACACTATCGCTTCTTTAAAACAATAATTGAAAATCGGTAGAATCGGTAGATTTTAATATTGTTAAACCTTCCTGGAACTATAAAGACAATGTGGTTAAAATCTTGTTCAGTAGTTTTCGTGGTTAGGGAAACGAAAAATGGCTTGTCCTTTTTTTTTTTTTTTTTTTTTTTTTTTTTTTTTAATATATAATAGTATAAATGAGGTATAGTTGACTGTTAAGTATTTAGAGAAGTAGAATGTTGGGGTAACTTGCATTGCAAGCCTTCATCAGGGTTTCAAAGACAGATGTAAACAGAAAAAGTAAAGTAAAAATGTAAAACAGAAACAGCGGTTTCAAAGTTGAAACGTTGGCATTACAAATTTAAAAACTTATTTTTTAATTGCTGTGTATCTTTATGACTGCATGCCACAACTATCTACTTCTCTATATAATAGTATAGATAAAATTGTATCTAAAACAGATTTACAGATTTCTTTCAATAAGACAGCATATATGTCGACTCATGTGAATACAAGCAAAGAACTAAAGACATATGGTAACATTAAGAGGGTAGAGAAGTTTAAATATTTGGGTGAAGTAATTCAAAATAATGGTTTAGATAAAGCAGCAAATCTCGCAAGAGCCAACAAACTGGAATTTGCCTCCCTAAAAACTAAGGATATATATATAATAAAAAAAATCTCTCTATTTAGGCTAAATTGCGTCATTATAAAGTAGTTGTTCGTCCTGAAAGCTTATATGCCTCTGAATGCTTGTTTCTCAATAAAAAGGGAGAAATTGAAAATATGGAAAAGAAGGAGAGAAAAATATTAGGTTTTAAACTAAAAAGTAATATGGAAATATATCGAAACATTGAAAGGTTGAGTGATGTAATGAGGAAACGCAGATTGACGTTTTGTGGGCATTGTACAATATGAGAATGGAAGAAAGAAGACTGACGAAGAAAATTTTCCAACACAGCCTCCAAAAACAGAAAAAGAATACTTGGATAAGGATGGTAAAGGAGGATATGAAGGTGGCAAATGTGCATTGGAATTCAATGTGGGACAGAGACCAATTTCGGACAGTGGTCAACAGAATCAAATTTCCGGAAATGGCTAAGACACAAGTTATCAAACGGTGGTCAGATAAAAGAATATAAAGATAAATACACTGACGAGCAGTAGTGAAAAATAGAAAAAATTGGTTGACAAATGTGAAACCAACGCTGGAGATTTTTAGCCCAGTCAATGAAAGTTGGAAAATAAGCTTTGTCGCAACTAATTAGGGGAAAACTGAATTTTGGCATAAACTATAAGTATACACTAAAAAAACACAAAGTCCCGACCCCCATCCCTCTTGCTTTTTTCTCCACCCCTTCAGCAACATCACAAGAACAGAACTCTGGTTATATGCCGATAACTCAAAAACTAATGATGTTATCGGGATGATTTTTTTTATTTTATTCCTAAGAATATTACAAAAAATTATTTTATATACCCTTTTTATGTAAATGGCTTAGTTTCGCCCTAATACTTAATCATATACAGAAAACTGCCATTACAAAAAACAAATCTTAACTTTAACAAATTATAATTACGTCTTGGAAAGAAATGTGTTAAACAAAACTTATAGGTAATACGATTGGCTTTAAAATCTCTCTCATAACACTTAATGTCAAAACGATATCTTCATAGAGAGCGGTGAAAGAGTAGTGGACACCGGTCCGCCCCACAATGGGCAAAAAATCTGGCTGTAAAGCCTCATTTAATGGGGCTATTTCTTTAATATAATATGATACAAATGAGCTGTTTCTGTATATTAATACAGTAAAGTCATGTACGATCGATTATTTCAAAATTAAGAGCATTTCTGAAGATTCATTAAAAATAAGTCTTCAAAAACCAAAAGTAATTTTCTTGGAAAAATAGCCAGCATTTAAAAGGACGATGGAATACGATGTTGAAACTTATATCACGTCGATGTGTATCACTTTGCATTAATTAAATCCCAAAAATCATATCCGTTTCGATCCGTGTGTCATTATTATCCCCCTCCCAATCGAAACCGTTCCTTTTTCTAATTTATTACTTCACTCTTTTAGATCTGGTGGTGGTTTTTGAGGTACATGATGTAACTTCAGAAAATGATGGTGTTTGTCTTTATGTACAACGCTTTTCGTAAATATTTATATGTTGAATAGTATTCCAATAATTAAATGTTTATGTTTATTTTTTTTAGTATATGTAGTTTAATTTGAAAGCAGCGTTTCAATATATCCCTGCCCCCCAAATAAACCCATTTCCACATCCCAGTTCCTCTCATTTCTTAATTCCTTAGGTCATCGCTTTCTCCTTGGTGCTGACTTCAATGCTAAGCACCAGCAATGGGGTTCAAGAACCACCAAATCCCGTGGGCGAGCATTACAGTCAGCACTTAATTCTCGAAGATCCAATTTTATTTCTCCCGGCACTCCTACCTATTGGCCCACGGATCCAAACCGAAACCCAGACCTTCTTGACTTCTTCATCCATTCAGGATTAGGACCTCTCCATCACTCCATAGAACGCCTGGATGGCCTTTCCTCAGATCATAGTCCTTTAGTTCTAACCCTTTCTGTCACTCCAATTCAAAAACCTCTTTCCCCATCATTTATAAGAGGGCCAGTAGACTGGAACCTCTTTCGTCAAGTAATATCCGACCTCAGAGTATCCCTAAAAACCTCCTAAGACCTTGACAATGCAACTAATTCCTTCACAAACATAATCCAGCAAGCAGCATGGGCTGCATCCTCACCTCGTTCCCTTCCTAAAGTTCGAAAAGAAAATCCTTTACCTCAAGATCTACTGGACCTTATCCAATCTAAACGCCATTAAAAAAATCCTAAAATATCAACCTACCTCCCATCATGAAGATGGTTCATGGGCGGCTTCTTACGAGAACAGATCCCAAGAATTCGCCCAGCACCTATCCAGCATATTTCTTCCCCATCCTGAATCCAATCCCACCCACAGAACAATGGTTCATGAATTCCTTGATTCACCAATACCTCTCTCCTTACCTCCTATAGCTATAAACCTCCCTGAGGTCAAATTCCTTCTAAAAAAATTAAAATCCCGAAAATCCCCCGGATATGATCTCCTTAGCTCACAGATCCTCAGGCAACTCTCTCATAAAGCAATCATATTCCTTGCCTGCCTATGCAATTGCATCCTCCGGACAACCCATTTCCCTTTGCTATGGAAGCACTCCATCATTATCCTTTTCCTGAAACCGGGCAAACCTCCTAACGACCCTTCATCATATAGACCAATTAGTCTTCTCCCAATCCTTTCAAAAATTTTTGAAAAGCTCCTTCTTAAACGAATCCTACCCATCCTTGAATCGCAAAATATTCCTTCACACCAGTTTGGATTCCGCTCTCCAACAAGCCATTCCACTATCCAACAAGGCCTGAGAGTTGTTGACCATATATCTTCAGCACTTGAAAGCAAGCAATATTGCTCCGGCGCATTTCTGGACATAGCGCAAGATTTTGGCCCGGTATGGCATGACGGTTTGCTCTTCAAGCTTAAAGCCCAGTTACCGCAATCTCTATTCCTAGTTCTCCGATCCTACCTTTCTAACCGTTCCTTTCAAGTTCGCTGCGGAATGGGATACTCTAACTGCTACCCAATAAGGGCAGGTGTTCCACAAGGTAGCGTTTTTGGTCCAGTTCTATATATCCTCTATGCTGCAGATATCCCTACCACTCCTGATACTTTCCTTGCAACATTTTCTGATGATACTGCTATCATTTCGTCCCATTCAGATCCTTTAATAGCTTAATCTCCAAAACCACTTATCCTTCATTGAAGACTGGTGCGATAGTTGGCGGATCAAAGTAAATGAAACTAAATGCACCAATGTAACCTTTACCCTCCGCCGAAAATCCTGTTCTCCTATCAGTTTCAATGGGATTCCACTACCTAAAGCTGACACAGTTCGGTATCTTGGTTTCTACCTGGACAAAAGACTTACGTGGAAACCTCATACTCGACTCAAAAGGCAAGAACTCAACAGACGCTTCAGCCAACTGTATAGACTATTAAACAGGACACCTCATCTTTCCGTTGAAAACAAACTTCTCATATACAAAACCATTATTAAACCTATTTAGACTTATGTACTTGAACTGTAGGGCACAGCTAAAAATTCAAATATCAAACGCATTCAATCCTTCCATTCCAATGTCCTCTGAACTATAGTTAATGCTCCTTACTATGTATCAAATAAAACCCTCCACAATGATCTCAACATACCATACGGCCACAACCTCATACCTCTTAAATTTTTAAAATTCCATCACAAGCTTTCTTTCCATCCTAACCCTCTGGCTCAATCACTATCCATTTCAACACACCTAGATAACCCCCTTCGAAGATTAAAACGGCAGTGGCCCCGAGATCTATTGTTGCAACGGGCGAGTCTATATCTAAATGTCCAGATATTATTTCGATTGGCTTTAGTTGTGTGATGGAATGAATAGTGTTGTTATACGCGAGTACGGCATATTTAATTTTTTTTCCATTGCGTCTTTTTTGAATTCGTCTCTATTATTTAATAACCGTAAATGTTCTATTAATGTGCTATGAAATCTTTCAATGGGTCCGTTTGATTGAGGTGATTGAGTAGCTGTATAATGTAGTTGGATTCTGTGTAATTTTAATAAATCGGATAATAATGAGTTTCTCTAAATTCTAAACCGTTATCTGTTATTATGTTGTTTTGGTAACCCGTGATGAGAAAAATGAGAAATTAATTTATTAACGACTTCAGTTGCTTGACCATTTTTTAATTTATAACTTTGCGCAAATTTTGAAAAGGAGTAGTCGATTAGAGTTAATATTTTTTGTTTTCTAGTGTGATTGTATCCATGTGAACTATTTCAAATGGTTTAGATGGTGTTTGATCGAAGATTAAAACGGCAGTGGCCCCGAGATCTATTGTAAAAATGTATTTATGTACTCATGCCCTGAATGACTGTACACTGCGCTCTCACTCAGCCTTCACTGGGTTTTCTTTAACACCAGTGACGTGGCTGAGAAAGAAGAATTTGTTTCCAGTTTGACTTTTGTGGAAGTATATATGGAAGAGGGACCTCTCTGTGCTGGGCCTGTCCTTCCATGAGCGGAGGGGCAGGGTTGGTTGGGAGATCCGTAGGATGAGTGTGTATTGTAAATAAGTATGAATGTAGTTTTTGTTTGTTTGTTTGTTGAATTTTGATAGGGCATAGGTATAAAACTGTATAGGTCATCAACGCCCTTTGGTTTGTATATGTTTATCATTATTATTATACTTATTATTTTATTTTTAATTATTATTTTTGTTATTATTATTAACTTATATATATATATATATATATATATATATATATATATATATATATATATATATATATATATATATATACATACACATGCACATATTTTATTTAGTTAATTTTTATTTCTTCATATTTGGTTTATGAAACCGCCCGCTCGACCCCACAGAGCAACCGACGGGCAGCGCCCAGACCCACGGGGGGCCGGCCAAGGCCTAGGGGGCGACCCCGTCTCCCACGTCAGTTGGTGGCTGTGCTCTGTAAATGACACGAGGGCTGACCGGAGGATGTGGATAAAAACCATGTAAGCCACCTCATTATCTTACATTAGTACAGTATATAACTGTTTACAATATTGTTCTTCATGGAAAAGTCCACATCCTCCCCAGACCCTCGGAGCTAACCTGCTCTGAGAGACCGAAGACGCCCCCAAGTACCCCGGCCCCGACCCCCGTAAGCCCAGACCCACCACCCCCGTGCACCGAGGGCCGCGCGAGCGGTTCCCTTTTTAGGATGGTTCATGATTGTTTTTTAAATAGTCATGAGGTTTGTGAGAGTTTAAATGTGAAATACCGATTAAGTGTAAATCATGTGATAAAATAATAAGTTAAAAACAAAAAAAAAAAAAAAAAATGGCCTAGTTATATATCAGCAACCATCTTGCTGAGAGCTAAAAATATGACCACCTTGTTGATGTCCTCTTCGTTATCTCTCAGGGCTTTTGGTAACTCTGGGGGCACCCCCAGCTGCTGCAACAACGCCTTGTATCGGAGGCATTCCTCAACAATATGCTTTATTGAGAGAGTAGTGTTGCATGTATGGCACTGTGGTGGTGACCCTTTCCTGAAGAGGAAGGAATGTGTCAGTCGGCTATGTCCTATCCTCAGGCGTGTAATAAATGTGATTTAGTCCATGGCTTAACTGATTTTTTTATATTTTTCATTTTATTAGTTGGGCTCTCGTTCCAGATCGATTGCCATCTCTTCGTCACTTCTTCTTTTATTGACCGCGCAAGTTCTGAAGTTGTCAGAATTCCTGGGAGAGACAACGCCTCGCCGGCAGCTCTGTCAGCCATCTCGTTTCCAGTGATGCCAATATGTCCAGGAACCCAGATGAAGTGGACCGACTTTCCGATTTCCTGAAGCATTTTTAAGTATTCTTGTACGCGTTGAATACCTGGATGGGTTGCATACATATTATTAATGCCTTGTAGTGCACTGAGTGAATCTGATATTACTGCAATATCATTTATATCCTCATCGGTATTTGTCATAGTGTAATACAGAGCGGAAGAAATAGCGGTTAGTTCTGCTGTATAACTATTGCAAAGAGGGTGGAGTTTCTTTTTGTGGGTTGCATCTGCTGTAATGAAGGCGGAACCTGTTGATGTTTCAGATTTCGATCCGTCCGTGTATATAGCCACGTGGTTCGGAAGTGATTGGAGTAATTTTTGAAATTTGTTTTTGTATTCTGATGCGGTGGTGTTTTTTTTATGAAGGCACGATAGAGTTAGGTGTAGTTTCGGGAGTTGAAAGGTCCAAGGTGGTATGCTTATATCTGGTGTGTTCACTGTTATTTTATTTAATTCATTAATGACAAATGAAAATCGTTCTGCTAGGGGTAGTGTTGGGTTATGTTTTTCCTGAAATTTTCTTTTATATTTAGGCTGAAAGAGGTATTTGTAGGTTAGATGTGACGGTTGTAAATATATACGGGAGATATAGTTTACTGCTAATGTTTGCCTTCTGAATAATAAGGGTGGTAGTCCAGATTCAGCACATAAACTAAGTGTGGGGCTAGTTCTGAAGGTTCCAGTAGCAATACGGATCCCGGCATTGTGAACTGTATCAAGCCTAGAGAGCTGTTGGACGCGGGCCGAGCCATACACAAAACTTTCATAATCTAGCTTGGAGCGAAGTAATGCCTTGTAAATCCTCAGCATCGACCATCTGTTCGAACCCCAAGACGTGTTACTAAGAACCCTTAAAATTTTAATTTTTGACAGGCATTTCTCTTTTAGAGTGCTAATATGCTGGCTCCAAGTGAGTTTCTTATCAAAAATAAGGCCTAAAAATCTGCAGCTATCAACATATGGTAGAGGCATCCGTCCTAGACTGAGCTCCGGAGATACGGGGGTTCTTCGTTTCCTGCTGAAGTGAACGCATTTGCTTTTTTCTGGTGAGAATTTGATTCCTGATAACTGTGACCAAGTATGTAGTCGATTTATTGCTTCTTGTAAAACCTTTTTAAAGCGTTTAAATCGCTGGACCGGCTTATAATTGCCATGTCATCGAAATAGAGCATCACTCTTATCCCTCTAGGTAAACTCGTTGCCAGATCGTTTATTGCCAGGGCAAAGAGTGTAGTGCTCAGAACACACCCTGTGGTACTCCATTGTTTTGCTCGAATGTTTGAGAAATGGTGTTCGGACTCTAAATTTACGATTTGATAGGAAGTTTGTGATGAATTTAGTATGTAGCCAGTAAAGCCAATGTTGTATAGTTTTTTAATTATTGTCTGTCTATTGATACAATCAAATGCTTTGACCATATCGAAGAAGATCCCAATGGCCTGTTGACAAAAGCGTACTGGATCTCTGCTTCTAATTGTACTAGGTTGTCTATAGTTGATCTTCCTCTGCGGAAGGCACGTTGGAGGTTCTGGAAGAAGGAATTTTGTTTTAAGATCCACTTTAGTCTTTTATTCACCATCCGTTCCATTATTTTACACAGGCAACTAGTCAGAAAGATTGGACGGTAATTGCAAGCTAGTCTTTTATCTTTGCCTGTTTTCGGGATAGGAATAATTTCCGCTTGTTGCCAAATTTTCGGAAATTCCCCTTTTTGCCATATATAATTATAGTAGCTCAGTATCCAGATAACACCACTACGCGGAAGATGTTGGATCATAGCATAGTGGATATCATCTGAGCCCGGTGAAGATCCTTTGAGGCTTCCCATGATCGACTCTAGCTCCCATATGGAGAATGGACGGTTGTAGTCCCTTTCAAAAGCTTCAGTTGGATCGCTAGTGGTATCTTGATCGAAGTTTGCCAGTTCTATGGAGGTTGTAGGTGTGGGTGGTGGGTTAAATATTTCCGAGTAGTGTTAAGCGAACACTCAGGCTACTATTGCGGGGTTGTTGGTTAATTTTCCTTCGTATAGTAATGTGTAGCTGGTACCAGAATAATTTTTGTATATTTTTCTTATTTTATTCCATACCTGGTTAGTAGGGGTGGAAGAGTTTATGGATTCGACATATTGTTTCCAGGATTGTGCTTTAGTGTTATTTATTGTTCTTCGGCATAGGGCTCTTTGTTTTTTATATTTAGTAAGGTTTTTTTGATTGGGCTGTTTTTGAAACTTTTTCAGTGCTTTTCTGCGGTTTCGGATGGTGACTTTACACTCTTCGTTGAACCAGGGTTCAACGAGGGTCTCTTGGAAGAACCCTTAGTTCTAGGGATGGCTAGTTCTGCTGCGTTTAGTATAGCGTCCGTGATGAGATGGCATCCTTCTTCAATTGTGAGGGCAGATGGGGGCATTTTGGGTGCGTTAAAATAAGTCGGAAAGAGTGACCAGTCTGCCTTGTCTATGACCCATCGGGGTTTTCGATTAGATTTATGTTGGTAATTATAAAATATTAGACGAATGGGGTAATGGTCGCTACCATAGAGATCTGGAAGTACCATCCAGTCAATAATATTAAATAATGATTCACTACAGATGGAGAGGTCGAGAGAAGAATATGTGCCATAGGTGGAACTTAAGAAGGTTGCTTCACCGGTGTTTAATATTAGTAAGTTCGACTCCTCTAAGAAATTTTATATAATTCTTCCTCTATTGTTGTGACTTGGAGAGCCCCGCATAGGGCTATGTCCGTTGAAGTCTCCGACAAGTAGTATGGGCTGTGTAAGTTGATGATATATATGACTGAGGTCTTGTGGTTGTATCAGAGGGTCTTGTGGCAAATAAATATTGCAGAGGGTGAATGAAATTCCGAGGTGTATAGTAATTGCGATTGTTAGAAGTGTTGTGTTTATGTTTATTCGTTGGGAATATATGGAATCATGTACGGCTATGAGTACGCCTCTAGAGGCATGATCATTTGGTCCATCGGTTCTGTAGATGTTAAAGTTTTTTAATGTAAATTTGTCTCCGGCTTTAAGGTGAGTTTCCTGAATGCAAATACATAACGGGTTTTCGTCCTGAATCAATATTTTTAAATCATTAAAATGTGTTTTTAATCCATTGCAGTTCCATTGTACAAGGGCCATTGTTAATATTAAGTGTTGGATATAGTAGCGGAGACGAGGTATTATTAGTAACATTTATTTTTACTGATAAATAAACAGTGATCAAACGAACGCGAATAATATCTTCAAAGGGTCGACCTAATGATATATATAAATATATAGACGAATTATTATAATGATATAATAATGATAATGAAATAATGATATACATATAATGATATAGTGATATACATAAATATATCACATATATACATATACACACACTCACACGCATACACTCATACATATACGTATACGCAGACATACACACATATATAAATGATAATGATAAATATAAATAAAATGTTGAAATGATAATGACAAATATAAATAAAATGTTGAAATGATAATGACAAATATAAATGAAATGGTGAAATGATACTGGTAAACATAAATGATAAATGCTAAATATATTATATATATACATATACATATACATATACATATATACACACATACATACATACATACACACACATACAATGAAAAAATGATATACACTAATATAAACAAACACACACACACACACACATATTCACATATAAACAAACATACACAGTCATAAACAGCAAAGTGTGCGTAGTATAAGCATGTCCATAGTAATGATTATAGTCAGAGGAAATAAAATTATAACTGTTAAGGCGAGTCTTATCGTATTTATTTATTAGAGATAAGACGATTAACATAATATTTATGTGGATATCGTTATGTATTACGATTTCTTCTATTATGTTTTTTATTTCCTTTGACTTTGATAAAGCCCCCCTCGTCAACAGGCCGGTCGTTAATAGGCCCGGGCGCGTCGCCTAAAAAGGGATTAGCCTGTGAAGATATACCAGGATCATAGGAAGGAGAAGTGCTCGTTTCGGCTGTACAATGATGATTGACAACCGGGGCGAGGGGGAGGGGGGGGGAGCGGGAGTAGGGAGAGGAGGTGGTGGGGGGGAGGGAAGGAGTGCCCGCTGGGCTAACAGCTGATACCAGCTGGTCTCTTATTGCCCAGGTTGGCTTAATTATTGTTGTATTTGATTCGGTACTTTTAACTAATTCATTTGATTTATTTTCTCCAAAAATGAAAGGTAAATCGACTTGTGTGCCGATTTCCTTTTTTTCTATTATATTTAATTTTTCCTTTACCACTTGGGCAAAGGTTTTATTACCGGAGTTAGGGTACAACTCTTAATATATTTTCTTTGCTTCCTGTAGCGATATCGTTTTATTAATTTGTATCGATTTAATTTCTCGATGTATTTGGAAAATTTGGCACGACCTATCAAGGGCATTATGTGAGCCACCACAATTAATACAGTTGGGAGGTAGGGTACATTTTAAGTTACCGTCGGTATGTTTTTGGTTTTTCCGCACTGAATGCAAATTGCCTCTTTTTTACATTGTGTTGTGGGATGATAGAAACCCAAACAATTAAAGCACCGGGGGGGATTAGGTATATAAGCCTGTACAGGTACGGTCTGATACCCTACTCTAATTGTTTTGGGGGCAATGGGCGTCGGAAATGTTATGATATAGTTATGGGTTAAAATTTCATTGCCATTTTTCTTGATTTTTATACGGACAATGTCTGTAATAACTTCCCTCAGTTCATTACTGAGAAATCAAAAAAATTTATAACACCTTTGCTATAGTTAAGCGTTTGATGTGGTTGTACGGTAACTGGGAATTGTCCCCCAAATTCTTTACATTTTAATAAAATTTCTGACTGTTTGCCCTTAAATGTTTCTACGGGTAGTGTCCGGTCTCTTAGTTTTTTAACATTTTTTACCTCTCCCACAAGGCCAGTTATAACTTTATTAATGAAGAAAGGAGAAACTTTTAAAAAACCTTCTTCATTTTCTCTTTTTACAATAAGGAATGTGGGGGTTATATTTTTTGTTTCATTTAAGGATCTCCTATCCGGTGGGTCTTTTATTCGTCCACGAGGGCGTTTTCTTTTAGGAATCGGGCTAGGAGATTCGTCTGTATCCATCGGTTTTAAGTGAGTACAATTTAAAGGGACAAAATATATATAGAGAGTATTATTACAAAATATTAAGAAGAAAAAAGAAATAATAAAGAAAAGAAAAAAAAAAAATATATATATATATATATATATATATATATATATATATATATATATATATATATAATATAATAATAGGAGTAGAAATATTTAAATTAAAAGGTAAAATTATTTAAAAAGAAAAATATAAGAAATATTGAAAATAAAATCTCTTATCTGACTTAATATTCAGGAGCACAAGATCCTTCCGCATCGGAGTCTAGATAAACAGTGAATGTAGTTTTAACTTTTAATTTATCTTTATTTTTATTTTTATTATTTATTTATTTATACTTACTCAATGTTTTATTTTATTATCTTAGTATTTCATTTTATTTATATGTACATTGTTTATGTATAGGAAATTCTTTCTGTTATCTATTAATTTACTTAAGTAGGTTATTCAATAACGAGAATTATTATTCTTGTTCTGAAAGGATATATTTCAATAAGATACAGAATAGACAAAATAATAAATAAATAGCAATGAAAGGAAAGGTAAACATACCTGAAAGGATAATTAATTTACAACGTTATTTGAATATTGATTTTATAACAATGTAACCTAATATAGAATTTATGAACCATATGGAGAAATAGAAACAATAATTTACACCTCCCCGTCCCGGGGCGCTTAAGAATAAAGTGAGAGCTTACTAGTGTGAAAAAAATTAGCTTCTTTCTTCCTTTTTCCACAACAGACTTCGTAAAATGATGAAGAAATTTTCCTTATAATTCGAAAAGGTCCTACTCGCACTCTGTCGGCTTTCTTCCTATTAAGTTTGCTACCGTTTTCAATATAAACAAGATCACCAACTTGGAATTCGTAAGAAACACGATTTGAAGAAACACGAGAACAATAGTTGATTGTTGTCCAAAAATGAGGTACTCTGGTTCAAATTTTGTTGAACTATGAATTGTCCGATTATAATCCTTAACACATTCCTCTGCTATGGTAGACCAAGCACGTATATCCCCTCCATTGATTTTGCATCTTATTCTGTTGACAAGAGCCTGATTCAAACGCTCATTAAGACCATTCAAACTTGGGCAATCAATACAGGTAAACACTAACTGAATTCCCATTTTTTAAAGATACGTTTTAAGAGCTCTTGAGTTTATACCAGTGTACTGATCCGCCAAAATTAACTTGACATTGTTAGTTTTAGCAATAGGAGCAATTAGGTTTAAAAAGCCTTTTGAACACTGCCCTTTCGTTGTCAAAATCCAAACATATCTGCTGAAGTGGTCCATCAAAATATGCATATAATTCTTAGAGGTTCGGTTACCTGCAAAGCCTACAACAGAATCAATAGACATTATTTCGAATGTTGCGGTAGCAGGACCCAGTTATGACATAAGTCCAATTACCCTGCTCCTGCGGGTTTTGTTTATCCAAATCGAACACGGTTTGCAGAAATCACTTATTAGTTTGTCTAAATTCTTAAAGTAATAAAAAGGTCTATTTTTTTCTCTTAATTGTGCTACCCCAATATGACCGTAGTAGTCATGTACTTTGCTGATTAATTTGAAACCAGATGGAACCGATAAAAATATTTTGGATCTATCTCCTATTTTTTTGTAAGTTATGTCACGACGCATTTCAGTTTTCTTCGCCTAAGTTACTCCGTCAACATTATTTTGTTGGTCAAGTATAATCTCTTGTAGTTCTATTAAATTGACTACTTGAATAGCGTTCTCGCTCTCAAAATATTCTAGCACTGGCTGTCTGGATAATAAATCAGCTAAAATATTGTCTTTTCCTTTTTGTAAATGATCTTAATACACCAATTCACCCAATGTTTCATCCGTCCGAGCCTTCGTTTTTAAATTTTCCTGTGGTTTATGATCACTGCATACATAAAATGGTCTACCAATAAGATAGTATTGCCAATATTTTGTGGAATCTTTAATAGCCTTGCACTCCAGATGAATTATATCCTTTTTTTTTTCTCTTGCCGATAGCTTTCTAGAAAAATACGGTACAGGTGTAATATTCCATCAACTTGAGGCTGTTTCAAACAAGCCCAAATGCCTTTTTAGCTAGCATCAGTTTCAATATACACATCCTTATTCAAGTCATATATAGATAGTATTGAGGAAAAACATAAATAATCTTTAATTGAATTGAAATTCTTTTCGCAGTCATCTGACCACTGAGATTCCACATTCTTCCTTAATAGCCGGTGCAAGGGTTCAAATTTTTCCGCACTGTTTTCAATATATTTTAAATAAAAATTGATAGAACCTAATATACTGCGTACACCAAATTTATCCGTTGGCCTCTTAAGATTTTGTATTGCGGTCAAATTTTCTTGTGCAGGTGATACTTTGTTCTCTTGAATAAAATGACCTAAATATTTGACTGAATTTGCTGAGAATTTGCATTTCTCTAATTTTAGTTTGTAACCTTCGTTCCTGATGACTTGTAGAAATCTATCAAGATGATCAATATGGTTGGACCAAGTCTTTGAAAATATCAAAATGTCATCAATATAATTTATGCAAAAGTCATCTAAATTATTCCTTCTTAACGTGTTCGACAGAATACGCTGAAAAATAGCAGGAGCATTTTTGTACCCAAAAGGAAGAACTTTCCACATAAATTTTCCATATTTTGTTATAAAAGATGTCTTTTCTCGGTCAGTTTCTTTTAACGGAATACTCCAAAAAGCAGAGTTTACGTCAACTGCTGTAAAATATTTGCAGTTAGATATTTTATCTATTACATCATTGATTGTGGGGAAGGGAAAGCATTCTGGAACTACAAGTTTGTTTAAATTGCGAAAATCTATACATAGTCTGGACTTACGCCCATCATCTTTTTTATATGCTGGGTTACCGGTGATGCATAAGGTGAATCGGACTCCTTTATCACATCCGACTCCAACAACTGCTTAACTTGCGATTTAATTTCTACTTCGTCTGGAATATAACATTTGTATGCTCTAGATGTGACATATTCATCTCTTAATTATTTAATTTCTGCTTCTTTTGACTTCACTCTTCCCACATCAAATTTATCAGTAGCAAAAATATGCTGGTATTTGCCTATCAATTCTAAAATTTCCATCCTCTTTTTCTTTTCCTCGATATGAGCTAAATTTACTTGAATGCTCCATTAGTTGAATTAATCCTACTTAAATTCTTATCTAAATGACCAGAATTGAACTTTCTAGAAATGTCTTCGTAATTATTTGAATCAGCTCTCATTGAAAAATCTTTTAAAGCTTCTAAATTTAACATCTTTAAATCATCTAAATTTGGCATCTTTAAATCATCTAAATTTTGCATCGTTGAATCATCTGTTTAACCATCTGAATTTAATATTTGTGGAATATCTTTTATGTTATCTAATTTTATAACCTGTTTATCTCATACAAGTTGCAAAACATTGAAGTAATCATCTTGAATTAGCTTAAATTTGCTAATGGCATCAAGACCTAGCAGTAAATCATATGAAAAATCAGTGTTTTTTATTACATAAGTCTTAAGAGTGTGTGTCAAATTTCCGATTAATAAGGTAATGTTTGCCCGGGCCGAACTAAAGTTGATTCCATTGATCGATTTAAAAGCACTGTCATGCTTTATGAGACTTGATTTTAAAAGGTTAACAACTCTTTGACTTATTAGGGTTATATTGCTCCCACTGTCATAAATTGCCTTTATCTTCATTCTATTATCCACTAGGACACTTATTATGATCAAAGGATTCAACTTCTCCGGGCCTTTTAGTTTAACGATTTGCTATTGATATTTTTGTTCATCATTTCTGCTGCTTTAGGTGTATTGGGATAACCTTCGTTAGCATTTACCTGTTTCGATTTGGTGACTTACATGGTTTTGTTTCTGCATTAGTTTGAGGGATGAAAACGGTTTGGCCATCCATGAGATTCACACATGAAACATGGTCTCTTTGACGTATCGCTGGTTTTATTCTTCCGTAGTTCAACATACTTAATTTTGGAATTATCTAGCATTTTATCAGCATTGGAGGTTGTTAGGTTATAAGTTTGGAATTTCTTTTTCTTAGAGAATGAATCATCATGTTTTCTCAGCTCTGTGAACAGACGTTCCATATAGGTAATCTCTTCTCGATCGAGCTTATTTTGCACATCTATTAGTAGGCCAACAACGATCATGTTTATTCTTGAAAAAACCGTTCCATTACTTTCAGCCTCTAGACACAATCGTTCCTTGGCTAAAGCATAAACAACTAGTGATCCTCCCAAATATTCATAAGTATAAGCTTTCCTAATTTTTGACCAGCCTTTATCTACAAATACTGTCAAGAAGGAGTTTTTCCAAGCAGACCAATTCATGAGTCCAATTTTCTTTAAATTTGACTCATACCAATCCTTTGGTGGGCCCTCAACGAAAAACCTAAGAGCTTCGATAATTTTAATTTCATTGTTTACTTTATGTCTAGAACATTCACTTTGAAATCTATCTAACCATTCGGAAGGGTTTTGATTTTTTTTGAACTTGTTTAAAACAATTTTTTTTTTCGATATCTTGCATTTTCACTTCTTCAATTAAACTTAACTTAGCCTCCAAATCTTTTATTATTTTTATTAAAAATATTTCCTCCTCAGACTTTTGAAAAACTGGCGTAGTACCAGCAGAAAAACGTTCAGAAATGTCCTCTAAGAGGATTCCCTTATAACAAAGGTTATCATCCTCATTAAAATATCCCTTTTTTAAATCCTCATCAATCTTTAGTCCTATCCTACGAAAACCTCTTATGGGTTTTATTGCAGCAACAGCTCGAAAAACAGTTGGTTTATTATACAGTAACTTATGTTCCTTCAAATTTGGGTACTCATCCGGCAACTTGTACCACAGTTCCTTGTCCTCTGATAATGCAACTATTACGAACTCCGTTTTAGTCATCTTAACAACATGTACAAATAATCTGGCATCGTGTTTATTCATGATCCTTTTTTTTTCAATTAGATTGTAAGTTAATTTGTAAGTAGGTTATTCAATAACGAGAATTATTATTCTTGTTCTGAAAGGATATATTTCAATAAGATACAGAATAGACAAAATAATAAATAAATAACAATAAAAGGAAAGGTAAACATACCTGAAAGGATAATTAATTTACGATATTTGAATATTGATTTTATAACAATGTAACCTAAAATAGAATTTATGAACCGTATGGAGAAATAGAAATAATAATTTACATATATATAATTTGTTTTTCTCTCTCTCTCTTTTTACATAATGTGTGAATGTAATCATATGCCATCTATATTACTTATTGCCCATATTTGTGGCAGATTGTAATAATTACTCAATAAAAGTTCTATAAATAAAAATAATAATTTGAAATAAGTATTTTTTTTCATATACTTAATTTCTTTTCATATTTTTTAGTATCACCATATTATTAGCCTATTATCCCGAAATAATTTATTTTACACAAATAGTACCTACCATCAAAACAGAAGTCATTGATCATTAAGGTAGTAGGGCATTTTGTTTTGTTACTTTTTTTTTTTGGAGTATGTTGAAAAATTAACATCAATTTTTTTTTTAAATATTAACTAGTCCACTTTATATATTTTAAATATTTTACCCTTAGTTGCACTTCATTTAGAACATGTTTTGGCAATTAAATAATTTAGGCCGCCAAAATGCTTTTTTTGCCTACAACGCGTTGTATATGTTTGTACATTATGACAAACATCATCAAGAGCATACATCGTTTTCTGAAGTTACATCATGTACGTGAAAAACCACCACCAGATCTAAAATAGTGTGAAGTAATAAATTACAAAAAGGAACGGTTTCGATTGGGAGGGGGATAGTAATGACACACGGATCGAAACGAATATGATTTTCGGGATTTAATTAACACAAAATAATACACATCGACGTGATATAAGTTTCAACATCGTACTACATCGTCCTTTTAAATGCTGGTTATTTTTCCACAAAGTTTACTTTTAGTTTTTGAAATTAGAAATAACTACATGACTTAGCTGTATTAATATACAGAAACAGCTTATTTGTATCATATTATATTAAAGAAATAGCACCATCAAATGAGGCTTTACAGCTATCTCATTTAACCGTACACCTTGGATTTTAGGTCGACAATTCAGTTATTTATCGTGAACTCTTCCACTTTCATGAAAATTTTTGAAATATTTTCCCGTATATCGGACGTCATTTAAAACATATTTCTGCAATAGAATAATTTTGGCCCCCGAAATGGATTTTTTGCCCACTGTGCGCGCTGGGCAAAATGTGACAATTTTGACATGTTCAATGGGCTGCCATAGGTATATAACGGAATTCAATCAAAATTTCATAGATAGGTTTTAGTAGCAAATTTAATCAGCTTTGAGATGAATAAAATATATTTTGGATCCGACAAATGATTTTGGTGTTAAAGCGATAAATGTGCCAACAAAAAAAATGTCAATTCCACAACTGCACTCAGCGTGCTGGGCTGGCATGTGTGTTTTCGAGACTTGATCAAACTTTAATATATGAGTTCCTATAGTAAATTTAACCAGCTTTCAGATGAAAAAAGATAACTTTGAATCGGACAAATATTTTTGGAATTATAGCCAAATGAGTACCGACAAACGTGTTATTCCGGAGAATTGCCACTTACCTCAAGTAAAAAAATTTTTTGCAAATTTGATTTGCTTTTTTAAGTATATATATGCTAAAAGTAACGTTATTTGAGTCAAACAACTAACAGCATACGACTTTCAGAAGATATCTTGAGGAAGAATTTTTATCACATTTAGAGCCAGGGGTGGTGAACGATTTCCAACAGTGAGATCTTTTTATTGTTGGGGATGAATCTTCGATGCAAATGTCTGTATTATATCAGTGATACATGTAAACTGTAAACTTTTATAGGAAAAAAATGCACTTTGGAAATTATAACCTAAAAATAAACATTATTACATTGTTGCTCCATTCCAATTGAATGACTATTCATGGTCATTAACAGCAGTATACGCAGTAGTGCACCTCTGCACGGACTGGCGCACTGGTGTCCACTACTCAAGAGGGGTGAGGGTCGGGACTTTGTGTATTTATAGTGTATAATTTATTTACTATCACCCTTTAAAAATTCAGCTTTCCCCTCCATTAGTTGGGTACTTATAAACGTGGAAGAATTTATACTGGTCCGCCTAGTTTCAGCAACAAAATCCACGTAAATTTTGTACATCTAAGAAAGTTTCATACTTTGCTAATGAGATTTCAACTACCACTTGCGTTCGGCAGAATAGTTAGAATAGGACTATAGAATAGGACTGACATTTAAGGGATTCGGAACGTTGAGATAGGTTTAATCGGTTTTTGAATTTTATTTTTTGACAATCTTTATACCAGTCTTTATAGCCAGAGGAGACTACAACGCTAAACTCCGTGTTGTTGAACACCCAACTCCCGTGGCAGCATACTATCCCGATTTCATTATTTCATCAATGAGCCCTACCCAGGGACGGAACTAGGAGATTTGTCAAGGGGGGCAAAAATCAGTTTACGCCCCCCTATCCCCCCACTCATCCCTCCCTCACCATTAAAATACAACATCACCATATTGATAATTAAAATTAACTAACAATAACGAAAATAAGACTCCTGAAGTAGTCGGGAGTGAACACCTTTATATTTCCCCGCCACACCTGCCTCGTAGGTTTGGACTCTACACTCCTCTAAATTAAGTCCATCTTTGACTAATTGCTTTTAGGATTTCTTGGATAATACCTTCACCTGTTTTGTCACTAACTGGAAAAAAATCAATAAAACTTTCTTCTACCTCCGATGTATTTGCTTTGACGTAGCGAACTACTTGAATCATTTGTTCGCTGAGGATGATATCCGGAGTGCAATAAAATATTAAGCAAAAATATTTCGCATCCATGATGTCCTGTATTCTATTTTGCCTTGTCATTGGCAATAATTTCAAGATACTCATCTTGTATTTTATGTGAGAAATACGAGATTTGCCCTTTCTTGTGCCGCTCAATATGTTGTTGAAGAGGGACACTGTAATGTGATATAAGTTCAATCGTGTTAAAGAATTTTTCACTGGACGGGTCGCTGAAAATACAGTCTTCTTTTGTTCCTCGAAATGGACTCCTTTGCTTTGCTAGAAATAGAATAGCATCAATAATGCAGCCTTCCGGTGAGACTCTTCTAGATGGATCTGATTTTGAACTTCTGCATCAACACCTCCCTTTAGTAAACAAGACTCTAAAGCTTTCCACGAAAAAAAGTAAAGTATATGGTTGGATGAATTTTTATGTTCCGGCAATTTTTCACTGATTTTTTTCGATTTAGTAAATCCTTTTTCTTTAGCTAAGAAAGGCACTTTATGTGACGTAAAGTGTGAAAACAGCCAGCAAGGAACACAATACAGTGCTTCATTGGTTTCACAATAGCTCAGCCATGATCTCTTTATTTTTCATCCATTTTCGAGTTCTTTATAAAACCAATCTTTGGTTATATGACGTCCTGCTATTACTTAAATTTGGCTCCATCAGATTTTCGATGCTCATTTTTTTTTTTTTTTTTTTTTGTAACACCTTTCTGAATTGGAAAAACTCTGTGGCCATGAACCAAGATCCCTAAAATCAAAGGAAAAATCAGACGAGTCTTGAAGACCAGTTGAAGGGTCTGGACGAGATAATTCATCTTCATTCACGGTCCCAGGAGTATTCAGTTTCTTGTGAAGTTTGTCATGTTGAGTACATTCCTCTTGAACTTTAACTTCATCTAAAATATTACAAGACGCATTTAAAAACTTTTAAAAGTAAGTTTAACTTTAAAATTGATCTTTTAGTTTAATACCAGTAGTTACAATTTTCTCACTAAGGGTTTCAGGCTGCTTGGCTTCTTCTTTGACTCCAGTGACATCTTTAATAACAAAAGATACTTTTAAAAAATTGTTGTGATATGAATTTACCATCAATAAAAGAAAAAAAAAATATTTCGTTATTTTGGTTTAAATACATTCGCCTAAAAATCCGACAGAAACATAGGTTTATCGGGCTGTATATTTTGACTTAATTCAATCATTACAGTAGAACCTCACTAATCCAACCGTGATAGGACTGGCGTGAGGGTGAGTCGGAACAGTGAAAAGTCGGACTAACCGGAGAGGTAACGGTCGGCATAAGAGGCACCACCAAACTGGCATGACCCACCAGTTCGATCCTTACGCTTCACTTAAAGTATACATTCATCGATAGTTCTTTCCTATATCCTCACATGTAAACAGTCACTTCCACAGTTTCAACTTCAAACAGTATGCATATTCTGGGAATGGATTCTTTTTCATCCATAATACTTACTGTCCTAAAGTGAGGCAGATTGTGTAATTAATTCAATAAAACATATCGATCTAAAAATAAATGTAAGAGAGTATATCATAGGTTCATATTTTCTTATTTCCACTTCCCTTGTGCAAGGGTTAATAAATACAAATTTGAAACAAAAACAAAACACATTTGTCGTGTCACTCAATTACAGCATCACATTTAACGTTATCGTCCACTTCGTTTTTTCATTTTGAGAAAAATAAATTCATACGCAATATGTATTATAAAATATAGTCACCAGACCAAGTTCGAAATGAATCTAAAAGGATGAGTGAAAATATATAACCGGGTTTCATTTAAAATAACGTTTTCTAAGAAATTTTTATTGTGAACTCGGCTACTCGGTCGCCGGGGTTCCAGGAATATTTAGTAATTAAAATTATACTCAAAAACCGCAATTAATTCCTTCTTTTCCCTCATGTGTTATAATTTAATTATTAGCCTTTTTTCCAGGCACAGTGTTCTACAGAACACAATAATCTTCATTCAGAAACATTAATTGAGATAAAAAAATTGTAATAAATGAAAGTCGTTTAAAATATATATATATATATATATATATATATATATATATATATATAAGTTAAAAGTACTTAACTCATATATATATATATATATATATACGTCACTTAACTCCCCCCCTCCAGTTTCCGTACACTATCGGAAACTTAAATACTCAAGATCAACAGAAGTATTAGAACTCAATCCTGTACACTCTAACACTCTAAAAAAAAAGATTTAATACAACCATAATGTACATATGTACAGAAAAACAAACTGAAAATTGCAACCTAGACATTACACTTTAGATTTTAAATAACTAACTAAATCTTTAGCACTGCTGAGCATACATACACTATCACCGGATTTCCTCCGACACTTCACATGACACAAATACATAGTAATAGAAACGATAATAATAACAAAAACAAAATATACTCTGTGAAAAATGTAAAGGATGATAAAAGAAAATGAAAATACATTACAATAAATCAAATATCAATTAATCTCCTCCATACGGATTGGGGATGGCACTCCAGAGCCCGATGCTCTCCCTGACTCTGACAATGGGATCTTTAATTGTTCTATATGGACAGTCCTTCTCTTTCTAGGGTCCCTCACGCTTTCAATGGTAACAATGTTGTGCTCCCTGATGACCACAACCCGGAATGGACTCTCGTACCGTCGCAGCTCCTTCCCTCTATTCGACTCTACTTTCCGGTAAACGATCATACCGATCTTTACTTCCTCATGGCGATCGCGAAGCTTTGCATTCTCCCGCACTACCCTGGTTCTTTTTTCTTTCGCTATCCTGGCCCGTGCTATTTCCCATATCCGCTTTACTTCCACCCGAATACTAACAATGTGATCCGCCATTTCCTCGTCTCCCACTGTCCCACTATAATCTCTGCTCGGTCCTCGTATCCCAAATAACACCTCGAACGGTGAGAATCCCGTTACTGAGTGAATCGAGTGATTGTAGGCCATAACCGCTCGACGCATTGCCACGTCAGGTTCGAGACCCTGATCTAACTGATAAACCCGGAGATGGTCACTAAGGGTACCGTGCAACCGCTCAACCCCTCCTCTGCCCTTAGGGTGTCCCGGCGTATTGAAATGCCATGCAACCTCTAACCTCTTCATTTCCTCGTTAACCACGGTATTCTCGAATTCCCTTCCTCGGTCTGATGTGATTCTCTCCGGTACGCCATAGAACGAGAACCACGTCCGTAACGCTTCTACGATTGTTTCCGCCGTTTTCGCCGATATCTGATGCGCCATGGCCACTTTACTGAACACATCCAGTACGGTCACCCACTTAAAACCCCTCCAGGCAAACGTATCGACTTGTAGATCACGAAGAGGCCCCTCACCTGTAAGTGTCTCCTGTTGAGTCACTCTAGGAGGGTGTCGATCATACTTTGTTACCAAACACACCTCGCATGATCCGACCACGTCTTTTATTGTGCGCTGCATCCCTGGCCAGAAATATTTTCTACGTAGTGCCTGAAAAGTTTCATTCGTCCCTCGATGATTCGTTTTTCCTTGGTGATATGAAAGGGTCAACTCGGCTTGGTTTCCACTTCCCTGACCGACTCCACAATCAACGAGCAACGAATAAATTTTCGGTCCATGATTTGTTCGGATTTCCAGATTCGCTTTATCTTCTCCCAGATAGTAGCGTTACCCACATAGAGATGATGGGTTTTTCCCGGTTCCGACGCGTCCATTAGCGCTTTGAAAATTAGATCTGACCGAATTCCCGGTTGCGATGAAATGAACACTATCTTTGAACCCCAATAACTGAGATGTGAGACAGACATTACCCCTGACGTCTTGGTTTTCCATATTACCTGTCTCCTCTTGTCGTTTACTATCTCCTCTACCACCTTCATCTCCACCGACCTTTCACCCTGGGAACTTCCACCCTCCGAAGACCCTCCATCCCTATCTGCGTCCGTTACCCTATCTCTTTCCCTATCTGGCGGCCATTCCTGGAGAAATTGTCCAGTATTCCATGAGGATCCCGCCATATTGTCTTCGATTGCGTTCACAGTGATAGCCCTTGATAGCCAATCGGCAACTACGTTCTCCTTACCGGGTTTGTATACGATATCTATCGAATATTGGCTTAATAGCTCTTTCCATCTTGAAACCCTTGCGGACGATTCTTTCATCTTTCCCACCCACTGGAGTGGTCTATGGTCCGTCTGAACCCTAAACCGCCTACCAAACAGATAAGGTCGAAAGTGATCTATTGCCCAAACTATCCCCAGCAATTCACGCTCTAGAGCACTATATCGCGCTTCTGCCTCCGTAAGTCGCCTACTTGCATACGCTACTGGGCGATCTCCTCCCGATCCCTCTTGTGACAGAACCGCACCCACCGCGTATTCGCTGGCATCCGTTGTAACTGTGAAAGGACGCGTGAAGTCCGGGAATGCAAGTATGGGTTCCTCCTTCAATCGTGCCATGCACCGCCGAATATTGTCCTCCATGATCGGAGTAACAACCATCTTAGCACCCTTTTTCAACAGGTTGTTGATAGGAACCAAATATTTGGCCATGTCCGGTACAAACCTCCGGTAATAATTTAAAGCCCCCAATAGTCTTCGAATCCCTTTTACATCCCGGGGTATTTCCATCCTCGCGATTGCGCTTACTTTACTGGAATCCGGTCTAACTCCCTCCTTAGAAACCGTGTGGCCCAAAAAATTGATTTCTGATTTCCCCAGAACAGATTTTTCCGGTGATAACCTCAAACCAAATTCCCTCACGCGCTCGAATACTTGTCGGAGGTGTTGGATATGCTCCGTTTCCGATTTACTAAAGACGAGCAGGTCGTCCATATAAATCTGACAAATCCCTTCGTCAATACCCCGTAGGAACTCATCCATAAGGCGCTGAAATGTAAGGGGTGCATTCTTCAACCCAAACGGCATCCTGGTAAATTGAAAATGTCCCCTCTCAAATGTGAATGCTGTCTTCGCTTGATCCCTGGGATGGATTTTGATTTGATGGTATCCGGCTTTAAGATCCAGCGTACTAAAAATCACAGCCCCACTTAACCTGTCGATAATATCATCAAACCGAGGGATAGGATATACCTCATCCACGGTGTTATCATTAAGCTTCCGGAAGTCGACGACTACCCTGTATGACTCTTTATTAGCTCCCGGCGCGCTTTTCTTTTTTACCGCCCATAAAGGGCTATTGAACGGTGACGAACTGTTAACAATGATCCCCTGCTTGAGCAAACTCTCCAATTCCGCCCGAATATGATTTCTCAACGCATGCGGATATCGACGCTCTTTAATATATGACACCCTTTCCTGCTTAAGTGGGATCTCATGAACGGTTCTACCTGTTGCACTTAGCACGTACCCTTCCTTAAAAAAAATATCATCAAATTCGCGCGTCAATTCTTCCCTCCAATCCGTCAATTTACTTACGGCCCCAATGCGCGACCCGTTTACCATCTGCTGACACCTATACACTTTTTTTCCCAAACGAATATGCCATTTTCCCTTCTTATTGCGCACGCTCGCGCCCACCTGCCCCAACAGATCGCATCCAACGATCGCTTGATATTCACGCGGCATCTGTTCCACCACATGCACCCACAACCTATTTTCCGTCTGCGCAAATTTTTTTAACCCGACCTCTATCTCGCCCAACACGCTACAGGGCCCTCCCAGGGTTATTAATTTGCAACTACATACCTGCACCTGGAGTGCCCTCTCCTTACCGCATACTCTCTCTACAGCCTCCTTAGACATCAACGTGTTGGAGCTCCCAGTATCCACTAGGCACCTCACTCCACCCTTCATCTTGATTATTGGCAACCAGCTATCACGATGACCACTTACGTTGTTGCAAGTGAGCGCGCGGTCGCCTCTCCTCCAGCACCCTCCTCATGCCTTATTCTGCTTCCTTCTCTCATCCGCTGCTTGTCGCCGCCCTCGGTTCTGCGTCGCTCTCCGCCTCTGAACGCTCCAGCCACCTTCCTCACCACTGTACGTCGACTCTTCTTCAGTTCCGGACCCTCCAGAAAAATCTGATGCCTCTTCGGACGAAGAGCTCCTTCGTACTGCTCGCGCTCTACGCCGTAATTCCTGCGCATTTACTTCCATTGGTTCTCCTTGTTGGCCTTCTCCTCGACGGAAGATGTAGGGGCATTGGCGCGCAATGTGTCCTTCCAACACGCATTCATTGTGCGTGGACACTGCGCTACGAGATGTCCTGTTTTCCCGCATCCATGACATCTTCTGTCTTCTTTCCTTGATACTCCCTTTTGCTTAGGTTGTCCAGTCTTTCTTTCGTTCCAGACAGGCCTTTCTCTTGCTAGACGAGACCTTCGCCATGCAACTGGAGCGAACCGTGGTCTACCGAACGGGGCTTTGTTCCAATCGACATCACTTCTTCTTTCCATACGTGCCTCTTCCTCGAGGGCACCTGAATCCACCAACTCCTGGGCACATTCCACGAACATCCGTTCGGAGGGAAACCCTTCTTTTCTTCCGATTTCCCTGGCTAGCTGTACCTTCCAAACTGTGCCCAAAAATGCCATTCGGGCCGCCGTTTCTTCTGCCGTTACCGTCTCTCGCATTTTCTCAGTCAGCTTGTTGTACCGAGCCAACATTACTGCTGCGTACTGACCAGGGGTCTGATGATTCTGTCTCCTTTCTCGAAACAGCTGGTAGATATCCTCTTCGATGGACCATCTTCCTCCGCCAAACGCCTTGTTCAATCGTTTTTTTACGGCCTCCCATGATGTCCCCTCATCGGCTTGTATTTGATTTAAAATACTCCTTTTCACTCTACAAATCAAATCCGCCTTTAGCGACTCAGCGTCTCGGGAATCGAGTAAATTTTCCGCCATCTTGGCTTCAATTCTAGCCAAGAATCTATCTCCCCCTTTAATAAAATGATTAAGTTCACCTACCTCGCCGGTGAACTTCTCTAGATCCGAGACCGCCTTCCGCAGCTCCTGCGCAGTGGCCACCCTCACTTTCATCCAGGCCAACGTGTTTGCATGTGCTTCAGCGAGTGTATCTCGCGGTATCTGGCTTGGCCCCACATTCAGAACCGGCTGTCTTAGAACTTCTTGCTTCTGTTCATCAGACATCTTTCCTTGGTCAAGGCAGAAAAATTAAAAAAAAAAAATTTAAAAGAAAAATTTTTTATTTAATTTTTTTTTCTTTCTTCTTTTTTTTTTTTTTTTTTTTTTTTTGTCACTGACCTCCGATTCTCTCCCACCCGCTAACTCCCGGGTTTCGGCACCAGTTAAAAGTACTTAAGTGAATTAAACAAAAAAGAAAAGGTTTTAAATAATAACGCACTAACTAGTAGTAGAAATAATACTGACTTTATTTTCCCTCAATACATCTTATCTACTCTTTGTTGTTAGAGCTTGTTGTTGTTAGATAGGATTAAGTTACAATACTGTGTCGGCCCGTCACTTAACTTATATATATATATATATTCAATATTATTATTGGCCAAAAAAACAAACAGCGGATTATAATGATCTTAAATATGTATGCTTGCACTGAAAAGGTTTAAATAAGCATCAGTATTTGCTTACCAGACTTTTATTTTGAACCTTCATCTTCATTAACATTATGGTTTCTAAAAAAAGCTTCTAATTTTGGTGTTAGTGACATCACTTCCATTTTTTCTTCCTTTTTCCTTCAGCAAGCTTTCTATACTCGGCTCCACTGAGTCCATTCATAATTTGGATATACATAAAAACGCAGTTCAAAATGTACAAAACAAATCCGTTTTCCAAATACCAACAAACGGCAACACTAATAACTAACTAACACTCCGTTCACAAAAAACTAAATGTAAATAAAATAAAACAACTGTCGGCTTTTGCAATAAACGCAGACAACACAACAGAAAACACTGGAAACAGATAGTCCAATGTCATTTAAAGGGGTAGGGGTGGCATCGCGCAGTTTTCGCGCCCCTGAGCCCGCTACTAGCGCTCAGGATACTAATTCATATCAAGTATAAGGAATAACACTCAATCTGGACTCATGAGCTCCATTAATTCTTATAATTTATAGGTTTATAAATTATGAAAAAAATCAAAATAAAATTAAAGAATATTGATTGTGATATTATTATTTAAAAAATGTTTTTAATAACTTATTATTTTTTTTTTAACTTCTCAAATATTGCCGCCTCCTGAAATCTGCCGCCCGGGGCACGTGCCCCCTCTGCCCCTCCCTAGTTCCGGGCCTGGCCCTACCTTTTGGCCAACATTCCTCAAACTATGCCCTGATATACTTGATTAAATCATAACTTCCCAGATGTCCTCATGCAAACCCGCAATGAAATCCCTAGGTGACCTTTCATCCGATCATAGTCCTGTACTACTAATTCTGCATTCAACTTCCCCTCCTAGACACAGTTATCCTTCGTTGATAACAGTAGACGAGTAGACTGGTATAGTTTTCAATAAGATTTAGAAAACAAAATAGTTAACCGGTCCGGTTAACCCGGTTGTGACAGATCATAGAGATAGAGAAAAACCGAGGAAGAAGGAATGTAGGGTTTAAGCCAGGTTTCAGAGACTGCAATGACCTGGTAAACATTTCGTGTAAAGAACTCTAGGAATTCATCATAGTGCGCAGGTAGGGATTGAGAGTATATGTGACAGGAGGTTAGGATATTTGTCATATTGGTAAGGAGCTAGGAAAATATATGACAGTAAGTAAAAGGATGACGCTAAAATTGTTTATAGTGGTAGATGCCAAAAAGAAATAATACATAATGATGATATGAGAAGAAATAAAGTGATATGCACTAAGTATATATAAAAAAAGAAATATTTACCCAAGCAAGGCCACTGAAAATGACAAAATTGTGAGATGTTGCCAAAACATATTTATTTAGGGTGCTGGCTAGGGTGTATTACGGGGTTTATTCAAAATTATTAATCAAATAAAGGGCCTAATAGTAAATTTAACCAGGTTTTAGTTGAAAAAATGAAAGTTCAGGCAGGAGAAATAGTTATGGAGTTATAGTGAAAAATGTGCCAAAAAAAACTTGGATTTCAAAACAGTAAGTGGTTATAATGGTTTTTTTGGGACTTGATCAAATATACTGGTTCGTATAGTAAATTAACCAGCTTTCAGATGGACAAAAAATATTTTGGATCGAACAATTAGTTTTGGAGTTATAACCAAAAGAGTACCGAAAAACGTGTTTTCGCAGAGAAGCGCGACTCCAGTGAGTGCTGAAATGAGAGGTGTAGAGTGCATGGATTATGCGACTCTTTTTGACTTCACAGCTTCATTAGGAGTAAATAGAATGTAAATATACCAAAAGTCCTGGTCCCTGGGGGTTCCGGAATGCCCAGTTTATGGTGTGGGAAGGGGAGAAGCCACCATGTTTAGGTTTTTCGATTATATTTCGAAAACGGTGGACACTAGAAAAAAAAAACTAAAGATCAAATTAAAGCTAATTAAATTTCCTATACAATTGTTTCTATACATATTTGTTCAACTCTCAACGGTGTTCGAGATCTACGTTATTAAAAATCGATAATTATAGAGAAAAAATATTTTTACCTCACTTTTTGTCAAACATTTGATTCAAGTGCTAGGGATGTATGTATGAAATTAAAGTAAATTTAATGCTCTACAACTTTGTTTCTGACAATATTTCTGAGAAACAATTGTCGAGAAGGCACTAGAAGCAAATATTCGTTTGAACCGGTGCCCGTTTCTCGTTCTCCGCGCTATATCTTGAAAACGGTTAGTCCAAAAAAAAAAAAATATATATATTAAAAGAAACAAAATTGTAAATAATATTTTTATCTAAAAGTTTTTTAACATTCTTGATTGACGTCCGATGCATAGAAATCGAGATATTTGGAAAAAACTGATTTTTGTGACCTTTGATCTTGAATATCTAATTATGCTAACATGCTGAGGTCGGTGAATTTTCACCTCTTATTTAGGAGACCAAAACGAAGATAAACGAAAAAATTCAGCTTCATTGCTTCCTTTCCGAGATTTGCTGTATAAAACTCCTAATTTGACTGGGCTACATAGTGAAACCAATAAATGAAAAATTGAAAACTAATCTAGTAAGGATAAATGATAGAAAAAGAACAAAAAATAAAAAATACACTGATTTCAATAACAAAAGGTGTAAACCGAGGCAGCTCAGACAGAAAAAGATTACCACGTCAGACGAAAACATCTGGGCCCTGAGGCTGGTCAATGTAGATAACTGGTTGGTCGTCTTCTTTACGGTACCGCACTTGCCGGTAGATCTCTTCTGACAGGCGAGCCAATACCCCTTTGGTCGGAATTATCTCCTCGCTAAGATATATCCGGTGGTAGTCGTTCACCTGCCAGCCGATATCGCGCATTGAGAAGTCCCTTTTGACTTCCTATGTATTAAATCGTCCCTCAGAGATTGTCTGACGAATCGCGTGATTAAGGGCGGTGGTGGCGCTTCATCCTTCCTGGGCGTCCGGCGCTCCACTCGGTCAAAATCCTCTATGTTTAGCTTGATGCCGAGACCAGCAGCAGTGCTTGTTACCAATGCCGTGAAGGTCTCATCAGGGCGTACAGGGATGCCGCGAATTCCCATCGATTTATTCATAAGCCACTGCTCTGCCATGTATACCCTGTTTTCGAGTAGGCCAGCTTTTGTTTTTAAATTTTTATTTAACCAACTCTTCTTTGTATTTTGTTTGCTCTTCTAAATGAGTTTCGATTTCGAACAGTCTCTCACTCAATTCAAAACTTAAGTCCCCTATAAGTCCCTATAAGTCCCAAGACTATTTGTCAAGTGACGTTTTTAAGGATTTAATTTCTTCATTTACAGCACTGAGACATTGAGACGATTTACTGCAGCGATTATCTCGGAACCTGATGTCTCCGAAGGTTTCTCGGTAGTTATATATTCTTACCAATGTTTTTATATATTTATATTGTTACTAGCTTTAAATTTGAAATAACCAATGTAACCTACATAATTTTATCATAACTTGTTTTTTCACTGTAGGGCATGATAATGAGAACAATATAGTCTCGAAACGTCGCCAAAATAAGTTGTTATTTCATTGAATGAACCTCATAACCTTATTTTAATATATATATATATATAGAGAGAGAGAGGGAGAGAGAGAGAGAGAGAGAAAGAGAGAGAGAGAGAGAGAGAGAGAGAGAGAGAGAGAGTGAGAGAGAGAGAGATTGAGAGAGAGAGAGAGAGAGAGAGAGAGAGAGAGAGAGAGAGAGAGAGAGAGAGAGAGAGAGAGAGAGAGAGAGAGAGAGAGAGAGAGAGAGAGAGAGAGAGAGAGAGAGAGAGAGAGAGAGAGAGAGAGAGAGAGAGAGAGAGAGAGAGAGAGAGAGAGAGAGAGAGAGAGAGAGAGAGAGAGAGAGAGAGAGAGAGAGAGAGAGAGAGAGAGAGAGAGAGAGAGAGAGAGAGAGAGAGAGAGAGAGAGTCAATTATTTCTCTTCAAGTTGTTGTTTGTGTTTCGATGTTTTCTTTACTTCATTCCAGTCTATGTTGTTCATGTTAAGAATGTTAGCGTTTCATTCTGATTTGGACAGACAGGGAGAGGAAGGGGATAAGTCTAAAATGAGCCAACATTTAGCGGCTGAGTGACAGCTTGACAAGGCGGGACACGTGCCAGACTATTTGTTGAGGGCTCTTTTAGAGTTGAGTTGGTAGCGCAGTAATAAGCTTCTCATATATTCTAATCTACAAGAAGAGGCCCTAATTAATATAATTTTAATGGTAAGCCAACATCTGAAAAGTACTGCCAAACAACGGTACGGAAAATGCTATGTAGTGATTAGGTGCAAAAAATTTAAACATTAGGTATTTAGTGTGATTTACAACTAATAACGACTTGAATGCGGATACTACATTAATTGTACTATTGGTGAATTCCATTATCTTACGGATCCATTATAAGATACTATTACTGCCTTGGATTCAATGATGATAAAGGTCGACATTAGAAATCCGAGGCCTATAAGGTTAGAAATGTTATTTCTTCAGGATCTATGAACTATTTTTTCTCCGTAAGAGTCTTTTCTCTCTAATGCCAAGAGGGCTGATACTCCTGAAGCTATAATGTATTTCAATTCTCCTACAAGCTTCTTACGGTTAGTCAATCTAGCGCATATTTTGAAAACAATATAAAGCAGTTTAGAAAATACCTGTGAGATATGCAGCTTGCCATTTTTAGCGATAGTGTGTTAGTGTGGGAGAAATTTAACAAAATAAATTTCTTGGTGACCATATACATACCACATACGTGGTCGAACCACTTGAGCTGACGTTTCTCAAGAAAGCTCTTAAGTTCTACAACTTGTAATTGATCCCTACTCGCATAGTCTCTCCTTATTTTATCTGGTAATATATCTGGTTGGCCTTGTTTATTCTGTTATCAATATCAGCATCTATTCTACCAGACCTGCTAATGATGGTTCCTAAGAAGGGAAAGTGGTTGACAATCTCAAAAGTCTCACCACCACATAACAACTACACATCTTCATGTTCAACTATGGACAGAACAAGAACATTGCTGTTAGCTGTTGTCTAATAATATAACATGTGAGACACAAAACAAAACTAACACATCAATACGTTCGGCTCTACGTCATATATCTTCTTTACAACTTCGAGAAGTTGATAAACCTTTTCATCTCCTTTGAGATATTTTTTTAAAAAGACCCTTTCCTGGAAGCGGCCAATTGTCGCCTTATAATATTATTCATTTTATAAGTTGTACTTTTCACTATTCATACTCACCAGTTGGCCGCCATCATTGGTCGTGTTCACATCGGCTCCGTGTAAATTGTTTTTAAAGTATGTTTCTTTTTTGAATTAGACTATTTAAAGTTGTATGAACTATTTAATTAGGTATTAGAGTCAGTTATTTGCGGTCTATCGGTTATCAAGTGGATCACGAAGATAGAAATAAGATCGATAAGGGATTCAATAGCTAGTTGGTGAGTCAGACATTATCTATCCTATAGTAGTGGAATTTAATACGCAAGTCAGCCCTCCCCACTCTTCTACGTCTAGTTATCGTTGTCAATACCTCAGTGTCCCTTAAGATTAGGAAGGGTCTATATCTATTTTTCTTTAAATATTTACGAAGTATTTTACGTTATCATTATGGTTTCAAACGAAGATATAATGAACGTCATAAAGGCAATGGATATAAATTTAGAAGCAAATAACGCACTTATGGGGGATTTAATTAAAGATTTAAATGTGGTTAAGAAAACATGCGTACAGTTGGAAGAAAAAAATACCCGACTGGAAAAAGAAATCGTATTTTTGAAACGACAGCTTCGTAGGAATAATTTTTTAATGTATAATATTCCTAAAAGCGAGAATGAAAATGTTTTAGATAAAATAATAACAATATTTGGTAGTATCAATCTAGAAATCCCTGGATATTCTGTCAACAATTGTTTCAGCCTTGGGAAGGGCCCTATTTTAGTCTCACTAAATAATAATCATTTAAAAAGGAAAATTTTTGAAAATAAAGACTTATTGAAAAATAAAGGCATTTCTATAAGTCACGACAAAACACCGGAAGAAAAAGAGGAAGGAAAAAAAATTCATTCATGCCTTTTTAAAATAAACGTTTTTGATGCCACCTGTAGTTATAGAAGAGGTCTTTTCAAATTCAAAGGCAGCACATACAAGTTAGGGGAAGCAGAAATTTTAATTAATGATTTAGTTAATAAAGATATTGGCTCTAAGATCTAAGACAGAACAACTAAGTCAAACCCCAAGGAAACAAAAAACAGAGGAGAAGCTTGAGCGTTTTAAATTCCGGCCTAGAAGCTCCTCTGACAGCCAAGCCTCATGACCGCTCATAACCTTTATGCCTCTGTCACCTCCGGCATACCGACCTCCGGCTCGCCCTGGACCACGAAATTTTAACAAAAACTTGGTAAACGGAAATAACACTTTTGATATAATATTATAAAATATTAATGGTTTTAGGAACTTATTCAATTTCACGGAAGAAGAGTGCAAGATACTAAAAAGAAGCGCTGTAATATGTATAGTTGAAACATGGCTGCTTCACGATAGTTTTGTTCTGCCTTATTGGCTGCATGATTACACTGCGTATTCGAACAGAGCTATAAAAACAAGGGCGAAGGGAAGAGGTAGTGGAGGATTGATGACACTTATCAAGACTGATCTTGCATGTAACGCTTATATTGTGGAATGTTCTAGGTATTGGATTTTTAGTAACATAAAAATTGGGTACCTCGCTTATAACGGTAGGAAATATTTATCTGCCACCAGGATGTGAAATAGACTCTTGCCTGGATAATCTTAATATTACTATTGCCAGTATCTCAGCCAGGTTCCCCAGCAGTTATATTATTCTGAACGGAGACTTCAACAGTCATTTCGGGGATCAGAATAACTTAGATGAGGACACAATAATGAACTCAAATCTCTACGATAGAAGGATTACCCTTCACAGCAATATAAACAGACGAGGTAAACTGTTAGGAGCCTAGGGTTTGTCTTATGTAATGGGAGAACTCGATCAGACAGACCTGGAAAGTATACACACCTATATAACATCAGGAAGAAGTACCATTGATTTAACATGGATAAACGATAATTGTTCATCGATATTCCAAGATATGGAAATTATATGTATTTCTGAGCTTCTCAGCCATCTGGCTTGTTTTACTACTTTAAAAATCACCGATCACAAGAATCTAAACTCTACAGCAGAAAGCCCACCAGCTCAACAAGCAAAATATACTATTTGGAATCCAAACAAAATAAATGATTTAATTGTACACCTATCTCACTCCAATAAAATATATTTTCACAGTGAATATAATAATGCCATCTATAACAATTTCCTTGAAGGTGTGAACCTTGGTCCGTCCCGTTTTAACTTATGGATCAGAAGCATGGGCCTTTAAAAAACAGGATGAAAATAGGCTTCTGATCTTTGAAAGATCAATTTTGAGGAAGATTTTTGGTCCTGTTAAAGAGGGTGGAATTTGGAGAAGAAGAAGAAATGTCGAACTGGCTGGCCTGTATGGGGATGCAGACTTGGCAAAGTTTATCAAGATAGGACGACTTCGATGGGCCGGGCACGTCGCACGCATTGATGACTCGGCGATACCCAGGAGGATACTGTCCGGAAAGTTGCATGGGCGAAGAAAAGGCCAAATGTGAGATGGGAGGATTCAGTGACACTGGACGCACGGACTCTGCTGGGAGTCCGAAACTGGAGAGCTGCTGCAGCTGACAGGATTGACTGGCGAAAGCTTTTGGAGGAGGCCCAGTCTCGGTGACGGGATGTAGAGCCACCGATATATATATATATATATTGAAGGTGTGAACGAAGCTATGGTTAATGCAGCAATAATGGTAAAGAAAAAAAATTCAAGCAGACCAAGATTACAGCCACTTCAGCGTTGGTTTGATACAGAATGTGCCAATGAAAAAAGAAAGCTACGTAAAAAATACAGAGGCTGGCTAAAGAGCAGATATTCTCAAAATGCACTAGAAAAATATTTGGAAAGTAAGAAATGCTATAGAAACCTAGTAAATACAAAAAAACGAATACAGGACATCAGTAATAGAGAAATTAAGAAATGTAAAAAATAATATCGAATTTTGGAAAATTACGAATATGCTAAAACCAGCTAACCCCGACCAGAATGAAATTGAATTGAGAGAATGGACAGAATATTATAATGCCCTCTATTGTGGACCCATCCCTTCCTCGATACAGAAATCTCTCTGGAAGAGCTTCAGCACTGTATTGCTCGCAGTAAAAATAATAAATCCCCTGGGATAGACAAATTAAAGAATGAAGTTCTTAAGATTCTTACACCGGAATGGGAGCATTATCTTCTACATGTGTTTAATAATGTCCTACGAAACGAGAAACCCCCCAAAAGTTGGGCAACTTCTATATTGCGCTTATTTTTTAAGAAAGGGGACAGGAAAATCCCGATAACTACAGAGGAATTTCATTAGTAAACTCAATCACTAAATTATTCACAAGCATATTAACTAACAGAATCATGTTTTGGGCCGAATCAGAAAATGTAATACCAGAGGAGCAAGCAGGGTTCAGAACTGTCAGAGGTTGCGTGGATCATATTTTCACACTGAGTTCACTAATTAACATTAACCTGAGAAGGAAAGGTAGCTATGTGTACGGAATATTTTCCGTTTTAGGAACTTTAGTTTTCCAGGAATCACTCTTCCCTTTTCTAAGGATTTCTAAAACACCTGCCACTCGCCACGGGTGCCCTTTGAATAAAATGTTTTGTTGTTTTATGGAATTTTCCAGAGGATGAGAATGGTACCCCTAATACACATTATTAGATGCTAGTATAAATGCATAATTTTACATAATTAAAAATGAATAATTAATATGCTTATATACATATATATACATGAACATTGTATATATTTACATATATATTATTATTATTGTTCATACTCACCCCCACGGTTCATGCACACCTATCACGGTTGGATTAGAGAAGTTCTACTGCAATTATTGAATTAAGTAAAGATATACAGCCCGATAAACGTATGATTCCGTCGGCTTTTTTGTTGAATACATTAAAACAAAAATAATGAAATAAGTTTACAATTGAAAGTTTTTTTGTAATTGATTATAAAATCTTATTAAAACAAATTTTTAAAAGTATCTTTTGGTATTAAAGATGTCACTGGAGTCAAAGAAGAAGCCAAGCAGCCTAACACCCCTTGCGAGAAAATTGCCACTACTGTTATTAAACTACAAGTTCAATTTTAAAGTTAAACTTATTTTTTACAAAAATGAGAATCGAAAATCTGATTGAATCAAATTTAAGTAATAGCAGCAGAGAAGGACGCCAATTAACCAAAGATTGGTTTTATAAAGAACTCAAAAATGGATTAAAAGTAAAGAGATCATGGCTATGCTGTAGTGAAAATAATAAAGCAGTCTATTCTGTTAGCAGTCTGTTTTCACACTTAGTGTCACATCAAGTGTCTTCCTTAGCTCCTTTACTAATTGGAAAAAAAAATCAGTGAAAAATTGCCGGAACATGAAAATTCAAAAACTTGAATTGAAAAACTTTGCTTTTGTTCGTGGAAAGCTTTAGAATCTTGTTTACTAAAGCGAGGTATTGATGCAGTATTTCAAAACCAGATCCATCAAAAGTCTCACTGGAAGGCAGTATTGCACTGCATTGTTGATGGTATTCTATTCCTAGCAAAGCAAGGGAGTCCATTCTGAGGAGCAAAAGAAGACTGTGATTTCAGCGACCCATCCAGTGGAAAATTCTTGAACACAATTGGATTCTTGAAATGTAATCGCATAACAGTGTTCCCTTAAACAACATATTGAGCGGCACAAGAAAGGGCAATTCTCGTATGCCTTACATAAAATATAGAATAGAATAGAATAGAATAGAAAGAAACCTTTATTCTGGGACAAAGTCCCTTAAGAATGACATTAAATAACATATAAGAGTTTCTTGAAATTATTGCCAATAACATAAGGCAAAAGCATCGGAGGTAGAAGAAAGTTTTATTAATTTTTTCCCCAGTTAGTGACAAAACAGGTGAAGGTCTCAGCCAAGAAATCCTTAAGAAATTAGTCAAAGATGGACTTAAAATAGAGGACTGTAGAGGCCAATCCTATAACAACAGAGCAGATATCGCGGGGAAATATAAACTCCAAAATACTTAAGGAGAACGATTTATCATATTCTGCCCCATGTGCTGCTTAGTTGTTGCTAATGCGGCCAGTGCTACAATTCAGGCTTAGACTTTTTTCGGAACTTTGAATTGTACGTATTCTTTCTTTGTGGCTTCAACTTGACGCTGGGAAATTCTCAGAAAATATGTGCCACTGACATTGAAACCTGAAAGCAAGATAAGATGGTCTGCAAGATTAGAAGCTGTCAAAGCTATATATAAACATTACGGTAAGGTTTTAAAGGCTCTATAGGATCTTAAACCATAATCTGTCAACCCCTCAAACTAAGAGTGAGGCCAGATCTCTTTTAAAAATATAGGGAACTGAATACATCGTTTTGGCATGGTTTTTTGAAAATGATCAATCATGGCAATGAGTTTTTGCTAAGAAAAGATGTTACAGTAGATTTGGCTGACCGGAGCCTTCAAGGTCTTCTAACGTTGTTGAAGTCCTGTAGAGAGTTTGCTCTATCTGAGGGTAAATTCTTAGCAAGCATGAATGATCTACCCTCTGAGTTCTGAGAAAAATTACAAAAGAAAAATAAAAAAATTCCTGATGACCTATGTGGTGATGAAGCTCCGACAAGTGCTCAGAACGTGTTTCAAGTAGCTATTTTATTACCACTTTAATCCTGTACTATTTAAGAATTAAGTTACTATTCTTTCAAGCACTCGACAGTGAACATTGGCATACAAATCAGTTACTTGTGTAAATAAGATATTATGATAATCGCTTAATCGAAATATGTATTTTAAACATAATAAACTCTTTCTTCTTCTTACGAGTTCGGCCATCTGTGGACCAGGCTCAACAATTTATTTCTTGCTCTTCCTCTCTCTCCAATATCTCTTCATTACCTCTGCCTGATGCTTTCTTCTTTCATCTGACCACCGTCAGGGTCTCACAATTTAATAGTTTCTCGAAATATGTTGCTAATATCTCACAGTTGGTTTAATTAGTTAATCCTAAATTATTTTCATCATCCCTGAAGCATAAATTCGGAGGTTGGTAGTTATTTAGATTCTTTTTAAACACTTTGTAAAAATCTCTTGTATGATGTTTTTGAAAATCATCTTCTAGCTGTTGCAGTTCAAAGGGAAATTTCTCTCTCTTTTTATTACGGAAAATGTTGGCTGTTTCTTTTCTCTGTCTTTTGAAATTTTCAAAATCTTGTGGATCTTTTGTAGAACTCCATTGTTGCCATGTTTTTCTTCTCTTATCTAATGCACTGTCACATTCATCATCCCACCATAGATGTTTCCTTGTTTTTTTTAGTGGGCATTTGTCGTTTGCTAAATTAATTATTTCATTTTTTATTTCACCCCAGTTCGCTTCTCTGTTTAATTCACGAACTCCTTGTTTCTCGCGATACAATGCTTCTTGAAATGTCTTTCTAATTTCATCGTTTTCTCTTAACATTTCAAAATTACGTTTTGATATCTTGTAAAAAACGTTTCGTTCCCGCCTAGATGGCATTGGTCTAAATTTTATCATTGTCAAATAATGGTCCGAATCAATATCAATTGATCAAGTCCTCTCATTACTTTGGTATTTAAAATTTCCTTTTGGTACCGAAATGGGATTGCCACATGATCTATCTGAAATTCACCCAAATTTGAGTTCGGTGATCTCCATGTCTTAGTTTCCCGATTTAGGTTTTTGAAGTTTGTTGTCATTAATTTCATTGTAAAAAATTTACATAAATTAATTAGTCTCTCTCCATTTTTTGAATAAACTCTTTATTGGAATAAGAAGCTAAGAAAAATTTTATTACTTAATAGAAAATAAAGGAAAACTGTCAATAAAGCGACACTAGACCGAAGAATTATATGTTATTACATTTATTTATTATTATTATTTAGGATTTATTTTATTAGATTTTCAATGTGAGGTCGAAAACCCAGTGGTAATGAACATAGACCTCAATTTTGCCGTTCGTTTCTGAATGCAGATGACATTGAAGAATACTACTTTTTGGTTTATTTATTTTTGTACCGCTTTCTAATAAAGTGAAGGAACACCATGGTGTTTTGCCGAACTTCAAGTGGAATATCGTCATTAAGTGGTATAAGGATATTTTGCATCAAATCCTAGCAATTCTCACCATTCAATCTGTTAAGGAAACTATAATTTTCCAACACAATTTGATCATGGCATATGAATATGGTTAAATTTTCAAGTCTTAGTGAGATTTGCAGAGTTGTGGATAGTTCTTTTCGAAGTAGCGTTGAAGTATTATAAAACATTATAACTTCCCTAAGTAAGGTGAAGATTAAGCTGTTCTGTAGGTCCCAAGTTTGTAAAATTAAAGAATCTGTAAATCTCTGACCCTGGAATAGTGGCGTGATAGAGTAAAATGAATTACATAAAATTTTGATATTGAAATATGAATATCTTCAGGCCGCACTGATCGTTTTAAATTTGGACAAAAATACGAAAATATAAAAATTCTAAGCTCTACAATTTGCAAAGCAAACTTTTCAGTCAGAGGCCTTGAAACATAATTCATAAAATTATCGATCATTTAGATTAATGTCCTGAAGTCGCCCGTCATGAATATTGAGAAATTCCATATACCTGTCATATCGATGAAGTTGAAAAAATCCCGGTTTTTTTTTTTTTTCGCCACAAATCTCAGTAGGGGCTTCACATGTCTCTCAAAGGCTTGAGAACAGCTTTGGACAATAAAAATGTTCCCCAGTTCTCCTTAACTTAAATGGATCGTAGATGGAGGTCCTTTTGCTATTCAAAAAACCATGCGATATTATTCACTTGCATTGAAGTCCAATAGACTTCTGGACACTTGAACTGTCGGATGTCCGATGGTTCCAAATAACTCCTGGCATCCCTAATCGTCTATATAGCCAGTTAACGAACTTGTTCCCATGTTAAATGTTACACTACCAAAATGATATTCACAGGGTGAGCGAAAATAGAATTCTTAAGCAATAAATCATGAATTATACTTATAGGTTCATCAGGTAAGTAGGAGCTCCTTTGTATCGTGTAATCAAAATGACGGTATCATCTAGGGGAATTTTTTTTTTTTAGTCAAATCTTTTATTGAGTAATTTTTACAATCTGCCACAAATTTGGGCAATAAGTAATATAGATGGCGTATGATTACATTCACACATTATGTACAATGAGAAAAAAAAAAATTAAAAGAAAGTAAATAAGTAAAGTAAGAAAAATAAAAAGAGAAAAAAAATAACTATGCTGTACATAAACTATATAAAATATACTATATACAAAATGAAATAATAAAACTTAAAAAAAAGAAGTAAATAATAGAAATAATAAAAGATAAAACAAAGGTGAAAATACAATTATACTCTATTCACAATTTACACTCATCCAAGGGATCCCCCCACCAGACCCGTCCCTCCACTTACGAAGGGATAAGCCAGGCACAGAGAGATCCCAGCTCTCTCAGCTGCGTCACTGGTGTAAAAAACCCAGTGGAGGCTAAGTGAGATCGCTATAACATTCATTCAGGGCATGAGTAGAGAGACTGGTCATTGCCAGAACTCCAATATTTGTAATTTTACAAAAGATCTCGGGGCCACTGCCGTTTTAGTCGCTAGTGGAATTAGAATCCTTTTTTATCTCAAACCATCAGAGAGCATAAATCTTCATCACGAATTTCGCCAAGAGTCAAGGTTTAGCATTTGGGACTTGAGTTGCCAGGTATAGGCGTAAAATCAGTAGCTAACATTTTTCGGCGAGACATTGCTACAGGAAATTTGTTTGCAAGGGAGAGTAACAACTCAAAAGAAACTGCTATGCGAATTTCATTTTTACCGCTGGTCTGACCTCAGATCTGTTGAGTCAACTTCTGACAAAGCTGTGAAATTTGATTCAAAATACTAAACTATCTCTCAATTTTTACTTCTCTTAAGCGCCTTTCGAATATCCCTGAGTATTGATTTGGGTCAGATGTTTTTTCATCCTATGATTTACACTTATAAATAAATGACGTAGTGATAGGTCATTGGTATGAAGAGGCACAGAAACAAGTGTAACTTGCTGCGACCTATAAACAGCTCTAGCTGCCGCATATTGAACAAGTTCTGATACCAACCCTAAATCTTTGAGAATCGATGTAGCAACCGTAGAAGTAGAAGATTTATCACTGCCAAATTCTGAAGAGCAGTCCACATCTGGTTGGATTTGTCTCATATCTTCTTTCTTTCTTCTTTTTGTCCGCCTAATTAATTGGGTTCATCTTCTTGTGAGGTAACAACATTTGAGAGAGTGTCCTCAGAGGTCTGTGAATCACAGCCTTCCATTTCGTCGAAGGATTCTTTCTCATCACATTATCATTAATACTCGTATGTTCCTCTGTCACGCTTATTCGTTTTATAGATACGAATAAGCGTGTCACAACTTTTATAACGTTTGTATCTCTTCTAAAACTAGGAAATACGGTTTCAATATAAATTAAAAAATCCAGAGTGAATGCTAGTAAACGGTTTGAAAATAAATTTTCCTTGAAAAATTATGGCTAAAGAAAACCTAAAGCGCTTTCTGCTACCTCAAGATGACATAATTGCAGGATGAAAATTTTACACAATTAGTTTTTAGACTATTTCGCCACTTTTCCCGTACCAGGGATTATCAGATTCTCAAACTTTTCTTTTTGATCTACCCTACTTGGTATAACAGCTCCAGATCTATTGAGAATAATGTTCCTATAAAGCAATTGTCGGTAGTTACAAAATATTTAAGGAAATAGGAAAACAATCCGAACAAGTACCTGGATCTGGTGTAGACGAGATAGCCCGCGGTTGATAGAGAGGTAATTCTAAAAGTATTTAAATTCTTATTTGGAAGCTCCAGAAAAGTGACCAGGAGAGAATAGACAGTGAATACCACATGGTGTACGTCATTGTACCAGTCTGTCCTTTGCACCAGCCTGCATCTCATAACCCATCTCTAATAATTATCATAGTAAATAAAATAATTAAAATGTTTTATAACAAGCAGTAACAAACCTATATTTCCAAGCGTTGTAACACAGTTCTGCCAATTACTTGTATCGCTAAAAGGTGAAGAATAATGAGTGATGAGTGATACAGAGGAAAATTGTAGTGAGTGTACACTGGAGTGATGTCTGAGCATGTAGCCAATAATTCAATATTATTAAAAATATTAATGCAAATAATTCAACTCTGATTTAGATTTAAATAAGATTCAAAACTATAATAAAATGCTTCTTCAAACTCAAATATTGGAGAGTTAGTGTTGATACTTGGTGCTGTGAGGACGTATATTTAGTGAGCTCCTGGGGATTAAGTATCTACAACTAGCGATAAGTAGCATTTTCCTTTTATTTAATATATTTAAATATTTTTTTAGGAGGCTTTCTTTTTCTTTCTCTATTTTAAATACTTGTTTTTTTTTTTTTTTTTTTTTTTTTTTTTTTTTTTTTTTTCTTACTTACTATAAAAGTAAGTAAAAACCATGGCGGAATCCCCGCCCGCTAAGCGGAAAAAAAAAAAAAGCTAAATTCAAGGAACCTTTCCCATTAAATAATGAAAACAAACAACATAATTACAAACGATTCTTAATTATAAAAAGAATCGGTTGTGATAATGATGGAAATCCATTCGATTTCCAAAAAGTATCACCATTTTTAATATATAAAAGCCTAAAAAATTTAATCGGTGATGTAAAAGCTGCAAAAAAGTTAAGAGACGGTACTCTTCTAGTTGAAGTTATTTCAGAAATTCAATGGAATAAATTACTAAAATGTGAAAACCTAATCAAGAACTTTCCTGTCAAAGTAGAACCTCATGGCAAACTAAATCAAAGTAAAGGAATTATATGGTGCCCAGATCTAAATTGTTGTTCCATTGACGAAATAAAGGAAGAATTAAAATCACAAAACGTAGAAGATGTAAAAAGACTGACATATTTCAAAAATAACGAAAAACATAACAGTCATAATTACCTCATTACTTTCAATAATCCTACTGTCCCCACAGAAATAAAAATAGGCTTCTACAATATCACTGTTAAGCAATTTATTTCAAACCCAACGCGTTGTTATGTATGTCTTAAGTTTGGTCATACAAAAACGTTCTGCAAAAAAGAGCCACTGTGCAGGTACTGTGGTAAACTTAAACATGAAGGGGTTGAATGTAATAGTCCCATAAAATGTGTAAATTGCCAGGGTCAACACGACTCTTTTTCGAAAAATTGTCCTATTTTTTTAAAAGAAAAAGAAATTAAAAGCATCCAAGATGGTGAAAAAATTACTTATCTAGCCGAAAAAAAAAATATGAAGTACTACATCCAATAACAATGCATGTAAGTTTTTCCAATATTGTAAAAAACAAAGTATCAGTTAGTGTACAAACAGACGATTTAAGAGATGATCGCTCTATTTTAAAAAAAAACGTTAGAGCCAGTTACTAACGACAAACCTTTACCTATTGGACACTCGAATATGAATGATATCCGAGATTCCCCCTCCACACTCCCACCTCCCACTCCACTCCCTCAACCCATCCCCCACCCGTCCCCTTCCACATCCCGGGTAACCAACCCACTCCCCCCCTTAACTCCCTTTAACCCTTCCGGGCAAAATTCTGCAAAAATTCCGGAAACCCCCATTAAACCGAAGGTTTCACCTTCGGAAAAAGAAAACTCTAACGAAATGGCCTCCCCCCCTCCCCCCTTCGGTCGCCAAGATGACCCACAGGGCGGGTGGACTATAGTTAGAGAAAGAAAATCGAGAAGTAAGTCTCGAACCAAACCTACGATTCGAAATCCGAGTATAGAAAAAATGGATAGCAATTAGTATTAAAACTAATATCTATTAATAATTTAAATTTACATTAAATCACATGATTAAAAATTAATATTATCATTATCTCAAAACTACAATACTATAAATATATCCTAATCTATTTAATCCTTTTATTTATTAAATTATCCTTTATCAATTTATTCTTGTATGACTTTTTCTTTTACATTTTACCCTCACTTTATAAAATGACATTTTCAAATATCATCCCACGAATCAGTAATAGTTTACTCAGAAAACAAAAAGGACTAAAAATAATAACTAACAAATATCAGCCGAAAGCCATCTACACCCAAGATAGAAAATTACTGCCAAGTAGAGAAAATAAGAATAATGATCTGAGGAAAATAAAGATAAACAAATTAAATAAAATTAAGTTAAAGATTCTAATTAAAATCATAAAATTTTCTAACTACAAACATCCTAGTCCGAGTAGTTCCCTTCTAACCACAAACAATAACAAGCAAGCCCGCTAGCTATCATAACGAAAATAAACAACCCTCTAATTCATTGTATAACCCACTCCAACTTATTAAATACACAATATATAAACACATATATAATAGATTCATTCATCAACGCAATAGATCTAAAAATATATTATTCTATGTCATAAAAACAAATAATGATATATATAATCATATTATGATAATTAATTATAGTCCAAATGCATTTATATCTCTAAAAACTCATAAAATTATCGTAATAAGAATTATTAGTCCATATAGGAAATTTACAAGACAGAAAATAATAAATTTTAATATAACAGTGCTAAAAAACAAACAATGATATGGATATTAAATAAATTGAAACAGAATAATAAATGCATAAGGATTAATGATGTAATATGTTCTAGAATGTATAACCTATTATTTTTTTTTTTTTTATTTTTATTTTTTTTTGTTTTTCTTTTTTTTTATTTTTATTTATCATTGTATGCCAAGATACACTAAATTCCTAAACATATATAACTACATGGGTAGTAGAAAAAAATATATAATGTTTTACAATTATCTTATCCAAATCTCATGAATAACTACACAAATGTTATCCAATGGAACCTTAACGGGACAACCTCACAATATGAAGAATTGAAGCTACTCATAACAGAACATCAACCTGGAATAATTTGCCTTCAAGAAACACATCTAAAACCGCACAGTAAATTTAAAATCAAGAATTACCAAATATTTAGAACCGATAAAATAACAGATAACCGAGCCTGTGGCGGAGTCTTAACGGCAATACACAACAATTTAATCGCAAAGGAAATAAAAATAGATACTCCCATTCAAGCAATTACCACAACAGTTAATACGAACATAAAAATAAATATCTGCAACATCTATCTACCACCCACCGAACCTATTAATGAATATGATTTAACAAAACTTATCAATAAGCTCCCACAGCCTTTTATTATCCTTGGTGACGTAAACGCACTTCACAAAAGCTGGGGAAATAGAGCGAACAACTCACGAGGAAACATAATTAAACGAATCCAAGATAATTTCGACTTGTTGCTGCTTAACACAGGATCGATGACACACCTATGCCCTAAAAATGGATCATTCACAGCAATAGATATAACCCTATGTACACCGACCTTATTCACTTTACTCGAATGGAAGGTAATAAATGACCCCCACAATTCTGACCACTTCCCAATCCTCGTGAAAATGATTGGAAGACACACCACCGGGAAAAGACATTGGCTATGGGACGTCAATAGAGCACAATGGGACCTCTTTCAAAACAAAATAAAACTAGATCATGCTAGTGGAAATATTAATCAAATCAACAGCTACATCACTCAAGAAATAATAGAAGCAGCACAAGCCTCAATACCAAAATCAAATCCATCTTCCTCTAATCCAAAGCCAGCATGGTTTGATAATGATTGTAAAGAAATCATTAAAAAAAGAAACCGTGCATTAAATAAATAAATTCCGAAAATCACCGTCCACAGTAAATTTTATAAACTTTAAAAAATTAAAAGCCCAGTCAAGAAACCTTATCAGAAACAAGAAAAAAAACAATCATGGAACAACTTTGTAAATAATATTAACACAAGCACACCAATTCGTACAGTATGGAGGAAGATAAATGCCATTAGAGGGAAATACTCAAACGAGCAACCGACCCTTGAAATAGAAGGGAACATCGTATATAAACCTTCAGTATTAGCCGAAAGATTCGCAGAACACTACGCAGAGACATCATCTTCAACCCATTATAATCTGCAGTTCCGACAAAAAATCAGCGAACAACAACCAATCCATTTTGAAATCAATTCAAATAACAACAATCAAACATATAACTTACCAATAACCGAATGGGAACTTAACACGGCGATATCTTCCCTAAGAATGTCCGCTGTTGGACCAGACAGCATCCATAATTCCATGCTAAAAAATATCCCAACAGACCAAAGAAAACACCTCTTAAAATTTTACAACAAAATATGGTTGGAAGGTGAACTCCCAGAAAAATGGCAAGAATCCATAGTAATACCCATCTTAAAACCAGGAAAAAACAAATTGAAAGAAGAATATTACCGACCTGTATCTTTAACGAGTTGCTTATGCAAGTTAATAGAAAAAATCATTAATAAACGCCTTCTATGGTATCTTGAGAAGAACAGGCTTCTGACTGACTTTCAATGTGGGCAAAGAAAAGGAAGATCGACTGTTGACCATCTCGTATCACTAGAAGCCGAGATACTGAACACCTTCATCAGTAAACGCGAATGTCTAGGCATTTTCATTGAAAAAGCCTTTGATACAGTCTGGCGACCAACCATATTAAAACAATTATATGACTGGGGGTTCAGAGGAGCCCTACCACGTTTCATCCAAAATTTTCTGAGGAAAAGATATATACAAGTGCGAATCGCAGATTATCTTTCTAAAAAAAAAACACTTGTAGAGAATGGGATTCCACAAGGTAGTGTCCTAAGCGGAACACTGTTTCTAATTGCCATTAATTCTATACAAAACGCACTCACTCATCGATCCCTCAAACCAAGTCTTTTTGTAGATGATCTTGCCATCCTCATTCAATATAGAGACACGAACAGAACAAAAGCCACCATACAGTCAATTCTGAACAAACTACAAACCTGGTCACAAAATACCGGTCTCAATTTCTCAATAGAAAAGACTAAATGTATTCTCTTTTCCCGGAAAAAACAACCAAGTACTCCTCCGAAAATTACATTATACAATAAAGAGTTAAGCTTTCATGACCACTGCACCTTCTTAGGATTAATAGTTGACTCAAGGCTCACATGGAAACACCACATCAGGAACCTAAAAGATAGCTGCCTACAACGTTTAAATGTTATGAAAGTGTTGGCAGGTACTAGCTGGGGAGCGGACAGATCGAGGCTACTCCAAATATACCAATGCCTAATACGACCAAAATTAGATTATGCTAGCCATATATATGCCTCAGCCAGATTCAGCCTACTAACACAGCTTGACTCTGTGCACCATGGTGGAATAAGGATAGCAACGGGAGCCTTCAGGACGAGCCCAATTCTTAGCTTATGCGCTGAATCTAATATGCCACCACTCACATTCCGGAGACATCAACTAGCAATGAACTACATAGCAGCCATAGCGACACAACCAACAAACCCAGCATTTAAATACATATTTAGACCGAAATATCAACAAATTTACAGCAATAACCCAACAAAACCAGCCCCTCTAACAATAAGATACAGAAGACCTATAGAAGAAATAGAACAAAAAAGTATACAAAGCCAAGATACCCTTACCCCACCATGGACATACGCAGTTCCCTGTATTAACTTAGCACTACAAAAGTTCAGAAAGAAAACCACACCACCGTATGAAATAAACCATAAATTTCAAGAAATATTAAATAAAAATCAGAATGCATCATTCATCTACACAGACGGCTCCAAAATGAATGATAATATAGGGTCGGCTGTGGTCACACCTGAAGAAGCATTCAAATATAAACTACCACCTCATTGCAGTATATTCACAGCAGAACTCGCCGCCATACAATATGCCCTCCACAATATAATGACAAAAGAGGGAAACAAGCACATAATATGCAGTGATTCACTCTCTGCACTACAAAGTCTACTAGAGTTATACAGCGATCACCCATTAGTAATAAAGATTCATGAATACTTAGCTATGCTAAAATCATTACAAAAAGATGTTAAATTCCTCTGGACACCATCGCATGTTGGCATCAAATACAATGAAGCAGCTGATAAACTTGCAAAGGAAGCCGCACTCAGTAATCAAGACATTGTTCCCATTTGCATTAAAACTGATATTAAAAAATTGCTACACACTGATACCAAAGCTGCATGGCAAAGTATGTGGAGCAATGTTAACAATAACAAACTAAAAGAAATAAAACCGAATACAAACATCTGGAAGACCTCAGTGAGACCAACTCGAAGAGAAGAAACGGCTCTTACAAGAGTAAGGATTGGCCATTCACGGCTGACTCACATCCATCTAATTACAAAAGACCCAGAACCTATATGCAATAGATGCCAAACAACTATCACAATAAAACACATTATAGAAGAATGCTCGGACTATGATAAGCTTATGTTGAAATACAACCTCAAAAGATCTCTTAAAGAAACGCTAAATGACTGCGAAGATACAATAAGCAGACTATTCAAGTTCCTGAAGGAATCCAATCTACTGAAAACATTATAACAATATCTCTACAACATAACCAAAGAAAATGTTGACTTCAGATAACCGAATACGAATCTATTAGTTATAATTAATATATACCAATGTAAATAATTTAAGTTTATATTTTACGTATCGATGTACATTTATAACTAATTAGGAGGAAATAATTATTTCACTATAAATATTTAAAAAAAAAAAAAAAAAAAAAAAAAAAAAAAAAAAAAAAAAAAAAAAAAAAAAAAAAAAAAAAAAGAAAAAAAAAAAAAAAAAAAAAAAAAAAAAAAAAAAAAAAAAAAAAAAAAAAAAAAAAAAAAAAAAAAAAAAAAAAAAAAAGAGAGAGAGAGAGAAAGAAATAAATAAAAAAAAAAAAAAAAAAAAAAAAAAAAAAAAAAAAAAAAAAAAAAAAAAAAAAAAAAAATTACGAACAATTTAAGCTAAATAATTGTTATGTACAAATCTATAGATCATTGCATCCAATATATACCAATACATAGACAAACACAACAGGAACAAAATACATTGAACAAAAACTATCTGAATAACAAACAATAACGAAATGGCGTAAAAAACCTTGCAGTTAAACGCCTCAACACAAACCCTAACCCTAACTCAAATATTTACTTAAAAACTTAAAGGAACCCACAAAAGTTTCCCTTAGTTTTTCACCTCTAATTAAACTTTATAATTATAAGCTATAATCATTAATTTTAAGTTTTTAGTCCTAAAGAAACTCTTTAATCATATGTTGAATTATCACCGATCATAAAATATATTTTTTTATAAGATGAAACAGAACTGATAAAGTGTAACCGGAATAGATCCACAATTGAAGAATCTGGCAATAGAAAGAAGACTTATAATCGCCTCCATGAAGAATCAAGTACACGATACATAACTTAAATTTTCATCAAAACATATGATGTGATAAGGCGCTATCGACCGGAAAGGGAGGGGGCACAGGCACGCCTCCTAGCGGCCACGCCCCAAATTATCTCCCCTCCCCCTCCCCCCACACATCCAACAAAATCTAGAAAAGTATCTGGATACCATTCATGTATTCCTACTAGATATAATTTCAAATCATCGGAACTTCCATAGCAAACATTTTGAACCCTTCTCAATCAATTAATAATGTTACTGCACAGTGGAGGGGGAATGGAAGGGGGGAGGGGGGAGAATCTGTGAAAGATTTACACCATCACTAATGCGGAGAATGATAAGGAATAAAAGACAGGGTAATTGTTCGGATCGGCGACACCAACCCCTAAACGCGCTCAGAATACCTTTTATCGATTTTTTAGAGTCCACTGTTTTCGAGATATAATCGAATAACCCAAAGTTGGGCCCTTCACCCCTACCCTCCCCCCACCAGCGTAAGCTCACTCCCCCAGGAGGGCGTATTTTTAGTATGTTACCTTCTAACTACTCCTAACGAAGAAGGATTCATTTTTTATCAAACATTTGTTTCAAGTGCCAGAAACGTATAATAAAACTTTATGAAATAATGCTCTACAACATTGATTCTGACATTTTTCTTTTCTAAGAAATTGTTGTGGAAGGCACTAGAAGCAAATGTTTGACAAAAACTGAGGTAAACATTTTTTTATCTTCGAAAATTATCGATTTTCAATAACGTATATCTCGAAAACGGTTAGAAGTTCGACAAATATATATATATATATATATATATATATATATATATATATATATATATATATATACACACACATATATAAACAATTTTATAGAAAATATAATTAGCTTTAATTTTTATTTGAAACATATTTTTCTAGAGTCCAACGTTTTCGAGATGTTTGATCATATACATGAAACTTTGATTAAATTCCAAAAAAATACCCATGGGAGGATCTAATAGTAAATTTAATTATCTGGCAGATGGCAAATTGAAAGTTTGGATGCAATCAATAATTTTCGAGTTATAGCAATAAATGTGCCAAACAAAAACGTGGATTTCAACACAGTATAGGGTCTCAGCGTGCATGGCATGGGTGTTTTATGTGACTTGATCACAATTTCATATACTGGATCTGATAGTAAATTTAAAATCAGCTTTCAGACAGAAAGAAAGTAATTTCGGATTGGATTAATAGTTAGTTATAGTTAAATGAGTACCGACTAACGTGTTTTTGCGCAGATGAGGGACTTACCGCAACTTATTTAATACATGCGCATTTATAAATCAACTGTGCTATTTGCTTATAAATTAATTTTAATTTTTAATTCTCTATCGGGTCGGGTGAATGGATAAAATGGTAATACTCGACCTGAAAATATTAGAATTAACACATCCTTCAAGAAGATAAAAACCAGTTTGATAATGAATCAGTAAAGATCATTGTTAAGGTTAATTAGAATACAGTAACGCGTATTTAGACTGATAGGAGGCAATGAGTTGCAAGAAATAAGACCAGTGCTAAATACCACATTTTACCATTAAAACACATTTTACCATTAAAACACATTTTACCACATTATAAAAAATTAAAATTGATGTAACTTTTGACAGATTTTTTGATCAATTTTAATACATATATATATACATATATACAATATAGGCGTAAAAATCAGCTGCAGACAGTTTTCTTAAGTGGGGTATTTGTGTTTGTGTCACGCAGAGGGATGTTAATACTGTACCCATATTCTCCATGGCAGAAAATGAGATGATACTGAAGAGAATCATACGCTCGATAGAACTCATTAATCTTATCAGTCGAGAATAATGTCTCGCTTTTCAAACACCTGGCCAACAATCAAGCAGGCAACTTCGTTAGAGGTAAGAGTATTGTAACGTCCTCAGTGAGCATTTGAAGGCTTTTTTGTCAGCCCTGATCACTATCTGGAAATCTTGTAGATCTTTGGGAACAGACTCAACAGAAGCTCTGAAGTCCTTGATATACTTGTTATGTTCATGAACAATTTTCTATAGTTGGCCTACCAATGCAAGCTTTACATTCTGAAAGTAACCACAGAAAATGTCTCTTTCATGGTTGCCATCACCAAAAAAAATTGTCTGAATAATAGACGGCTGCTTTTGTGTTCGAGGCATCAAACTCCCTATTGTGTGGTATACATGTCCTTGCACCTTAAATGTTGGCATGAAATGTCCCTCTTTTATCTCTTTTGCCCCAAACGACATCATTTGGAAACAATCGTTCTGTTTCTAAATATTATTTAGAAAATGCTCAACCTCAGGATGTTCGTAAGTAACGAGGTTGTGCAAGAGTTCAGCATATTCTTGAAATGGAGGAAGTTGGACTTTCCCGTAACTGCAACACATGACAGGGCTCTCGTCCTTCCATTTTACATCATAACATCCATTGCAAGTTGACCGTTGTCCAATATCGACTGTTTTATCTTTTGTATATTCAGTTTTTGGGTAATACTTGTAACCTGTATGCTTCTTTACTGTCCATGACTGCAACCTTTCCATTGAACGTCTTTCATCATGTTTTGTTACAGCTACACGTTTAACCATTAAGGAATGGTACGGAATATGTAAAAAGTGTAAAGAGTACAATTTGTAGAGAATTTAATTGACTTAAATTTGAAAAAAAAGTCATGTTTTGGGTTGAACAACGCACAGTTTAGCGAGATATGAGCAAAAAACTTTATGAGCACTTCCTCTTCTTAGTACCGAATACGCCATGACTTTTAGTATGTTAACTTCTTAACTACCCTGAGCAAGTTTACGAAGAAAAACCTTGGATTACAGACAACGTACTTTTCGGCCTTTATTGGACTGAACTAAAAGAATAGCCCAGGTGGGGCTCGTCACACCAACCTTATTAATAAAGTATTGAAAGAAAAAAACATACAGGGATACTTCTGCCAAACCTAGGGAAAGCATTTGATGTCAACAAAGGAAAATCTTAAGTTCCCAAACTAATTTATATTATACAAGGTAGTTATTCGAGCTCAGATTACGTATGCCTCAACTCTAGTTGCAAACTCAAACTAGTTCCAAACTAGTTTCAACTCGAAAGGATCCAAAACTTGTTAATGAGGATCATCCAGGTGACCCTGGATACACAGAGATATCAACTATGCACTACGATCTTAATCTCAACCCTTACAGGCTTTACATCTTTGAAAAATCTAAAATATATATACATACAGACGCCCCTCTTGTATGATTAACAAGTGGGCTTACAATAGGCAAATAACGGCTATATTTGATTTACTAGATCATTTAACCAATTAGAGCGGTCCCACCTTGAGTAATTTAATTACTGCATCAATTAAAGAATACTTTGAATTTGTTTATTAAATATTTAAAAAAATAATTGTTTGTTCAGTTTCTAGTTACTTGTCCGTTTTACTTGACTGATATACATTTATCTTAATTTAAATTTTATCATTGAAACAAAATATCTAGGAAAAGTTTATAACAACAAATTTTCAAGATAACAAAGAAAATAAATTTATTACAAAGGATTATTTACACAAAACCATAAAATGAATAAAACTAAAAAAAAAAAAACAGGTATAAATATAAAATTAATGAACATTTATAAATTACAATATATGAATATAAACAGTGATAATATAAACAGTTAAATAAACAAATTTGACTAAGATTTTGTTAAATTGACAAGTTAATTTAGCTGATTTATTTTTTTATAATATAAAGAATCGAGGTTGAATGATTGAATCAGTTGACTTCAATGTATGAATGAGATCCTTAATATCTTGTAAAATCTACAATCTGACAGCTATTCATTTTCCTAGTCGGTATCTAACAGCAGACTGATGACTAATTCTTCTTCATGACGCTCCTTCGAGACAGGTAGCAAGCGTTAGTGAGGCTGGCACGTTCGGCATGTATATATATATATATATATATATATATATATATATATATATATATATATATATATATATATATATATATATATATATATATATATATGGGGTCTCAAATCAGAGGTCCTCAAGACGATATATCACGGAGCTATTTTGCCTAAACTTCTTTACGCGGCACATGTTTGGCATAAGGGCGTTTGACTGAAATCGAATCTTGCAAAACTCCGTAGAATTCAAAGGCTCATAGCAATAAAAATTTCAAAATCATTCCATACAATATCTAATGAAGCTGCTTGCGTCTTAGCAGGTATTATTCCAATTGACTTAAAAATGCATGAAGTAACAGATCTATTTAACATTAAAAAAACGACTTACTGACTATAATAACATTATTTAAGAAAGAACAGACCTCCCATACAATTGTAAATATTGGATTCATCCAGCATAAAAGCACAAATATTGGCATGCAAACAACAGATAGTCAAACTCGGACAGTTATATTTACCGATGACAGTAAGAATGGCGACAACGTGGGGTGTGCTTGGTTACTTGAAGATATAAATGATAGGCTCATAGAGTCTCAATACAGGTTAGGAAAGGAGTGTTCTAATAACCAAGCGGAGAAGTTAGCAGTACTTAAGGCCACCGAATACTTACTTGAGAATTTAACACAAACCACACAAACATAACTATTTATACGGACAATATGAACGTAATACACTCAATTCAAAACTCAAATATTCATGACAGACTTACTGAGGAAACTAGAATAAACTTGACTAAACTACATAGCCAACACAAGAAAATAATCAATGTTGTTTGGATTAAGGATCATTCAGGAGTAGAAGGCAACGCTGACAAAGTTGGCAAAGTTAGCGGCTTATATTGACCTTCCAGTATCATTTGATAAGGTCCCTATCTCTTTTATAAAAGAAGATATAAGAAATGACTCTATAATTAAATGGAACAGTAAGTGAACCGCTTCTGAAAAATCTCCTAGCCTCCATCGATTCGTTCCCAATATCACACCACAAAATTATAGACGTATACTAAGCACTGACTACAAGCTGACCCAAATACTTTCAGAACACGGACAAACCAAACAATACTTGAAACGCTTCAACATACTAAACAATGACAGGTGTCCTCACGATGGACAGGTTCACAATTTCCGACATTTAATATATGACTGTACTTGACAACATTAGGGCAGGACTGATACAGAACATTATACTAAAACACGGAAATTGGCCAGAAACACGACAGAGACTTATGACCAAATTTAAATCTGACTTTGTACAATTTATTATACAAATAGACTTTAACAAACTGACTGAGGAATGTAGGAAGGCAGTATAATCATGCTTTAGTAGGCAGTATCTTGTTGTGCTTTATTTTTATTTTTTTTTTTATTATTGTGTGTTATTTATGGAATTATTATCTTGTAAAAATTGTATTAACATTACTTTCTTTAGGTTTCTTATTATTTAATTGTTTTTGTTTTTTTTGTTTATCTGATTTTACAAAAAAGACAATAAGATCAAATTGAATTTATGAAAAATTTAAACCAATGAACTTGGTAATACGTGTAGTATGCCTAAAAACAGGCATGTCGCATGTAAATACGATAAATAAATTCTCCTCTGGGAGAATGGGGTTACCATAAGAGGAAAAGGAGAATAAAAAAAACACACACACATATTTTTTTTTTTTTTTTTTTTTTTTTTATTATTTGTAAGCAGGGCCATGCCCTATACAAAGAAGTTCGGCTATATATTGTGTACAATGAAATAAGATACAAACATTAATACAACTACAAATATTATGCACATTATCATACTCATCTAATAATAATTCAAATAATATACCAAAGCACTTTGAATAAACTCAGAATTAAATGCAACTAATAAAAATTAAATAAATATTTTTCTATCTAAATAATAAAAAATACCTAATAAAATAATTAACACTTTTTTTTTTATGTTAATTAACACTTTATAAACCTTTAAACTTTATCAAAGATCGTATTAAACTACTACTTTCAAGTATATATAAATATATGTCTCACCACAAACTGATACGTAGAACAACAGGAGCGTTCAGAACCAGTCCCATATCAAGCGTGCTGTGTGATGCTGAAGAATGGCCTCTAGAGCTCCGTAGGCACTACTTACTATTAAAATTCTTAGGGCGCCTTAAGTCGAGCAAAGATTTCTTCGAATTAAGTAAATATAAAATACCTCCCCGATTTTCTACTTATCCACTTCTATCAGACCTATTCCAGATTCCAAAGATCTACTTAGCTCATCCCTATTCTATGCCCCCATGGAAAACAATTAATGCCTCCTTCGACTTCTCACTTTTATCATACAATAAAATTACTTATTCGCAAGATTCCATAAAAAACCTTTTTCATGAGTCTAAATCAAAATATAAAAATTTCCTTTTTGTTTATACTGATGCCTCCAAGGAAAACAAAGACACAGGTTGCGCGGTAACATTTTCCGGAACGACAGTTAGATATTGCCTTCCTGAACTATACTCGGTTTTCTCGAGTGAATTATTTGCTATCCAATTAGCGCTTGATATAGTTAAATTTTTAGATAGCAACAAAATAGTTATTTGTACAGACTCTTTTTCGGCTTTAAAAAACTTACAAAACTCACACCATTCTAACAATCCAATTTCACACACAATAATAAAACAGCTACTCACAATTAATAAACTAATACACTTTCTTTGGGTACCCAGTCATGTTGGAATACCTGGAAATGAATTGGCTGATGCAGCTGCTAAAGAGGCGAGAAATATGTTTCCGGTACCCAACTTGCCAATTGTCCTCAGCGACTATCAAATATATATTCAACAGAAGTGCAAGGCTGCGTGGATTTAGTATTGGAACAGGATTCCGGATAGTAACAAACTTAAAATGATTTGCCCAAATGGTCAACCATGGCCACTGCTAAACGGCTCTGCACATCCCACTGCGCATCGGACACACAAGACTCACACACCAACACCTACTTCAAGGTACTTCACAGCCCATGTGCTCAAGGTGCCAAGTTCCTCTATCAGTAGAGCACATATTTAGTAATTGCAGTCTACACCCTACAGCTGGAACACCCATCTTCAACAAAGACCTGGGTACAATGTTCAAAAACTATCAACCAGATGTTCTGAAGTTCCTCAAGAATTGCAGAATCTTTAATACCATTTAGATAAACAAGAAATCAGAATTTGGTGCCTCTGGCCATGTTGCAGTACACGGCACCTTAAAATAAAGTAAATAAAAATAAATAAATATATGTCATATGTCATATCTCATATATATATGTGAGTCTGTTTACATGTTATATATTGTTATTATATATATATAAGTTATTTTTATTTTATATTGTGGCTTTTCTTTTTTTTTTTTTGAAAAGAAAGAAAAATAGGCTTTTCTTAATATTTCCTACTTTTAAGAACTCTAAAGAGTGAAACCTATTCATTATTGAAGGAAACTATGTTATTCATGCAGAGGATGTAAGGCCGGAACATGTACAATTAAATGAATTTTCAAATTGTAAAATATCTAATTATAGTATTACAATTATTATAAAAAAATAAAAATAAATAAATAAATAAAAAAAGAAGCTCAATATTATCGAAGAAACGAACTGTGTTAACTCTAATCGCAGCAATAAAATACGAAAATAAATGCTCAAAGAAAGAAAGAATTCATTATAGAGCTGAGTGTGTGTGTGTGTAATTTCACCATTAAAATTATTTGAGTGCTGGCATCTAAAGATTATCGTATATTAATGATAAATACAATAAGAATACAATTGTTTGAAATGTTTGTTTAGACAGGATGAAGCGGTGGCCTGACTGCTTTGTAAGGAAGGAATCCTGCATGGCAAGCGATTTAACCGATTCCAGAATCTCTTTGAGCTCCTAGAATGAATGTTGAGCTATCCAACAATCCTTTTTTATTTAACAAAAGACTAATCAGCTAATCATTACCAATATTTTGCACTTAGAGAGAAACCGTATTTCTTTATTTATTATCATTTCATTTTATCATAATATTTGTTGCAGTGTGAATTTCCTGTTGACTTAGCGGCAGGGATCCCCTGAGAGAAGATCGGAAAAATGTAAAATGAACTAATTACAGAATTTTTGGAAGTAGGGGCATTTTTTTTAAGGAGGAATAAAACCATTGTGACTAGATTACACATATAAAAAGAATTTAACCCGGAAAATTACAAAAATAACAGAATAATAAAATTACGACTGAAACAATATTCATTCGTCTAGAATGAAAAAAAAAAAAAAACATCATATAATTTCTCTTTTCTTTCTCTTTGTTATAATATAAATGATTTAAGGCACAAAAACACACATACATATATAGAAGTTAAGGTGTATAGGGGAATATGCCGGAATGGTGCCGAAACCCGGAGGCAGCTCAGCGTAATTGTGACTAACGGTGCACGTAGTAGAGGACATGCCTCGTGAGTACGGGGGCATTATTGGATGTGACCTTCTGGGTAAAATCGGGACTAGGATAAAGGGAGGAGGAGACCAATGGATGGTCCGGATCGGAGAGAAGGATTACAGATGCGAGAGGGGAAACACGTTATGGTCGGAGCGATCAACCGGAAGGGGGACTGGCGGCAGGCACTCAGGGCGGAGTATTCGGACATTTTCTTCAAGGGGGGAATACTGAGTATAACGGGGGAAACTGTACATGAAATACCGTTAAAGCAGGGCCGTGTGACGGACGTAAAAGAGAGGAGGTACCTCCAGGCACTGCGAGAGCACATTAGGCAAGAGGTAAGTAGGTAGGTTGATTGTTTTTGGATACTCAACTTCTATGGTCTTTAGTGTCCTGGTTCCTTAGTTTTTTTGTCTTTTTAATTATATTTTTTCGAAAGTTATGTTAGATAACCTTAACTTCGACAGACACACACTCACACACATATATGTATATATGTTATATGTTGTTATTTTATATAATTTATTTTTATTTTGTATTGTGACGTTTCTCAATATTTCCTACTTTTCAGAGAACAACTTTAAAATGTGAAACCTAATCATTATTGAAGGAAACTATATTATTCATGTAGAGGATTCCATCAGGAGATATTCCCACCGGATATATCTCGGTGAAGAGATGACCCCTACGAGCTGAGGTCTGCTGGAAGACTTCAAGAAAACGAAGTCTCACCCGCCCTTGAAAACTTAATTGCTATTAATAATCTGAAGAAACCTACAGACAAATCAGGAGCTCGCAGTATATCTATAATTTTAACATGAAATAGAGCTGAAAATTTTGAACCATTACATAGACTATTAAAAAAAAAAAAAATGTAGAATATAAATGGTTTTAATTTAATTAAGGAGAACTTATGCTCCTCTCCAATCTTAGCAATTTATGATGTGGAAAAAGAAATCTACATTGAGACAGACGCGAGTTTACAGGGCACAGGGGCAACCCTAAAACAATCCCAAATTAATGGAGATTTGCATCCGGTAGCTTATTTTTCAAGGAAGTTGTGTGCAACTGAGCAGAGGATGGATATAATTCATTTAGAATGTAAAGCCATTAAAGAAGCTGTCAAATATTGGAAATACTGTTTAATAGGTCGAGAATTTATAGTATGCTGTGACCATAAACCATTAGAAAATCTGAGAACTAAATCAAGGAATGATGAGATAGTGGGTGATTTGGTTAATTATTTGTCACAATTTAACTTCAAAATTATTTATAAGAAGGGGAAAGACAATGTTATGGCAGATTTACTATCTAGACAACCTGTTCTTAAATATTTTCAAAATGAAGATGCAATTCAAGTTAATAATTTAGTGGAACTTAACTTGGAAATATTGAATGATCAAAAATGAAATAATAATAAACTAAATTTGGATCAAAATGTAAAAATTCATAATTATATTAAATTTTAAAAACTAAATGGAAGATCTAGAATATTTTTTTCTGCTAGATTTGGGAAACGACTTATCCAGCGAAATCATGGTTATTATGGGGATATTGGTGTTGCTCAGATGAAAGAAAAACTTAGGCCTTATTATTATATTAAAAATATGGATTCATTAGTGGACAATTTTTGCAAAAGCTGTTCCATCTGCAGGGAAAATAAGACTCGTCGGAGTAGATATATTGGTTTGATGCCAAAACTTGGGCCAGCTAAAGAACCTTATGCAATAATGTCAATCGATTCGGTCGGAGGTTTTACCAACTACAGGTCACCAAAAAAGTGCATGTATATACTAGTAGACCATTTCTTACTATAGTAGACGATATGCTTGGTTCTCTACAACTACTGGTCAATGTGCAAAGGATTTTATAAAGCTTATTGAACTTATTGCAAACATACATATATATATATATATATATATATATATATATATATACATATATATATATATATATATATATATATATATATGTGTGTGTAAGGTTGAGTAACCTTCAATCATCTGTTAATTATTTATCATCTGTTTATTATTTAGCATCTATGTTTATTACTTTATCTTAAATCGAACACATTCTTCTTCGAACCTACGAAGCCATTCTATAGGTTCTGATTGTTTTTTATCAAATCGTTCTAAAATAAAAAAATTTTCAATATGATTTAGTTTAATTTCATTTTGTTCTGAATTTAGTTTTAATTGTGTCTCTAATTGTTTGATACGATCTTCTAATCCTGTCTGATTCTCTACAGGTCTAGAAGGAACTGTTTTTAAAACCCATTCCTCTAATGATAACTCCCGAAAACAAATATTAGAAGATTCATGAAAATATTCTCTTTGAATATCATCATCCATCTTAACAGCTACGGTTCTGTAACCATTAATGTTTTTGATAGCATTCATAGCATTTATTATAGGTTTCTTACCTGATAGAAAGGAGTGGAACTTTAAGTCTTGGGATTCTTCAGGTAATAAGTACCAATTTTTCTTGTCGATGGAAATGCACTGAATCACAAAGTCTTGGTCACTTCTTTTTACAAGTTGAACAAATAGTTGAGCCATTTTCTTACTTATTGAGATCTTGTAATTTAATTTCTAACATCGTTAAAACGTGATTTATTCAATGAAAGTAAAGAATTAAATTATACGTAAATACAACAGTAAGTTACAGCAAACAACAATTAAAATAGGTTAATGAAGGTTAAGATAAAGTAATAAACACAGATGATAAATAATTAACAGATGATTGAAGGTTGCTCAACCTTACATACTATATATATACGAGGGAGAATCAAATATAAACGGTAATTTTCAAAATTATATTTATTGAATAATATTATACAGAAACTATACCTTCAACATTTTTCAATGTAGTCTCCTGCATTATCTACACACTTCTGCCACCGATTTGGAAGCTTGAATATTCCCTGTTCATAAAAAGACTGAGGGCGAGTTTTTAACCATTCGCGCACGTGCTTTTCGACGTCTTCATTGTTTTCAAATCGGTTTCCTCCAAGTGATTCTTTCAGGGGCGCAAACAAAAAATAGTCACAAGGGGACAGGTCTGGACTGTAAGGAGGGTGTTCGAGAGTTTCCCCACCCCATTTCTTCCAATTTATCCCTTGTCAACAATGCGGTGTGAGGCCTTGCGTTGTCATGGAGAAGGATGACATCTCTAATGGGCACACCTCGTCTTTTGTTCCGGTAACTGGTTTTTGCTGACTGTAGCACCTGGCAGTAGTAAGCCGCATTCACTGTTCGTTGATCGTGAAGAAAATCAATGAGTAGAACTCCCCTTGAGTCAAAAAAAAAATGTTGCAAGAACTTTTTCCGGCTGAGAGACGAGTTTTGGCTTTCACTGGGCAGCCTTCATCCTTCCTTCGCCACTCCTTACTTGCCATTTTCGATTCGGGGGTGTAATGGTGGACCCACGTCTCATCACATGTGACGATGCGCCTCAAAAAATCTTGGAGGAAAACGATTTGAAAACAATGAAGACGTCGAAAAGCACGTGCGCGAATGGTTAAAAACTCGCCCTCAGTCTTTTTATGAACAGGGAATATTCAAGCTTCCAAATCGGTGGCAGAAGTGTGTGGATAATGCAGGAGACTACATTGAAAAATGTTGAAGGTATAGTTTCTGTATAATATTTTTCAATAAATATAATTTTGAAAATTACCGTTTATATTTGATTCACCCTCGTATATATATGTAATGAAAGTACAAATGACATTTCATTAATTAATTAATTAATTCATCATGACGTTGAACTAGGAACAGATGATGTGCAAGTTATTTTGTGTATTTATTATAACGAAAATATATTGAGGAGCCAATAATAATAAACATTAAATGTCGTTTCTTTGTACTTTCAGAGAAACAATTTGTGGTTATTTCTGAAAATCCTCAATAATATATCTTATAAAACGACATTTTCGTTAACTAAAAGAAGATGGACCAGCTGCAATTTAAGTTTATGATGATAGCCTCAGATGATGGCAAATCTAATGTGTTAGCCATAACTTCAATATTTACAGAAGAAGGAAAATGTTATGTTTTACCTGATGAGCTGAAGCCGGTGAGTCATCATACATATATTATCAAAATGAACACTTTCTCAAAAATAAAAAATAGCATAAAGAAAAGGCATCAAAGTAGAAAAATATGGATGAAATTGGATGAAAATCAAAAGAAAACATACATAGATGAGGAAGGTAATATGCAATTTTTGGATCAATACTTGGAAGAAATAGACACAAAACAACCAAGAGACAAAGATGACAATTTGGAATATATCTTGGAAAAATTAATAGAAACAACAACCAAGAGAGAAAATCAACACAACCTTAAAAATGTTTCAGAGAAATTTATTATTGAAAAATTCACAAGCAAGAATACTAATACAATGCAATGGATAGATAATTTTGAAAAAGAGTGTGAGCGCTTTAATATTACAAAAGATGAAACAAAAATAGAAATATTGAGGTTGTTTTTGGAAAAATCTTGTTTGGATTGGTATAGCTCCATGCTCATAAAACTTACAGTAAATTCTGAATGGAATGACAAATTTTTGGAAACTTTTAAAAACCAAGGATGGGACATGGTCAAATATGCTTTTGCATTCAAGTATAAAGAAGGACTGTTAATTGAATATGCTATAAAAAAAGAACGGCTTATACTAGATATAAACAAATCGATAGACTCTAAAACAATCATTGATCTTATCGCAACAGGCTTACCTGGGTTTATTTTAACTAAGTTTAAATAGGGACGAACTCAGCGACACTACTGGTTTGTTTAACGAGATAAGAAAATATAAAGGTCTGATGTACAAGAAAAACTCAACTATAGCAAAGAGTGGTACATTTCTTCATAACAATAAAATTAATGAGAAAAAGCCATGTAAGACTTGTGAATCTTTATTGAGAAGAGAACAGAATGAACTTTATTCTGGGACTACTTGTCCCCTAAGAATAACATATGATTACAGTACATAGGACAATCATCTGGCTTTGATAATTAATTATAATAAATAATAACAATAGATAATAATAAAAATTGATAAAGAATTAAATTATATGTTACAAGATAACTGTGAATCTTGTAAAATGATACATCTTATGTATACTATTATAATGTATATTACATAAATGTTCACGTTTTACATTAGCTCGGAAGATTGAAGATCCAGGAGGTAAAGGAATAAATGATGTTTAAAGGATGTAAGAGTGGATATTTTTCGAATTGTGATGGGCAATGAATTCCATAACGAGGAAGCACGGATAATAAAGGATTTCTCGAAGGATGCAGTTCGATGCGCCGGAGTGTATAGGTTGATGGGTTGGGTTCTAGTATTTAAGAGGTGAATGGAGGAGCGCAGAGTAAGGAGGTCATGGATATAGGTGGGTTTTTTGGTTTTCAAGGTTTGAAATATGAGAGCACCCAGGAAGTATTGACGTCGAAAACCGGGGTACAGCCACCCGATTTCAGAATACCTGTGAGATATGTGAGAACGTCTGGAGATCCCGAAAATAAATCTAATAAAACAGTTCATTACTCTTTTACATCTCATCTCGAGCTCATCAGACAGTCCTCCATATACTACGCATCCATAGTCAAAGTTAGGAAAAATAAGTGATGATACTAAAAGTTTTCGAGTACTTAATGGTAATGAATCACGGTAATGTGAAAGTTGCTTAAGAATAAAAATAGATTTTCTCGTGATTTGAGAAATATGGCTATTCCATGCAAGATGTTTATCGAAAGTTATTCCCAGATTTTTAATGGAATTTTGGAAATGAATTGGACGGTTTTTTAAGAAAAGCAGTGGATAGTAGGGAAGAGCTTTTAGGTGAGGTTTTGACCCAATGAGAATAGCTTTTGCTTTTTTTTTTCTGGATTTAGACTTAATTTATTCTCCACTGCCCAAAGGTTATTGCTATCTATGTCTTTCTGTAGCTTACAAGTCGCCTCTAGCATATTTGAAGGATGAAAGGATAAATATATTTGCAAGTCGTCAGCATAAAGATGATATTGGGAGTAAGAATATATGGATTCCAAGGAATGGGATAGTGCGTCAAGTAAGGATTCTATTCTATCTGGGGTTATATGGTCAAGATTTCTCCAAGATATTTTCTTAGGAATAAGGATAGGAACAGATATGTCATAGGAGATTTGGATGAGATCGTGGCATGAGAGGAAAGGTACTGGATTTTGAGAGAAGGATAATAGGTTTTTCTGAGAATCTACAATCATAAGGTCAATTAACGTATCTGTGAACTGGGTGTGATGGGTGGGTTGGAAAGGTACTGCAAAAAGATGTAGAGAATACACCAAGTCCATAAGATACATTTTATCAGAAGAATCTGAGAGGAGGTTAGTATTAAAGTCACCAGCAATGATGACATTATTATACAGAGGTACATAAGTAAAAAGAGATGATTCGAATGATGGGTCGAATTTGACCTGAGGAGGGCGGTAAACTATAAGGTGAAGGAGGGAAAATGATTCCGAAGAGATTTCAGTGAACATGTATTCAAGGTGTGGAATATCAAGAGAACTGGATTTTAAAATAAATTTTTGCTCTTAGGTTATTGCGAACATATAAACAAACACCTCCACCAGTTCGGTCCGTCCGATCATGGCGAATAAGGGTGTAATCAGGAATAGATATGGAAGAGGTGGGAATATATGGTTTCAACCAAGTCTCAGAAACTGCAATGATATGATAGGTGTTATGGATAAAGTAGTCATGAAATTCATCGAAGTGCGCTGGGAGGGATTGGGAGTTAACGTGACAGGTCAGTAGTATATTAGACATAGGAAAGAGAGAGGACAAGGTTACTTTGAGAGATAATGGAAATTTTTAATTGGAACTTATGGGAACAATAATTATCACAGAACCAATAGGGTAGTAAGAACAACGGGAAAACATAAATGCATCTATCATTAAGAAATTTAAAACACAGAGACAAGAAAAATAAAAATAAGAATATTACATTGTATAGAGATTTAGATATGTAATAATTAACGAAAAAATTATGGTTTGTCAAATCATTACTAAAACGTAGACAAAAATTTACATAAACTGGTAAAAAAATGATTTTTTTCTGAAAAAAATAGATAAATCGATTGCGATGTAGGAAAAAGTAAAGATGAATCCATGAAATAAAAATACAAATAAGAGTAACAAAAAGTAAAAATGAAAAAGAAAGATATATGGAAATATGTGGTAAATGTCAAATATAATAAGCTGAAAGACTAATACCAATACAAAAGCCGAAAAAAAATGAAGATCAGAGAGAATGCTGTATCCGCGAGAAAAACTGGATGGTACTTGCAATCCTGTTAGTCATCCGAAAACATCAAGGTCTTGAGCCTGGTCAATGAAGATCACCGGATGGCCGTCATCTTTCCGGCAGCGCACTCTACCAGCCGCAAACCAAACATATTTAACTTTTCCGGTGGACCTCTTCTGCCGTGCAAGCCAGTATAGGTGCCTGTTCGCTGGTGTCATCTCTTCGGCGAGATATATCCGGTGGGAATCATTTTCCTGCCAACCTATATCTCTGGTTGAGAAGTCTCGCTTAATTTTTCTTTTTTGCACCAGATCATCCCTCACTGACTGCCTCACGAAGCGCGCGATGATGGGCGGTGGTCGCGGGTCATCTTTTCTCGACCTTCGGCGTTCGACCATATCTATGTCCTCAATGTTTAACTTAAGACCAAGGCCAGCTTCCACGCTTGTAACCAGGCCAGCGGGGGTCTCCCCTGAGCGTACCGGTATACCGCGTATCTCGACCGATCTGCATAACAACCCTTGTTCTGCCTTATTCACCCTAATTTCCAGCTCGGTGACTCTTGTTTTTAGTGCTTTGTTTTCCAGCACCACTTCCTCCAGATGCCTGGATTGGCCTTCTAAATGTTTTTCAATTTTTGAGAGCCGATCACTCAGCTCGAAACTTTCTCGGCGTACTTTTCTAATGTGCCTTTCAGATCTTTGGTGGTTTCTTCAATTTTTTTTATTGCGGACAATAATTGAGATGCCGTCGGTTCGGTGTTTTGATCCGGAATCGATTTTAATGAATTTTGTTTTTTTTCTTCAACTGTTGCTGTTTTTTTTTGTTTTGTCACATTTTTTTCGCACAACCATATTTTTTTTTTCTGTTCTTATGGCCTCAATTTCTTTTTCTTGAAGATTACTGCATTTTTCATGAAATAACATCTTACATTTTTGACAGTTTAATATCTTTTTTTCTTCTCGTGCGATCGACTTTTCACAAATTGAACATACAGCCATTTTAAAAATATTCAACTTAGCGCGAGTCAATAAATAGATAAATAAATAGATATGTAACCTTGCTTAGTAGAGCAGCAGGAATCAGCGGTAATACAGTGGGGATTAGGCACTCTTGCTTCACCAACTCGTCAACAGTTATCGTAATTATTATAGAAAAATAAAAACGAAACTTATATTTGTAATTTACTAGTTTAATTAATAATAAAACTTTGAGTAAACAAAATAACGAAAACAATAACAGAATACTAAGAGAATAGAGAGAGAGAAAATAAAAATGTTAGATTTACAGAAGCAGTTAACGGAGATGTTTATCGGGCAGCGACTCAAGCCAGAATGTAAATAATAACTCCATTATTGAAGTAGATCAGTATTCATGATCAAAAAAACGAGTAAGTACACCATTAATCAAAATCCAGCTTTTATTAGAAAATAAACTAGAAGTGAGCGGCATTTATGATTCTGGCTCACAGATCTCTTTAATAAATTCAAGACTGATTAAAGTAAAAGAAAAAAAAGATAATGTGAATATAGCTTATATGAAAACGGTTAATGGCGTAAAGAAGAAGGATGGTTTGATAACAGTAAAAATAAAAATATTTGATTTGGAAGAAGAGGTGGATATATATGTTGTAGAAAATGAAGATTTTAATGATTTTATAATCGGATTGGATATGATAAAGAAATTCAAACTAACTCAAAATGAGGACTTGCAGATAGAACAAAAGAAAACAACGAATAAAAGAGACAGGATGTCTAAAGATAACAGAAATGAAGAAAAGAATTTGGAAACATTTGCAATAAATTTCAATGAACACATAGAAACAGAGGAATTTGTAAGTACGACAGACCATTTAGATATTGAAAAGAAAACTGAGATAGAAAAAATTATAAAGGAGTATAAAACAATTTTTGCTAAGGACAAGTATGATATAGGATCAGTTAGAAATTATGAAGCTCACATAGATTTATTAGTAAATAGATATTGTAGTAAAAGACCATACAGGTGTACAATAGAAGATAAATTAGAAATTGAAAAGCAAATATCCATGTTACTTAAGAATAATTAAATAGAAGAATCTTTCAGTCCATTTGCTGCTTCAGTAACAATGGCATTTAAAAAAGGTGAAAATAGAAAATCCCGCTTATGTATAGATTTTAGAGAATTGAACAAAAATGTTGTACTACAAGCTCAACCTTTCCCCTTAATAGATGATTTGATTATTAAAACTAGAAATTGTAAGTATTTTACTACACTGGATAGAAACTCAGCATTTTGCGCAATACCACTACGGGTGGAAGATAGAAGTAAAACAGGATTTGTCACACAAGATGGCCACTTCCAGTGGACCTGCCTCCCTTTTGGCTTGAAAACATCACCAGCAATTTTCCAGAGAATTTTAAGCAATATTTTAAGAAAGCACAACCTCACAGGATACTCCGTAAACTTTATTGACGATATTTTGATATTCTCGTCCACCTCTGAGGAACATATAAGACACATAAGAAATGTACTAGAGGAAATAATAAAAGAAGGCTTTAGATTGAAATTTCAGAAATGTACCTTTGCCTCAGACTCAGTAAAGTACCTCGGCCATGTAATTCAGAGCAATTCGGTAAGACCTCTAAAAGACAATTTGATCTCAATAAGACATTTTCCAACTCCTAAGACGCAAAAAAATATCAGACAATTTTGGGGAAAAATGAATACATACCAAGAAGCGCAATTATCTTAGACCCATTACACAATTTATTAAGAAAAAACGACAAGTTTGTGTGTTCAGGGAAGTGTGAAGAATCATTTAATCAAATAAAAAGATATTTATGTTCTCAACCTGTGCTGGAAATATTTGACAAAGACATACCAATAAAAATCTTTACTGATGCATCTTTGGAGGGTAACAGGGCAATACTAAAACAGACACAATTAGACGGTAAAGACAAACCGGTGGCATATTTCCCAAAAAAACTGAACGAATCTCAAAAAAGGAAAAAGGCTATATATTTGGAATGTCTTGCTATAAAAGAAGCTGTTAAATATTGGCAACACTGGCTTATTGGAAAACAATTCACTATTTACTCAGACCACAAACCTTTAGAGAATATGAATAATTAATCCAGGACAGATGAAGAGCTGGGTGATCTTACATATTAGCTATCTCAATATGACTATACAGTAAAATATATACCTGGTAAAAAAAATGTAGAAGCTGACTGTTTGAGCCGCAACCCGGTATTAGAATCAGAAGATAACAAAGAGGAACTATTGAAAACAGTTAATTCAATACAAATAAAAGATATAGTTGAAGACCAAGAGAAAAATGAAAGAATAAAAGAAAAGAAAAAAAATCTAATACACAAAAATAAAATCTATTATAAAAAAATAAAGAAAGGTGAAAAGATTATCCTCTCAGAAGAATTTAGTAAAAAAACTTATAAGATTGGTGCATGAAGATCTATGCTATATTGGTATCAGACAATTGCAGAAAAAAATAAGTCCAATATATACAGCTAAAAACCTAACAAAAAATATCATAAATATTTGTAAAACATGTGAAACATGCATAAAAAATAAATCAAGATGATTTCATAAAACTAACAAAGAAAGTACTGGAGACAGATAAGATTAGAATAATTCTGACAGATCAATATCCGGGCATCAATTCTAGAGAATTTAAACAATATTTGCAGGAGAATAACATTACACTAATATTTACAGCTGTGAATACACCATTTTCGAATGGCTTGAACGAAAGATTAAATCAAACAATAATAAATAAAATAAGATGTAAAATAAATGAGACCAATAATAAGGGAACATGGACAACAGTAGCAAGAGAATGTATACAGAAATATAATGAAACAGAACACTCTGTTACAGGTTTTGCACCAAAATATTTGCTGGATGGTACAAATGTCAGTATTCTACCAAATGAAATTAAAACAATACAAAAGGAAGACAAGTGGATTGCTGATAAAAGATTAGCATTAGAGAATACAATAAAATCCCATAAGTACAACAAGAAAATATTTGATAGAAATATAAAAATGCTAGAGTTAGAGATAGGGGACAGTGTATATGTAGAAAATGGAAATAAACTAAATAGGAAAAAATTAGACGAATTAATAATAGGCCCTTTCAAGGTAGTAGAGAAAATATCAAACTCCATTTATAGGATTGACACTGGCAACAGAAAAACAGAATTAACTGTTTGCAACCTGTTACATCAGAAGATGAAGTAGAAGAACTAGATAACTTATAGGTACATTATATAGATATATTATTTAGAATTTTATCTCTTAGGGGGAGATATGTAATGAAAGTACAAATGACATTTCATTAATTAATTAATTAATTCATCATGACGTTGAACTAGGAACAGATGGTGTGCAAGTTATTTGTGTGAAATTTATTATAACGAAAATATATTGAGGAGCCAATATTAATAAACATTAAATGTCGTTTCTTTGTACTTTCAGAGAAACAATTTGTGGTTATTTCTGAAAATCCTCAATATATATATATATATATATATATATATATATATATATATATATATATATATATATATATATATATATATATATATATATATATATATATATATATATAGGCCAAGGTACTACACAACCACGTCCAATCTATCGTTGTGGATAATTTATATCCAGCCAAGCTCGAGCAACTCTGCTATAATGAGCTGCTGGACATCCATCGAGTTGGAATCACATTTCAATCCGCTGCTGTAAGGGAATGTCATCTAAATAATTAGAAAAGTCATTCTCTAAAAAATGTGTAAATGTGATACTATTCAATCTTCGAGGTAAAAAATATGGTCCCACCAGTAATCCGTTCCAAATTCCAAGCCAAACGTTAATAGCAAATTCATGCTGAAACCTATTCTCTCTAATAGCTCTGGGATTTTCAAGAGCCCATACATGATAATTTCTTTGATTAACAATTCCTCCTCTTGTAAAGGTAGCTTCATCGGTCCATATAATTTTTAATGGAAATAAATTATCATCGCGAATTTTGTCAAGAAACCAGTTACTAAAATTCAATCTCTTGAAATAATCTTGAGGTAATAAATTCTGAAGTTTTTAAAGATGGTATGGGTAGCGATTATTACCTTTCAAAGTTCGCCATATTGCTTGCCGCGATATTGCTAATGCAGCAGATGCTCTTCGGATGCTAGTCTCAGGATTGTTATCGAAGTTGCGTTGGACACAATTTCTTCTCCGATAATCTGCTCTTATTGCTGGCTGGAATTGGTCGCCTTCATTACGCATTAAGAATGACCCAGTCTCTCGTAGTCTATTAAAAGTTAACGAAAAGACTCGTCGATTAGGCACTCTTCTATTTGGAAATCGGCGCGCATACTCCCGCACCGCTTCTAAAGCATTACCGTTACAGAAACCATACACAAAAATCATATCAACGTATTCAACATTAGAATATGTAACATTGTGGCTGATGCTATTCACACAAAAATATCTGAGTAAATGACTGAAGACTGATTTAGGAATTATAATCCTGGAAGGAAGCCAAAATGTAAACAAATAAAAGAATGTAAAGGATAACATTAAGTGTTTACATATCTCACTGCCTAGCCTGACGAACTTTGAAAGGTGATAATCGCTACCTGTAACTTAGTTTTTCGGTCCCCTATAAGTTCCTGAAGTTTTGCCATTTAAATTCGGGACACCCTGTATATTACTATATTTTGTATTTAGCTCTACAAAATATAATTTGTAGAGAATTTAATTAACCCTTGAGTGGTCGCGTATGGCTCTGATAATGGGTTATCATCAGTGCCTTAGTTGAAAGCATTAAAACGCAATGGAAGAAACTTCCTTATAAACTGTATTATGAGTTACCGTTCTAAGAAAACAAAGGTATCTAAAATTTAGTCGTTTCAGTCGTCTGGGAGGGGTTTGCGCCCCTAAGCCCCCCCCCCTTGGTTACGCCAGAGTACATAGGTATTAAATAAAGTTATACAAAGGAAAAAGAAACAACCAAAAAATTTAATTATTAAAAAAAATTAATATAATAATTGATAATTACTTTTGTTAGTTAATATACTAGTTATAATTGATACATCACAATTATAGTAAATAAAAGCGCCAATACAAAAATTGTTTATTTAAATAACGATCAGGATTAAACTCGAAACAACGTAATTGTAATTAGGATTTTTTTTTTCTATTTTCTAAGTAACGATAAGTGATTGTGGTTCTGGTAATAATAAATCACGTTTAATGTTTATTATTTTCAGTCTAAGAGTCGAAAATAAAGGATCCGAATTTATTAAAAAATTATTTAAAATATCTTTATTGTTTGATTGCCTCGATGATTTTCTGGCATGAAACACTTTGAAATTGCGGAATAACTTGTGATTTACTTCTTGAGCATCTTATGAATATTGTCCAATAGATACTATTATCCCTCTTGCCAATTATGGGCAAAATCCTAGAAAAACTCATCTTAAAACGCTTGTATCCGATCCTAGATTCCAATCACATAATCCCAGACCACCAGTTTGGATTCCGAACATCACATTGCACAATCCAGCAATGTTATCCTGTGGTGGGCGTTGTCTCCTCCGCATTGGAGCGCGGAATGTACTGCACGGGAGACAATAAACATTTACGTACGAGCCAATCATCCAAACATTTGGTCAAGGAACTGGAGGACTGGAGCTTATACAGGGTGAGTATCTCTTAGTGTAGAAAAAAAAAATGGGTGAAACTAAATCAAAAATGTAGTAAAGTGCCGCAGATCTTACTTTTCTATTCCAATCCGTTGCAGATATACGATAAATCGAAGATTTTTTTGAGGAAACCTCGTTTTTTACCATCTAAGCTGTAATATCTCCATATTGTTGAAAGATTTATCAATGTTTGACCACATTTACGGATTTAGCATTAAATTTCCTATAAGAGCAGAGTAAATGTAACCTTGAATTTTACAAACTTGTGACCTAAATAACAGCTTGATTTCACCTCATTTAGGGAAGTTACAATGTCTTATATTACTTCAACGCTCACCATTTTTCGAAAAAACTATCCACAAAACTGCAGATCTCACAAAAACTTGCTAATTTAATCAGCTTTCGAATGGTATGTTAAACATAATGATTATGTTTCGATTTTGTGGAGAAATTTACTTTTAAAGCCGAAAAAAACATGGAATTCTGATTTGGCATACAAATCAGTTACTTGTATAAATAAAAATTATTGTTAATTAGAAAATAAAGGAAAACTATCAATAAAGCGACACCAGATCAGAGGATCTTATGCTATTATATTTATTCATTTAATATTATTATTTAGGATTTATTGTATTAGATTTTCAATGTAAGGTTTAAAACCCAATGATAATGAACATAGACCTCAATTTTGCCGATAGCTTTTAAATGCAGATATTGTTGAAGAATACCACTTTTCGAGGTGAATTTTATGGGCCGATGAGTCTGTTTTTACATGGGAAAACATTTGATATCCTTGGTTTATTCATCTTTGTACTGCTGTCGAAAAGTGCTGAAAAAATCATAGCAATCATAGTTTGCCCAACAGATTCAATGATGAGACTTACTCAGATTTGTTACAAAATATCCTACCACAACTTTATCACGATATTCTACCTGAAGTTCGCCAAAATATGATTTACAACACCATGGTGCTCCTCCACATTAGTCGAAAGTAATACTTTACTGGAGTCTGGCTCTAGCGTCTGTAGTGTCCACATCGTTACGTAAACAATCTTAAATTAGTGTTGCTAATAGTGCTCAGGTGTTAGTGAAACTAGTTAATATTTATATTTAAATAACCACTGTTTTCGCTGTGAAGTGTAAAGGAGTGAGTAATTAAAATTATATTAACATTGTATAATTTAGAGCTGGTAACAAGCGTCCTGTTAGAGGTAATCCCTTATCAGCTAACAGGATTAACAACGAGAATTCTGTTATTTACGTATACGCTCTGAATATATTTAAATTTATTTAATTTTAATTTTAATTTTTCTAAAATGGCTGTTTGTCCAGTTTGCACGATCATGATAAGCCATGATGACAAAATACCATTATTTGCTGGTCGTGTAACGTAATTTTTCACATTAAATGTTCCAGCATCAGTACTGGCGAAATAGAAAAATTAAATGCGTCGAAAAAAATTTGGCACTGTCAAAAATGCGAAAGTAAAAAAAGTGTCCCGACAGGTGACAGGCCTACCAACCCCACATCAACTGATAAAGACTCTACGAACACGATTTTAGGCGCCCTCGTTAATCTAAAACTAGACATCGAAGCGATGAAATCTTCTTTCATTGCTGAGGTAAAAGATGAAATGAAAGAAGTAAAATCATCCCGCGATAAATAGGGTCAAATTAGTTTTGAAAACATGGAACGTTTATCGAAAATTGAAACCTCTTTGGAGTCTCAAATAAAAGACTTTAAAGACCTGTTAAGAGAAAATACTCTTCTCAAGGAAAGAGTGCCTGAGCTCGAAGTCCGGCTAAATAAGGTAGAGCAAGGACAACTTTGTAGATCGGCCGAGATCCGGGGATCCCGGTTCGCCCAGGAGAAACCACGGCAGCTCTAATTACGAACATAGGTGCTGGCCTGGGTCTAAAGATCACTCCCGAAGATATTGATATCGTGGAACGGAGAAGACCTAGAAAAGATGACCCACGTCCGCCTGTCATCATTGCTAAATTTGTTAGGCAATCAGTAAGGGACGAGCTGATTCGACTCAGAAAAGTGAGAAGGGACTTCTCGACGCGTGATATTGGTTGGCAGGAGAATGACTGCCACCATATCTATCTCAGCGAGATGACTCCCACCAATAGGCATCTCTATTGGATGGCACGACAAAAGAAAGCTGCAGGAAAATTGAAGTATGTTTGGTTTTCTGGCGGCAGAGTACGCTGCAGGCGGGAGGATGGCCATCCTGTCATTTTTATTAACGCAGCTAAGGATCTTGAGGTCTTCACCTGAAGCATCTACCCTGTTTCCACATACCTTGCTCTGACATCTGGCTCTCCTCTCGGTCTATCGCATCACTCAAATTCCTCAATAGAAAAACATTTCGTTCATTGATTATTTTCTTTTCTTTATTACTCATTTTAATGTGTGCAAAACTTATTACATCATGTTTGCTTTTCTCGTTTATATGGTATCTTCGTTACTCTTCTGTATTGCTTGTTCGTTTCTTTTTTCACATTCATTACTTAAATTACTTTTAGTTAATTTCTCTTTACTGCCATTATTTCTAACTTTCTACTTTTTCATACCATGTTATTGCTTAGTGTCTTCTGAATCCGCTATTTCTTTCTTCCTTTCTCTTTTCCAGCATCCTTGTCATGACTAGCGTCCTAACTGTCTGTCATGTTAACGCCCAATCCCTCCCTGTTCACTTTACCGAATTCCATCAATACTTCTCTGATAATTTTTATCATATCATTCCAATATCCAAAACCTGGCTTAAGCCTTCAATTCCTTCCCTCAGTGTCTCCCTTCCTAACCACTATCTGTTGCGTCATGATCGTACTAACCGCACTGGCGGAGGTGTTTGTATATTTGTACATAATAATTTCCGAACCAAAGTCCTAAGCTTATCCCCTTCTTCTGAACATCCCCACATTGAATTCCTGTTTGCCGAAATAACCATGGATTCTCAAAATATCCTAGTTGTAGTAGTTTACCGCCCTCCCAAGATTAGATTAGATTGATTGTTTTTGGACACTCAACTTCCATGGTCTTTAGTGTCCTGGTTCCTTAGTGTTTTCTGTTTTTTTTTGTTTTTTTTTAATTATATTTTTTCGAAAACGTTATGGTGCTTCAAAAATGTGATAATTTTGTCAATATTATCTTTGTTATCTCCAAGCATTACCGAGAGTCTTCTTTCCAGTCGTACCTGCTCAAAAAAAGTTTCGTACAGCGGGCATTCCTCGAGGATATGTCTGATCGTTAGTTGACACTGGCAGTATAAACATTTCGGTGAGGCTTCCTTCATTATAAGGTATCCATGAGTAAGGCGAGTATGGCCAATCCTTAATCTTGTGATCACCACTTCTTCTCTTCTCTTTCTCCGATATGATGTATGCCATTGTTTGATGTCGCTTTTAATTATTTTTAATTTGTTATCTGCCTGGGTTTCATGCCATAATACTATCCAAGTATGCCTGGCTAAATACTTTAAAAAATTGCAAACGTCCGAAGGGGTATAAATTGTTTTGATGTCTAGCGAGGAAATGGCTGCTAAATTGGCTGCTTCGTCTGCGGCTTCATTCCCTTTTATCCCCACATGGGATGGTATCCAGATAAGTACCAAGTTCTTTTGTGAATCATTTAACATTGAGGCATATGCCTGTGCCTTTCTTATGACTGGATCCTTGGTATACAGGTTAACAAAAGATATTATGGCAGAAAGGGAATCAGTTAATATGGCAAGATTTTTTTCTTCCAGGTGCATAGCGTAGTGTAACGCCGCAGTAATCGCCCAGCATTCCGCTGTAAAGTTACTGGTGATAGGCGGAAGTTTGTATTTCAAAATCGTAGTGTCCAAAACAACGGAACACCCAACATTGTTGTTTGATTTTGAGCCATCTGTAAATATGAATATAAGTTTTCGTATTTTTCTTTAATTTTGTTAAATTCTGTTAAGTATATTATTTCTGAGGTGCTAATTTTCGAATATTTTTTTTAGTGTTAAATCTATTGTTGGAATTTTTAGAGTCCATGGTGGATATTTCAAATCATCGGTTGTAGGTTCGAGGTGTTGTATTTCTTTTATATATTTTCCGGCTCTGATTCCCAACGGGGAAGGCAGTCTTTGGTTTTCCAGAAATCTTCTGATCTTTGGTTGGAACACGGGTATCCAAGCTGGATTTTTGTTATTGAATTTCAGCCTACCAATATAACCGCAGGCAAGCTGGTGTCTACGAACAGCTAGTGGTGCTTGCCCAGCTTCAACACAAATGCTACATACAGGACTAGTTCTAAATGCACCTGTTGCGAGTCGTAGACCAGCATGGTGAACCGAGTCAATAGCTGAAAGCTGGGTGAGGTTCGCTGAGGAGTAAATAAAACTTCCATAGTCCAGTTTGGATCTTATCAGGCACGTGTAAACTTTAATCATGCTTGCCCTGTCAGCACCCCAAGAGCTGCCAGCAAGAACTTTAAGAACATTTAATCTCTTGGATGATTCTGCCTTTAACCACTTGATATGTTCTTTCCAGCTCAGTTTAGAATCAAAAACTAGGCCTAAAAATTTAGTATTTGGTACAAAGTTTAAGTTGATGCCTCTGTAAGTTAGTAATGGTGGAGGAGTTGGTGTTCTGCGTTTTGAAAACATTATACATTTCGTCTTTTCAGTAGAGAATTTTAAACCTGATTGTGTAGACCAAATTTCTAAGTTTCTTAGGAAGTTTTGCAATATTCTTTGCATCCTCTCCCGGTCTCTAAACGATAGAAGCAATGCCAAATCATCAACAAACAGAAACGTTTTAATCGATTTGGGTATACTGGTCGTAACTTTGTTTATGACTATTGCAAAAAGAGCACAGCTTAGGACACTTCCCTGTGGAATACCCTTGTTCATATTTTTGATTGAAGAAAAACTGTTACCTATTCTGACTTGAAAAGTTGGATTTTTAAGAAAGTTTTTAATCAGACAGAGAAGACGACCCGTAAATCCCCATTCTCGCAGCTGTTGTATGACGAGTGCTGGATTCAAGTTGTCGTACGCTTTTTCAATGTCGAAATAAATTCCGATGCATTCTTTCTTCTCTGCAAATCTACTCAGTATCTCGTATTCCATAGTTACAAGATGGTCATTTTTTGAGCGACCTTGCCGGAATCCACTCTGTGCATTTGATAATAAATTGTTCGTCTCCATTATCCATGTGAGACGCTTGAAAACCAATTTTTCTAACAGTTTACATACACAACTTGTAAGTGAAATGGGTCGATAGTTTGATGGTAATAGTTTATTTTTATTGTTTTTTAAAATCGGAATTATTACTGCTCTTCTCCAGATCTCTGGAAATTCTCCAGTGTACTAAATACGGTTATACAGGGTTAGGAGAGTGTTCAGTGTCTGTTTTGGAAGATTTTTAAGCATTTCATTATGTATGTCATCTATACCTGGTGCAGTCGGTTTCAATTCATTAATATTCGTCTTTGGTTCATCCATTGTAAAAGGAGTGTTGTATGAATTTTCAATGTTGTCGCTATAATCCAAATTTTCTTCATTTTCTTCTATCTGATGGTCTTGGGGAGAATATATATTTGAATAATAGTCTGCAAAATATTCGGCCAAAGTGTTTGAGTCTTGTGTAAAATTTCCATTAATTAATAAACCTGGTTGATAATATAATTGTTTCCCAGTTATGCTTCGTATTTTCTTCCAGAATAGTCGTGGTGGAGTGTCTGTTGAGATTGAGTCTGAAAATAGGTTCCAAGAATTTTTTTTTTTTTTAATTATTCTGCGAGCTATTGATCGTTTTTTTTTTTTTAATATTCTATTATATTTTTTTGAGTAGGTTCTTTTGGAATAATTTTAGGGCTTTTCTTCGGTTTTTAATAGCTATTTTACACTCGTTATCATACCAGGGGATGTTTCTATTAATTTTTGTACTGGTTGAGGATCGTAGGATCGAGCTTTCTGCTGCAGCCAGGATGGATGATGTAATTTGATCATTTATCAATTCACTGCTACTTCCCTCAGATATATCGGTTTCCGCTATCTGGATACTGCTTTTGAATTTCGTCCAGTCAGACTTTTCCGTAATCCACCTAGGATATCTTTCAACCAGAGTGTTATTATTTGCGAAATCAATGATCAAGGGGAAATGATCGCTGGAGTATTGATCCTCGCTGACTTGCCAGTTGAGGTGAGTATAAATGCTGGAAGTACACCAAGTCAGATCTATGCAGGAGAAAGAGTGATAGGCTGGGCTCAAGTATGTTGGCTGTCCTGTATTAAGAAGAATAGAATTAGAATTGTCAATAAGTTTTCTTATAACAGTTCCTCTCGTAGTATTAGTCGAAGAACCCCAGGAAGTGTGATGGCCATTAACGTCGCTCGTGACGATATAAGGAGATGGCAGGTTATTCAGAAGATTTATGAGAACCGTTTCAACAAAATTTTCGGGTGGTAAATATAAATTTAATAGATATACCGGGAAATTTAGGTAGAGTTTGGCAACAATAGCTTGCAAGGGAGTATTGATAGTTAATATCTCAGACACGACCCTATTATGTACTGCAACCAACACGCCACCACACGCTCTATTTCCGTCTATGTAGTCGTTTCTGTAAATTGTGTAATCTTTTAATTTAAATTGCTTATTTGGTAAAAGTTTACTTTCTTGTATACATATGGCTACAGGTTGATATTTGTTAATTATCAATTTTAGTTCTTCATATTTATTCAAAAGTCCGTTACTGTTGTACTGAATAATAGTTTGTGGTAGTGACATTTAATGAGAAAAAAACAAAAAAAACAAAAAAAAAAACATAAAGACGAAAGAGTAATAGAAAAATATAGAAAAAACTAAAACTGAAATAGTAAATATTAACTAAAATATATGATGATGAATACATCAATTAATTTCCATTTTTTCTTTAGCCTTTGAAGTGCATCTAGTTTTACTTCTGGTTCGTCTTTGTTTAACTTCTGTCCATTCGCCATGTTGATTTTATGTAAAATCAGAGGCAATGATAGTATCAATAGGGGGAGGATCGTTAAGGGTTTGGGATATGGGGACCACCTCACCTGGGGGGGGGGGGGGGGGAATTTGTGCAGATGAGGTTGAAGGTAAGGAAACGGGAGATGAAAAGGTGGGAGAGGAAGATGATGGAAAAGATGACGAGGTTGTAGAAGATGAAGAGGTTATGGGATATGTAGATGGAGCAGGGGAAGGAGAGAGGGAAGGAGTAGGGGAAGGAGTGGGGGTTTCGGTCAATTTACTTACGACTGAAGAGCTGACCGGGACGCATTTAATAACATCGTTAATAACATCGTCAATGGGCTGCTTAAAAGCAGTTAGCTTAGTATTAATTTCATCAGTTTGGACACTAACACTTTTTTTATTATTTTTTAAAACATTAGAAAATGAAATATTTACTGAAATCGGGTGTAATGTCTCGTATTTCTTTTTTGCTGCAAAATAAGTAATTTTTTCTGATTCTTGAATACTTTTAATTTCTTTTTCTTTTATAAAAATAGGACATACTTTTGAAAAAGAGTCATGTTGACCCATACAATTAACACATTTTACAGGGCCACTGCATTCCGTGCCCTCATGTTTAGTTTTGCCACAAAACCTACATAGCGCCTCTTTTTTACAAGCTGTTTTAACATGACCGAATTTTAAACACAAATAACAACGAGTGGGATTTGGTGTAAATTGTTTAATTTCCACATTATAAAAACCTATTTTAATTTCTTTCGGCAAGTTGGGGTTGTTAAATGTAAAAAGATAATTGTGACTATTGAATTTTTCACCATTTTTAAAATATGTCATTCTTTTTACATCCGCTACGTTTGTGTGGTTTTAATTCTTCTTTTATTTCATCTAAACTAACGCAGTCTAAATCAGGACACCACGCGAGGCCTAGACTTCTATTTAATTTGAAATGTGGTTCCACTTTAATTTTTAAATTATATAACATATTGCATTTTAAAATTTTATCAGATTGAATTTTTGAAAAAGTTTCCACTAATAGTGTGCCATTTCTTAATTTTTTTATCATTTTTACCTCACCTACTAGAGAATTTATTCCTTTATAGATCAAAAAAGGTGAAACCTTTTTAAAATCCAGGACATTTCCCTCATCATCATTTTCCTCTCTACTAATAATAAAAAAATTAACACATGATTGATTAGTGTCACTATTAGTTTCAGTAAGGTTTTTAAATTTTTCTTTTTTCCTCTTGCGAGGAGGAGATTCAGCCATAATGGCTAATGAATATTAATAAGAAGAAGCACAATATAATAATAAAAGAAAATAAACGAGAGAGAAAAAAATATAAAACAAAAGCGATATACAATAAATAAAGAAAAAAGTAAAAGTTCAGCTCTTATCTGAGTAGTTGTTCGAGTTAATCCTCGGCAGCTCCACAACACACGTCTTCACTCTACCGATTCTAAACACAAACCCCGCCCTCCCAATGTTCCTTTTGACTCCCACTTCGAAACCACTCTTTTCAACATTGTTCCTCTCTTCTCACATGTTATTATTGCAGGAGATTTCAATACCAATCTCCTCTCCGATTCCTCAGACAAGTTTTATCTTGAAAACTTTTTTTTTTTCCCCTCAACCTACATGCGGTACCATTCTCTCCTACCCACCACACATTTACATCTAATACATGGCTTGATCTCCTAATAGTTGATTCTCCTAAAAGCCTTATGTCCTCTTCCCAGTTACCAATCACGTTTCTTTCTAATCACGATTTAATATCCCTGACATACAATATCCAAACTCCAACATTCATCCCAAAAACCATTTCCTATCGCAATCTTGATTCCTTAACATTTTCCTCAATCCAAAATGATATTGACACTCTGGACTGGGACTCTATATATTCCTCCCCACACTATCGACAACATGGTTGACATCCTCACATCCAATCTCTTATCCATCCTTGACTCACATGCCCCCCTAAAAACCATCCTAATCCGACGTCCACCAGCACCCTGAATCACAAAAGAAATCAAAAACCTACAAAAGAGACGAGAGGCCGCCCGAAGACGTTTTCGACGGATTAGACTTCAGGACGACTACGCTCTGTTTAAATCCCTTCGGAACCAGACACAAACTGCCAATCGAAAAGCTAAATCACAATATTTTCATGAAGCCCTCTCCAGTGCCTGTGATCCAAAATCAAAATGGAAAATTCTATCAAAACTTTCCTTCAGTAAATCCTCAAATGTTCCGCTTTCATACTCTTTTACTCCTAACGAAATGAATTCCTTTTTCGCTACCTCATCATCAAACTCTTCATCTCTTTCCGCCAGCTACGCTCCAAACGGTCCTCCTTTTAACTCCTCCAATTTTTATTTTTCCTATATCACACCCTCAGACCTCATTGATGCCATTTTCCATGTAAAACACAAGCTATTGGACATGATGGTATTCCACTAAAATTAATCAAATTATGCCTTCCTACTATCCTTCCAGTCCTCCTACATATATATAATTATTCTTTGCAAAATTTCATCTTTCCTTCATCCTGGAAGAAAGCTAAAATACAACCCTTACAAAAGAAATCTAATCCATCTTCGCTTAACGATTTCCGTCCCATATCAATACTTCCCAATCTGTCCAAACCCCTTGAAAGACTAGTTCAATCACAAATCTCCAATTTCCTAGAAAACTCTCATCTCCTTAATCCGTTCCAATCTGGGTTCCGACCTGGTTATTCAACTCAGACAGCCTTAACAAAAATTACAAATGACATACATACTGCTCTTGACGAACGAAAAGTAACTGTAATTATCCTTCTAGACTTTACTAAAGCCTTTGACACCCTAGACCATTCTATTCTTCTCACGAAACTAAAAGCCCTATCTTTTTCCTCAAGCTCTCTCCTCTGGTTTCATTCCTTCCTCTAATAGTAGAACTCAAATAGTATCCATACCAAACCAGCCACTTTCCTCTTCTCTTTCGTTGACATCAGGGGTAGCCCAAGGTTCCAGTGTCTCTCCTACCCTTTTTTGTGCCTACATAAACGATTTACCAAATTCCATTCACCATTGTTCCTACCATCTATTCGCGGATGATTTCCAGATATATCTATCCTTCCATCCCTCTGATTTAATAAAATCATTCTCCCTTATCCAAGAGGACCTATAATAACAAGTTAAAATTAAATGTAGAAAAAACGCAGGCTATTATTATAGGTTTTAATACCCATTTGAGATCCCTTCCCCACCTCCCGATCCTGTCTATGAACTCCCAACCTATTCAATTCCACTCCACAGTTAAAAACCTTGGTATTACCTTCGAGCAAAACCTTTCATGGAAACCTCATATCTCCCAAATTTCTCGACGGGTTATATCCATCCTTAAACTATTCCATTCTTCTCAGGACTCCCTTCCGAAACCTACTCGTCAACTTTTGGTTTCTTCCCTTATCCTACCCCATTTTGACTACAGCTGTGTGGCATATGGTGGGTTGACGGCGGAACTCGAGGGTAAACTAAGAAGACTAATGAACTGTTTCGTTAGGTTTATCTTTAGGGTTCCAAAAGCCTCCCACACATCACATCTATATACAGAGTTAAAATGGCTTTATCCTTTATCCCGCAGAAATTACTTCCTAGCCTCCTTCCTCTACCAAACCATTAATTCTCGGAATCCCTCCTACATCTATAACATCTTCCAGTTCAGATCCTCGGTCTCCTCCCGCACTACAAGATCTAGCTCCTCAGACCTGTATACTTCTTCCCATAAGAGTACATCATTTGACCACTCCTTCAATTCCCGTGCTACTTCCTTATGGAATTCACTATCCTGTAATATCCGTAATGCTCCATCTCTGTCCACATTTAAATCCCTTCTATTTCAATACCTCCTTTCCCTCCAGAATGATACTGACTAGCAAAACCTGACTAAAAAAAAAAAGAAATAAAAAAAAAAAGCATTCAGTAGATGTAAATAGGTTTTTATTTTTTCTCCTACAATTATTGGATTTTTGTAATTTTTATTTCATCTGTGTCTGTTTTTGTTCTTTATTTGTAAAATTGTAAATAGTTAACCAGATTGTTAATTTATTTTATTCCATCTTATGAAAGCTAGACTTATTGTATTCATTTATGTACATTATATTATTCTTAGGGGACATCGTCCCAGAATAAAGTTTATTTTCTATTCTATTCTATTCTACTAATGCCTTCCCCTGTAAAAACAGACCCATCTGCCCATAAAATTCACCTTGCAAAGGGGTATTCTTCAACAATATTTGCATTCAAAAGCTATCGGCAAAATTGATGTCTATGTTCATTATCATTATCATACAATTTTTTTCTTTGCTTTTTATTCCAATGAAGACTTTATTATGTTTAAAATGCACATTTCCATTAAGAGATGGTCATAATTTTTTATTTATACAAGTAACTGATTTGTATGCCAATTTAGAATTCCATGTTTTTTTCGGCTTTAAAAGTAACTTTCTCCACAAAATCGAAACAGAATCATTATGTTTAACATATCATTCGAAAGCTGATTAAATTAGCAAGTTTTTGTGAGATCTGCAGTTTTGTGGATAGTTTTTTCGAAAAATGGTGAGCGTTGAAGTGATATAAGACATTATAACTTGCCTAAATAAGGTGAAATCAAGCTGTTATTTAGGTCAGAAGTTTGTAAAATTCAAGCTTACATTTACTCTGTTCTTATAGGGAATTAAATGCTAAATCCGAAAATGTGGTCATACATTGATAAATCTTTAAACAAAATGGAGATATTACAGCTTAGATGGTAAAAAACGTGGTTTCCTCAAAAAAATCTTTGATTTATCGTATATCTGTAACGGATTGGAATAGAAAAGTAAGATTTGAGGCACTTTACTACATTTTGGACCTAGTTTCACCCTTTTTTTTTTACACTAAGAGATACTCACCCTGTATAATCTGGATTACAGCCTTTAATCGCCGAAATCGCCACCGTACTCAAGGTACACAGTTTCACAACCAAAAAGTACCAAATCATCAGCATTACCAAGAACCGGAAATTGACCACCCATCTCTAATCCTTTTCCCGTAAGCATTACCTTTCTAATTACGTATTCTAGTACTAAGTTAAATAATACAGGCGAAAGATAATCTTTCTGTTTTAAACCAGAACGTACCTCTAACTTTTCGGAGTAAAAAGTACCGATTCGGACTCATAAAAGTTTCGGTCATGCACATCTTTACTGGACTAACCAATTCTTTCGTATCCCTAGTTCAATCAAAATATCTAACAGTTTTCGGCGGTTAACCGAATCTCAAGCCTTTTTGAAATCAACATATAGCTGATGCACTACGCCCTTAAATTCTAATTTTGTCTCTAATATGTGACGAACGGTTTCAACCAGCCCAAACTAACAACGAAGAAACATGACCAAGAAGACAGCCCTCTAGACTGGTAAATGGAACCATTTCCTATGCTAATATGATGAGTGACAAGGAGCTAGCTACTAAAAAAGGGGCCATCCCACAACCCCAGCCTCATAACATATATCATAATTCCCAATATCCAGTCTTAACCAAATCCCTCAAGCCTCAAATCAAGGTCCCACAAAATCCTCTAGTCCAACCCAATAAAAATAACATATATAAAATTCCTCATATCCCGCTTCCTCATAATGCCACTGATATCTCTTCTATTCTTAACTCTTTCCTCTCGGAATTTCGATCCATGATTACACCTCTTAGATCATTTCTTACTATTGCATTATCCCACATTATCATTCCTGCCCAAAGAAATCCCTAAATGATACCTTCTTGTATCCATCCTTCTCTCGAATGCGAATGGTATTCGGAATCATACTGACGAGTTTACAGCAATACTACACGACAGTAACACTGATATAGCCCTGATTACTGCAACTCGACTAACTAGTAACAGAACATTCAAAATAGCTCATGGTGGTATATGGTGGCACTGCCGTCATCATCCATCATTCCCTCTCCCATTATTTACTACCTTTACCGAAATTTCACTTCCTACAAACAACTGCAGTTGTTATCGAAACCTTCCCTTTCCCTCTTACAATAGCTGCAGCTTATTGTCCTCCTGGAAAAAAAGTCTCCATCACCCAATTCAGTTCCTTCCTTGATTCACCAGGAAATCACTTCCTTCTAGGTGCAGACCTAAATACCAAACACCAACAGTGGGGTGCCATAATCACCAACTCCCGTGGCCAAACACTACTGTCGGCACTAAATTCGAGCAATAGTCACTACATTTCTCGCAGCACTCCTTGATTCAGACCTCCTTGATTTTTTCATTTACACAGGTCTAGGCACAATTAATCATTTAATTGAACGCCTAGACAACCTCTGCTCTGATCACAGTCCTTTAATCCTCACCGATACCCAAACATCCTCCCCCATTATTTGTTAGAGGCCCAATAAACTGGAACCTCTTCCGTCAAAAACTAACTGATTCGATTGACCTTTGAGTATCTCTAAAAAACTCCAAGAACTTGATGAAGCAGGCAACTTCTTTACTAATTCAATTCAACCAACAACATAGAAATATTTAAAATTAACAGACTGTGCTACTCAGTTGTGCGATTTGAAGAGCCAAAGCAAAAACCTGCGATTGTGCAGTGTACTAGATGTCAAACTGTAGGACACACAAAATCGTATTGCCACCATCCAGCCAGGTGCGTCAAATGTGCTGGATCCCATTCCACAGGAACATGCCTGAAGACCAGGGAAATACCCGCAAAGTGCGTCCTCTGCGGTGAAGATCACCCAGGAAATTACAGAGGGTGCGTAGTGCACAAAACCCTACAAAAGCAAAGATATCAACTTGCAGCATTGAAAAATCGACGACACATCTCACATGAAGTTGAATCAGAACATTTAGTTCCTCCAAAAACTCTCCATCAAGACCACGAAGATCAACTTTTCACAACAGAACCCCAGCCGTCTTGTTCATCAACTATCAATCCTCCTCAGAAGAGAAATAGATCATCATACTCAGACATAATAGGAAATAGTCAGGCTCGACATCAGGCGCCTCAAACCTCCCAACCGCAACCTGGTCCTTCCAAAACTCAACCTCTTCCTCAACGTCCTAGTCAGGACATTCCACCATATCATTTACCCATCCGTGTAAAACTACCACCACAGAATCAACACCCAGTTCCCATCAAACACCTTCAATTGTGAACCTACCAACCCAATTATCATCAAAAGCTGACTCTGTTCCTAATGTCTCAAGACGGGTCCAAATCCCAGCTAGCATTCCTAGATACAATCCTCTATCAAAGCTCCCCGAATCAAATCTTGCCACAAATCCAGCAGATATCAATAACATCCTTTCATCCTTCCTATCCGAGCTAAAAGAAACAATCGCACCTTTCATTTCACTCCTCACCAGAGTCCTTTATCAAGTCCCATTCAATATTCCACAATGAGCACAAAGCCCCTGACCATCATTTTATGGAATGCGAATGGACTACATAACCACCGAGACGAACTTGACATATTTCTTCATGACAACAACATTGATATTGCTTTACTTACGGAGACCCACTTCACAAACCGATCACATTTCTACATACGTGACTACATCACTTATAGATCAGACCATTCAGACAACACAGCACATGCCGGTTCTTGTATCCTTATCCATAGATCCTTACCCCATTCCCTTATTCCTTCCACTCCAACTGTAGAAATACAATCAACCTCGGTGATCATATCAACAAGTCCTTACAATTTAACTTTCTCAGCTGTATACTGCCCTCCAAATATTCCCATTTCCTATAATCATCTTGAATCCTTATTCCGATCCCTAGGACCTCGCTTCATAGCAGGAGACTACAACGCTAAACACCAACGGTGGGGTTGTCGATCATCCAACTCCTGTGGCAGCATCCTATCCCGAGTCTCTACATCCAATACCTATTCCATCATTCCACCTATGAACCCTACATATTGGCCAACATCCCTCAAAAAAACGACCCGATATCCTCGACATATTCATCACTTCCCAGGTATCATCATCCCAGCTCACAATAAAATCCCTAAATGACCTTTCATCCGATCATAGTCCGGTACTACTTTCCCTGCATTCAACTTCTGTTCCTAAACCCGGGTGGGTATCCTTCGTTGATTACTGGCCGAGTAGACTGGGACAGCTTTCGATTTGATTTGGAAATCAAAATAGATTAAAAATTTCACTTAAGACAAAACAAGACATTGATACTGCCATAGGAATACTAACGACAACAATATGCAATAGTATAATAGATAATACCTCAAAAAGAAAAAAATACAATTCTTTCTAGAGTCATTTGCCACAATATCTTCGCATACTATTGAAAGAAAAGCGGAAAGCAAGAGCTAGGTGGCACAGAACCAGATATCCGTCAGACAAAAATAACTACACCAAATTGACTAACAAACTAAAAACAGAAATAAAAAAATTCAAAATTCAAAATTTAAATAAATATACTGAAAACCTCAACACGACTGACAAATCTTTATGGATGGCCACCAAAAAACTCCAGAACTATAAAAATTGTAATCACCCTCTTCTAACTGAATCTAAAACGTGGTCAAGATCTGACGATGAAAAATCTCAGATTTTCGGTCAGCACCTTTTCAATACCTTTAAACCCCATCCTGATATCCTTTACCCAAATCACCTTGAAAGAATTGAAACAGAATTAAATATCCCACTTCAAATGTCCCCTCCTCCTAAAGCATTCCATCCCTCAGAAATATCAAGTATCATCCAAAGATTGCCCACCAAGAAAGCCCCTGGACATGACCTTATCACATCCTATATCCTAAAACACCTTCCTTGGAAAGCCATCCTGTTCCTAACATTTATATATAACGCTGTACTCCGAACAACATATTTTCCTGATCCTTGGAAATTATCCATAGTCAAAATGATACCCAAACCCAAAAAGCCACCGGAACACCCTTCCTCATATCGTCCTATTTCCCTCTTGCCAATTATGGGTAAAATTCTAGAAAAACTCATCTTAAAACGATTGTATCCTATCCTAGATTCCAATCACATAATCCCAGATCACCAGTTTGGATTTCGAACATCTTATTCCACAATCCAGCAATGTCATCGTGTGGTGGACGTTGTCTCCTCCGCATTGGAGCGCGGAATGTACTGTACGGGAGCCTTTCTCGACGTGGAACAAGTTTTTGACCGAGTCTGGCACCCAGGACTACTTTACAAAATCCGTAGATTCCTTCGTTCGAAATACTTCCTTATTATCCGTTCCTATCTGAGAGATAGAACCTTCAAAGTTAATCATAACTTTTCCTATTCTTCTCTCTTTACCCAATCTGCCGGTGTTCCTTAAGGTTGTATCCTAGGTCCTATCCTCTACACAGTGTATACAGCTGACATCCCAACTCATCCTACCACTATCCTCACCACTTATGCTGATGACACATGTGTGTTATCAGTAAACAATGATCCCTTCATTGCCTCTCAAACACTCCAATCCCATATCCTAAACCTTCAAGAATGGTGTCAAAAATGGAGAATCAAAATAAATCCAAACAAATCCCACTAAATAACGTTTACCCTACGTCGTAAACCTACATCTTCCTGTTCTACAGTATCCTTTAATGATATTCAACTAATCTCTGTTGAACAGATACGCTACCTTGGACTCCACTTGGACAAACGACTAACTTGGAATCCACATACAAGACTAAAACGACAAGAAACTGCCCGTCGTTTCAGACTACTTCAACATTTATTAGACAAACGTTCAAAGCTCTCAATGAATTACAAAAGACTAATATACATAACTGTGATTAGACCTATCTGGACGTACGGAGTTGAGCTTTGGGGCTCCACTAAACCATCCAATTCATCTCGTATCCAATCCTTACAATCCAAAATCCTTAAAAAAATCCTAAATGCTCCTTACTTCGTCACAAACAAACATTTTTAAAGATCTTAATATACCTAACGTATCTGACTTAGCTCAAACCAGATATCTATCCTTTCATAGCAAACTCCACAATCATTCAAAACCATTAGCTTACTTCTCACTCCATTCCAGATAACCCTCCGAGGCGTCTGAAAAGAAGATGGCCTCGAGACCTTCTAGTATAATGCTTCATTATATAAAACCTTTATAAGTGCTACCAATGGGTAGTTGCTTTAAAAACAAGTGACAAGTCATTTTTATCATTATCATCGTATTTACTTAATGTATAATATATTGTATATACAGTTGTAAATTTCTATTAAATAAATAAAAAAAAAAAAAAAAAAAAAAAAATTCAACCAGCAGCTTGGAATGCATCTTTTCCTCGACCTTCCTATATCAACCGCATAAAAAAAAATCCTTTACCACAAGAACTAATAGACCTTATCCTAATCAAACGTCATTATAGATATTCATGGCAAAGATCAAGGCATCCTGACGATCGGAGAACATATAATCACTATACCAATTTAGTTAAAAAGAAATAGGCCTCATTTAGATCCCAATTCTACAACTCCTATCTTTCCTCTCTCTCTCTCTCTACCTCTGACAACTCCCTCTGGAATGTTACCAAAAAATCCTTAAATCCCACTCTCTCCGACGCGAAGATGGATCCTGGGCTGCCTTAGATGAGAATTTGCAAAGCACCTTTCCAGCACATTTATTCCCTATCACAAATCCCCTCCCACACTGCAAAAGTTCACCAATTTCCCTCTCCTTAACTCCTAAAGCAGTTAACCCTCTGAGGTCAAATTCCTCCTAAAAAAGTAGAAAAACCGCAAATCACCTGGATATGACCTGCTCACCACCCAGAACCTTTGACAACTCCCACAAAAATACATCATCTTCCTAACTTACATTTAAAATTGTATCCTTCGCACAACCCACTTTCCTCTGATAAGGAAACACTCTATCATCATTATTTTGCTAAAACCAGGCAAACCTCCCAACATAACCTCATCATGTAGACCTATAAGTCTCCTTTTCATGTTTTCAAAAATCTTTGAAAAAATCCTTCTAAAGCGTATCCTACCTATACTCGAATCCCAAAGCATTACTTCCCACCAATTTGGATTCCGGACTGGTCACTGCACACCGCAAGGCCTTCGAGTTGTTGATCGTATATCCTCAGCCATAGAAAACAAGCAGTACAGCACTGATGCATTTCTGGGTGCAGAGGAAGCATTCGACCGGGTGTAGCACCAAGGCTTGCTCTTCAAGCTCAAGAGCCACTTACCTCAATCCCTATACCTAGTCATACGATCCTATCTCTCAAATCGTTCTTTTCGAGTCCGCTGTGGCTCAGAGTTCTCCAACTGTTATCCTATTGATGCCGGTGTTATCCTATTGCTTCTGTTTATGTGCCACAAGGTAGGTCCTTTTCTCCATAATCTCTTCACTGCCGATATACCAACCAATTCTAATACCTTTTTAGCTACATTTATAGATGATACTGCCATTTTATCATCAATTTCAGATCCTAAACTTGCTCCCCACAACCTCCAAAGACACCTTCTACAGATTGAAGCTTGTTACAATCAGTGGAGAATAAAAGTATTGAAGCCAAATGCAGTCATATAACTTTTACCCTTCGCCGCTAATACTGTCCTCCATCCACTTCAATAACATCCCTATTACTATAGCCGACACAATACGTTACCTTGGCTTTCATCCTGACAAAAGACTGACCTGGAACCTTCATACTAAACTCAAAAAGGGAGGACAATGGCCCCGAGACCTTTTGTAATATAATGTTATGTTGGAGTTCTGGGTATGACTAGCTTCTCTACTCAAGTGGGAACCTGGTCAGACCCTGGTGTCTGAGCTGACAAGTACTTGCTGCACGAGTCGGTGGACTTACTAGCCTGGAGTTTCGGGGTGCCAATTTTTATTCTAAAGAGGATCCCATTTGAGCAAGGGATCGAAACGTAAATAAATCAAAAAGTAATAAAGCAGATAATGTTTAAATAAAATATTGTTAAACATAGGACCTATTACCCGATTATTATAAAATAGTTGTTGCAAGACTACATGCATAGTATGACTATACGACTCAACGGTCGCGTACAGAATGTCTAATGAGGCTGGGTGGGGGAAGCCTTATATAGGGTAGGAAGAGGGATTAAATACATATTGTTTATTTATATTCCTAATACTATTTAGGCGTACATAACTCCTCCCGCCCGAGTTCCGAGGTCTCCGATGGAACAAGTATCTCAGTGTAAATAGGTTGTTAGACTTTATACAATTCAATTGAAAATTTCAGTAAATAAAAGGTTTGAACCTTGTACATTTCTTAATACCTTTTACACTAAGTTTTAAACTTGATAGCATTCTATAAACAAAGGGATTAGACCTTATACACTAAGTTTATACAATAAAAAAATGATTATACCTTGTACATCTCTTAATGCTCTAGGGATGTTTTACAAAAACAAAAAGATTAGACATTGAATACTTGTTAATCTCTCGTGTATCACGTTAGGATTTATACTATCTATAGTTTTACATAAATAAAAAGATTAAACCTTGTACTTTCTGGATACTAAGCTAAGACTATTTACAAAAATACCATGTTTATACATTACATAGTTCCTTACATACTAAAGTACAATTTTATATTATTACAGTGAATATAAAATATTAATTACAAAATAAATTATTACAATTATTACAATAAAATATTAATTACAAAATAAATTATTACAATTGGTCAAACATAACATTACTGTGAAATAAAATAATAATTTGAATGATCTTTTAATATTAGTTAACATTTAACGTAATAATATACAGCAAAATACAAAAGCACGACTTTATTTAAATAAATTACAGCATTGCCAGTTTAATATAAATACAGTTAATTCCTTCAATATAAAATAAACATTTCTCCCTAATACCATTACATTTATTACATTTTATTAAAATAAAAAATTTTTAAGACATTTTAATATTATTTAAATAAAATTAAATATTTTTAATCAGAACCACTATTTGGGTCGCCTGAGTCATAATTATCCGAAGTATCCGAAATATTTACGCGAAGAGATTCACTATCGTCGTCTGAAATAGATAGTTTCTTTTTCCTAGTGGGCCTTTTAATATTGTCTATATGGGTTTTAATCGGTCTTTTATCTTTGACTAGCACATTTACCTTTTTAAACTTTCCTCTACTTTTTATTTTTGATTGAATATTTTTTAAATATTCTATGTCTCCTAATTGTTTTTGTATATATAAGGGGTCTTCTCTATTTTTATTTAATTTTTCAGTTCTTATTTCTTTTTCATTATTTATTTTAGTTCTAATTAATTTGTGTAGTAGTTGTTGATCTTTATGATATTTTAATACGTATTGTTCGGTCAGGTCAATATTTTTGTCTGATTCTAATCTGGAGGTTCCGAAGGTAATTTCGTTGGGTGTTAATTTTAATTTATTATTTAAGGTATTATTGTAAGCTATGACGGCTAATCTTAACTTTTGTTGCATTGAACATTTGTCTCTTTCTTTCCCTATTATTCTTAATAATTCATTTAAATTGGAATCAAACCTGTTTAGTAATCCTAGAGAATTTGAATGACTGACCGAAGTGTAATGCAAGAGAATGTTATTTTCTTCACAAAATTGTCTTACTAAATTATTTTTCATCTCTGTCCCTTGGTCTAAGGATATTTGTAGAGGTGTGGGAAAGTACGTCATGTAGTTAGTTAATGCGTTACAGATATTAATTGCGTTCTTCGATTGTAACGTTTGGGCAAATAAATGTTTTGAAAATGTGTCGACTGCTGTAAAAATTATCGCATCGTTAAAATTAAAAATATCAATCATTAGTTCATGAAAAGGTCTTTCAGGTGTTGGTGTAATCTGAAATTTTGTTTAACAGGTTTACGGTCATATTTGGTTATTTTGCATGTTTCACATTAATTAATATACTCCAATATTTTATTTTGCATACCCGGAAAATAATATTCCTTTTTATGTTTTTCAAAAGTTTAATTTATACCCCAATGTTTAGTTTTGCCTAAATGATAGTTGTCCATTATTTCTATTAGTTCATTTGGGTCTTCGATGTCATTTACTATCTGTTTGTATTTTTTAAATTTAACTGACGGATATTGTGTTTCTACTATTTGTTGAATTGTCTTAAAATAATCTTCATACAAATTTTCACTTATTTCATTAGGCGATTTGCATATTATCCCATCAGTTTTATTAGGTTCAAGGATTTGTTCTAACAATGGGGCGATATCTGATTTTCCGTAAATGTTCAATTCATATCGACGTTTTCCGAATGATTAGGTAAAATTGATTTTAGTGTTTCCCCTTTTAATGGCAATTTGGTTCTTCTCTATGTTAACGCATTTTTCCGGTTCACAAATTCGTGCCTGTTCATTACTAGATTCTTGCGAGTGAATTGTCTCTAAATCTTCCTCTGACGGTGCCTGTAGATCTTCCATTATGTCAAATTTAATATGATAAATAAAATCTGTTAATGCCGGGTGTAGATTATGAACCGCGTGGTGTGAGATTTGTTTATCGTATCTGTACATTTCTTCTTGTTTGTCAATTATTTCATTGTCTGAGTAAATGTGTGAGTATAAGTCACATCTTTTTTGGCCCAGTCGTTCTAAGAAATCGAGTGGGTTCTCGTTATGATAAGCACGGATATTTAAAATTTCAGAAATTAATTGTTCCCGAGTTCTTTTATCTTGATATTTCCTTTTTAAAAATTTTATTATTTCATTGACGGTATTAAATTCCTTATCATAAACGGCGACTTAGGATTTTCCTGTTAATATAGTTATAACTAATTTGGCCTGATTAGTATTTTTATGAGTATTATCTTCTTTGCAGTATAAGTCATACAATAAAATTGCTATTCCTAATGAAGTCTACTAATTGTAACGGATTTCCGTCATATTCTGGGATTAGTGCTAAGTCGTGGTTTTTGATTTCTAACGCCATATTGCTATTTTTATCAATTTATGTTGAACCCGTAATTTTTAAGTTATTTAATTTTTCTTCTAACTTATTATACTTATTATAATAAATTATATTTAAATTACAAAAAATAAAAATAAAACTAAATTAATAATACTTGTTCTTGATACAACGATGTCTTCTTGATGCAACTTCCTTCAGCTCCTTCCCGTCGATTCTTAGCAAGAGGTTGTAGGTTCCTTTGGTTATGGTATTGGAATACCAAAGTGCTCCCAAAGACTTGAAGATCTGCTGATATATTCTGCTAATACTCAGCTCCTAATCTTCTCATGCCAGTGGAAAGAGGTCTCGCTGTTCTATACCTGTAAGAAGATAGAACTCCCGCGAAGTTACGTCAACACTTCCAAAAGTCCCTCCGTTCGGGCGCCAGCTAAATAAAGGTATCGCGGGTTGAAGTTTTAAAAAAGAAGCTTTATTGTGAATGACATACATTGAACTCAATAACAAGTATAAAATTATAACCTATTGCAAGACTACGTGCATAGTATGACTATACGACTCAAGGGTCGCGTACAGGAAGTCTAATGAGGCTAGATGGGGGCAGCCTTATATAGGGTAGGAAGAGGGATTAAATACATATTGTTTATTTATATTCTTAATACTATTTAGGCGTACATAACTGTGTGTGTGGGTGTGTGTGTGTGTGTGTGTGTGTGTGTGTGTGTGTGTGTGTGTGTGTGTGTGTGGATAAATTTCTTGACTGTTACTATTAAATGTTCAGTAAGGTTCTTGAGGTTCAGTCAATAAATAAAAACAACTATTTTGGCGACGTTTCAAGCCTATATTGTTCTCATAATCATACCAATGTTACTGGTGGGTATGGTATCGACTCAATAAATATATACCCGCCAGTAACCTTGTCATGATTATGAGAACAATATAGTCTCGAAACGTCGCCAAAATAGTTGTTTTTATTTATTGACTGAACCTCAAGAACCTTACTAAACATTTAATAGTAACAGTCAAGAAATTTATCCACACACACAAACACACACACACACACACACACTTACACATATCATACATTTATAAGACGATTTCTTCCGATTATTATTACATTAAGGTTCTTATTATATGCATACATCTATCTTATTAATTCACTTATTTAAATTTAATAAAAAACAACCAATTTTTATAGGCAAACTATTTTATATATCTCATCAAAAATACAATCCAAGAGGTTTTATAAAAATTCAATGAAAATATTTGGATTGAGAGGTTCATTTTATAGGCGCTTTGGGGGCTGCGGGTGAGTGGGGCCTGGCAGCCTGAATCAGCATTCCTGTCGATAAGGAACTGTCGATTAAGATATTTCCTCAGGGCGCACCGTAGCCCAGCAAAACTTATACGAAGAGCACTTCTCACGATTAAGATATTTCCTCAAGGCTAAGTACATTATTTAACATCCCCCACCACTTCTTGGGTTCTTCATTTGCACTTTTTCCTGTGATGTTCAAAAATATATCCATTTTACCAAACTAGAAGATATGAGCATAAAAGGAGTACCCGCAAAATGGTCACTTTTTTCGATTTGAGCGATCGAAATTATTCTATTATTGGAGAATGTGCATTAATATCACACTAAAAGAACTGTAGATAGTTATTAATAAATGAAAAGAAGAAATAACAGAATGAATAAAGTTTTTTGAAGAATAATAAGTTAAGTAACACGTTTTAAATAAATTTACAAAATAAGATTTTTCAAATAACCACCAAAAAGTATTTTGTCCAAAACATTTACTTTAAAGAGAAACCCTTTAATATTTAGAGTAAATTAACAATGTATTTAAATAAGATTTTTTAAAAATTACAGAAGCGAAAAAAAAAATTCGAAAGTTCATTCATCTTTATACAGAAATTCTCGGTATCGTTTCCAGCCTTTGTTCATAGCTTCCTGCAATTCTTCCATTTGCCCTATTTGTGTAAAAAGGAATGATTTATTATACTTGGACCATGAATTGATATTTTATGCAGATTTTGGTGCATGTAAAACCTACGATACAATCCTACTAAGATATAATACCTAAATAATCAAGCTTTGTCCATCTGGGTCAATTTCTGCTTCAATGCCTAATGCTACAATTGAGATTGAAAATAAATATGAATCATTTCTTTTTTCTTTTTTAAATTTTTTTATAAAAATTCGATACAGCTTTGCCCAGCAGGACCATCACAGCCCCATTTAAAATATATTTTCAGTGTTTTTATATTTTTATAACTGTTAATAAGATGTTCTAGGAATACATTACTAACATTCAATAGTCTATGAACCGTGTGTTTCACCAATGATTGAAGTTTAACTTGGGCAGATATTTCACCAACTATTAGGTTATCTAGATCGTTATCTAGATAAACACCGTTGCGTTTTTCAACTTTAGCAACTTATTATAAATAGAGTACATATTGCACAGATGCAATTTGTTCATTTGTTGAATTGAAATATACTGTTTTTTTGTCATTTTTTATCTCAATAAATAATGTAAGAGCCTCATCGGATTTAATTTGTAAAGGAACTTGCTGTAAAAGTTTGTTTTGTTTTGATTTTCAATTTTGCAGCATCCTGTGGCACAGCGAAATTTTACAGAAAGAAAGAGTAAGCGCATATTGACGACACGGCATACACTGGGATCGGTAGCGCTAAAAACTCCAAAAGCCGGTTTTTTCGTTTTATAAATTTATTAAAAATAATTAACTTAAGGATATTAAATAAAAATGCCATACTTTTTTAAAAATAATAAGTTTAAATTTCATAAAATGCATTAGTTTTAATAATGTAAATACATTATATATTTGATATGAAACTTGTTTCGATAGAATTATCCTAATGATAACCAAAATTCGTAAAACTACATATTGAACAACTAAATAAAGATACAAAAGCGATAAAATTTATATAAAATGTACCTATAGTATAAAAATAATTAAATATTTTAGGTAAACATTTTTCACACAATATCTACAGATAAAACAATAAAATAAAAACGATAAGGATTTAAGATATATTAAGTATCAATCATATTTTGAGAATTTTAATTATGCATAACATTATTTCTGTCAATTTGTTATTTAATATTTACCTAAATATTGAAGAATCATTTCAAAGTTTAATTTTGAATCATTTTATATTTAACCTTTTTTTCTAAAAAAAGTTTATTATGGCTTTAATCAGAATTACCCGAATCCGTAATATTAACAGTCAATTAAAAACCTACCTAATATTATGAATTCTAGAAGTCTTTCTACTAAAATGTTCCCTCTTGGCCTTAAAATCTTATTTGTGGATCTTTTATGCAATTCAAATTTTTCAAAATATTAATTATGCGCAAAGGAATTCCACTTGAGCATTCACTTTTATTTTTACAAAAGCTTCTGTCATAATATTACAATGGCAGTGTTGAAATTCCCTAGCGCTGAAATCAATTAACGGTTTCAAATTTAAAGATTTATTTTCAATTTCATCCATAACATTTTATTTTTAAGTATTTTATATTACACACCTTCAGTTGAATACGACATAGTGCAACTAGAAATAGAAAAGTTTATAAGAAAAAAATAATTCACCAAGTGAACTGCGTGACTCAATGAGAAATGACAATTAATAGTAATTTGGACACAATTTATTATTAAATTATATTATATTTATACTTTAACAAAAACATGGCTTCCAATCACCAGTTAATGTGTATAGTAAATTGCCATTTGACAAGTTTTACACAAAAGAATTTAGTCTGATTGCTGTTAAGTGCATACGTTTTGAAACAATAGTTTCAAATAATAGCAAAACACTATCAAAAATTAAAAGAAAAACGAAGGACATGATGAGAAATGATTTATTAAATGTTTTAAGTCTTTAAAAGAGATTTTATCAAATTGTCGATTAAGGAAAAAACTCCAATCTTCCAATCGCATTTTTCTGAAAATGAGATTTTTGCACTCAACACACTATTCACAGGTACCACAGAATTAATATTAGTCAAAAATATAATAATGTATTATCTAACATCAATGGAAATCGAATTTAGCGTATATTTCCTTCCGAAGATTGAAGTTGGGGTAGTGTAGGTACCTGCCAAGGTTTCCTCCTCTTTATTATTGATATATTTTGTGTATCATAGTGAGAAGAAAATAAGGGAATTGCTTATTTAAATAGAATTTATAATTGTTTTTCAATCTAATTATTGATTATGTTTTCATGTCATTTAATAGTTACTAATTTCTAATTATAATGAAATAAATTTGAAAACCAGAGCCTCGATCATAGAATCAAAATAAGTTGTGGCAACATTGATCATGTGTAACTTTCCCGACCACATGGTCCACTTTAAAACTCCACATTACCAACTAACAACTTATCTTGTAACTAAGAATGGGACGTTTGCAGTTGTAACTTACAGATTTGAATGCCGATTTGTGTGTGGGTAGTAGGGACCTATAATACTGCAAAACTAGAGTTATAACCGCCAATGGGCATTAGGAGCAAAGACAAAAAATAAAATATGAAAATCACGTTTTATTTTTTTTTCTCAGCTCTCAGTCAAAATAGAGAAATGACTCTTGCACGTTTAGTTACAGTTATGTATGATATTTAGTATAAAAATACTCCCACTATACTCAAGACAACACCCCGCTTTAGGTTGCTAAAAAACTCTAAAAAAATGACAAAATTCCAAAGAAATCAACTGTAAATCAGTGGAAACTTTTTTTTTCATGAACAACTTTTTTTTCATGAGCTCAAATTTCGATTTAACGCACCATAAAACCCTTATATGTGAAATTTTATCAAAATAAAAAAATATTGATTTTTTACCCCTTTCGAGGAGGTTAAAATTTTGAAGTTGAGATTTCATCAACAATTTCTAACGGCCATAACAACTGCTGCGTTCAACCGATTACAATAGTAATCGCATCACTAGAATCAGCATACATTCTGCAGCATGCATATAACATTGGGATTACTCCAGATTTTAGTGGACAAAAACTAATGTGAATGAAAAAATCCGAGGTCAACCATACCTCCGGATTAGGGCTAAACTATGCAGTTTTACCTTTAAAATTTTGTATGGTTTTAGAAGGCAAGGGGCTGTTAATTTCTGAAGAAATGTAAATAATTTGCGCGATCTCACACATTTCGCCACCGATTATTACCAAATTTTAAGGTAATCTAGAAGCCGTAAAACTGCATAGTTTAGCCCTAATCCGGAGGTCGCAGGATTTCCCCTTATTGAGATATCTCAAGTTATGGCTGAACTCGGATTTTTTCATTCACATCAGTTTTTGTCCACTAAAATCTGGAGTAATCCCAATGTTATATGCATGCTGCAGAATGTATGCTGATTCTAGTGATGCTATTACTATTGTAATCGGTTGAACGCAGCAGTTGTTATGGCCGTTAGAAGTTGTTGATGAAATCTCAACTTCAAAATTTAAACCTCCTCGAAAGGGGTAAAAAATCAATATTTTTTTTTTTTGATAAAATTTAACATATAAGGGTTTTATGGTGCGTTAAATCGAAATTTGAGCTCAGTTGTTCATGAAAAAAAAGTTTCCACTGATTTACAGTTGATTTCTTTGGAATTTTGTCATTGTTTTAGAGTTTTTGAGCAATCTAAAGCGGGGTGGTGTCTTGAATATAGCTTAATCTACATAACTGTAATTAAACGTGAAAGAATCATTTCTCTATCTTGACTGAGAGCTGAGAAAACAAATAAAACGTGATTTTCATATTTTATTTTTTTTTCTCGGCTCCTAATGCCCATTGGCGGCTATAACTCTAGTTTTGCACTATTATAGGTCCCTACTACCCACACACAAATCGGCATTCAGATCTGTGAGTTACAACTGCAAATGTCCCCTTGTAACTCTTATATTTTTGTAACTTAATATTCATTAGTCTAACCTTTGTCAACTATGTTAATATTATATGGGTTTCGCCAATTAGTAAGTTTTATATATTTGGATTTAATTGCAGCATAATTAATAATAAATTAAACATATATATTGGTGACCACCGTTTTTGAACTAAAAATAATTTTTTATGATAAACAAAACATATATATTTGTATTTTCGATATTCCTTTTTAAGCTTCTGTTTATTTATACATTTCTTTTCATCTCTAAGTTTCTTCTGTAACGTTATTGTTTTGTTTTCTTTAGTTTAATTCTATTTTATAAATTGTAAAAATACCTGATCCTACAGACACTCAGGTTGAGATACATCGTGTCGCCATTAAAAGTCCACCAAGCGAAAAAATATTAAATTATGGAGAATTACAGTGGACACCTAATTCTCTAATTATTCTATTACAGTAGAGTTAACTAAACTTAATTATGTTTTGTTCTCATTAGACTGATGTCGCAGAACTTATTTCTTATTTTTTTAACAAAAGAACTGCCTGATAAACCTTACACAGATTTAATCGAAAGGTTACAAAGAGAATTTGAGGAATGAGAAGGGCGTAAGGTTACTATGTTACTAACCGAAATTGAATTAGGTGATAAATGACCTAGTCAATTACTTAGAGAAATGCGTACACTTTCTTCTAGAACTAGGTGGTCCTATAATCCTAGTGGTCCATTTTGTTGATACCACCACCAATATCGCGATAAGGCCAAAAAGTGCAATAGCCCTTGTTCATATAAGGCCAGATCGATTTCGCCGGAAACTCATAGGTAATTTCCTCGAGGCGGCACACGGAGTTAGCCAAATCACTACTTGCGGCTTATTCGTTACAGACAAGTTCACGGGTATCTCATAGCTAATATTCTCTTGTGCGGATACTTCGGTAATTCCTCTATTGAATAAACTTATTCATCATGTCCCATATATTGCTAATTATATTCAAACCACATATATCTATCCTTCCATAAAAACGCCATACCCACTCGAATACACTAGTCTTCCAACTTCCTTCCACTCCTTCCCCGATAACCTTCCAAAGCGCCTGAAAAGAATATGGCCTCGAGCCCTTCCACTGTAGAACCTCATTAAAACAAAAGAGCTTATATTGCGTGATGAAGAAATAAAAGTTTTATCGATGTACAGCATCATTACAATAAAACTTGTATTACATACTAGATAATATCAAATTAACATAACAAAATATAGTTTTATTGAATAAAGGTTATAAGCTGCCGCTCTGAACGGCAATGAATAAAATGGGTGAATCCATTCATACAATACGTACAATTAAATTTAAAAAAAGGAAAAAAAACATTCTTAAACTATAGAAGATACAAAATATAGTGAAAATTAATACGAAGTAAATGAGAAAATAAAAGTTTAAATAACAGTGAAGAATTGTAATAATAAAGAGACAAATAAATAAATAAATATCGTTAAAAAACAAAAAAAAATTTAAAAAGCAGGATCACACTACATATACAATGTGCACAAACATCCGAGGGAGGGTGGGAGGGGGGGAGGGTAGAGGAGACCCTTCTGTAACCGGACACCGGGCGGGCACCCGAGCCTTTTTTTTACAAGAGGGGTAGCCCTCCTTGTCCGACCAGCTTAGTTACACATGGCCGCTTCTCTTTGTCGGTAAATTTAAAAAATATTTATAATTTTATCCAATAGATTATAGGAATAGTGTAGAAATGTATAATTTTTAATTTGACTCCTTTTCTATTGTAGCCCAGTAAATGAAAGCAAGAAATTAGCCTTTGTCGCAACTAATTAGGGGTAAGCTGAATTTTTGCAGGGTGTTAGTACATAAAGTATGCACTAAAAAAACACAAAGTTCCGATCCCCACTTCTCTTGCTTTCCCCCACCCCATCAGCAACATTACAAGTACAAGAGCTCTGGTTATATGCCGACAGCTCGAAACCTAATTATGCTATCGGAGTCTTCTTTTTTTTTATTTTACTCCTAATAATATTACAAACAAATCATGTCATATACACTTTTTATGTAGGTAGCTTAGTTTCGCCGTAATACTTAATCATATACAGAAAACTGCCACTACATAAAACAAAAATAACTTAAACAAATTATAGATTTTTATCATTACGTTTTGGGAAGAAAAGTGTTGAACAAAACTTATAGATAATATAATTAGCTTTAAAATGGTGTGTCTCATAACGCATAACATTAAAACGATGGCTTCATACAGAGCGTTGAAAGAGTAGTGCACACCGGTGCGCCGGTCTTAGCAGGGCCGTGCTGAGGTGTACAAACGCATATACTGCAGTTCCTGATCATGAATAGTCATTTAGTTGAAATGCAGCAACAATGTGATAACGTTTATTTTTAGGTTTTTACTTCTAAAGTGCATTTTTTTTTTTTCTATAATAGTTTATAGTTTACTTCACTTATTTAGTACAAAATTTAGCGTCGAAGATTCAATTCCAAAAATCAAATGATCTGACTGCTGGATATTGTTCACCACTCTTAGCTGTAAGTGTGATAAAAAGTCTTCCTCAAAATATCTTCGGGTTTAGGGTAGAGAGGGGGTGAAAGTCGCATGTTGTTGGTTGTCTGATCTCGGAACTGGGAAAATGTTACTTTTAGCACATATATACATAAAAAAGCAAAGAAAATTTGCAAAAAATATCATTTTATTTCTCTCTTTCCCATATCATAAAGTTAGAGCTATGGAAGATGGAAACATAGAAGATTTTTTACTTGAGGTAAGTCTTAGTTCTCAAGAATAACACGTTTGTCGGTATTCATTTGGCTATAACTCCGAAACTATTCGTCCGATTAAAATATCTTTTTTTTGATATGAAAGCTGGTTAAATTTACTATAATAACATAAACATTAAATTTTGATCTAGTCCCGTAAAACACCCATGACAGAATATTGAGAAACCCGTACTGTTGTGAAAAACTCGTATTTTTCGGCAAATTTATCACAATACCTCCAGAACTATTTCTTCGATTCAAAATCTATTTTTTCCATCTGAAAGCTGGATATAAGAATAGCAAAAAAAAAAAATGCACTTTAGAAGTAAAAACCTAAAAATAAACGTTATCACATTGTTGCTGCATTTCAACTAAATAACTATTCATGATCATGAACAGCAGTATATGTGTTAGTGCACCTCAGCACTGCCCTGCTAGGACTGGCGCACCAGTATCCACTACTCTTTCAACGCTCTCTATGAAGCCATCGTTTTAATATTATGCGTTATGAGACACACCATTTTAAAGCTAATTATATTATCTATAAGTTTTGTTCAACACTTTTCTTTCCAAAACATAATGATAAAAATCTATAATTTGTTGAAGTTACTTTTTGTTTTATGTAGTGGCAGTTTTCTGTATATGATTAAGTATTACGGCGAAACTAAGCTATCTACATAAAAAGTGTATATGACATAATTTGTTCGTAATATTATTAGGAGTAAAATAAAAAAAAAAGAACACTCCGATAGCATAATTAGGTTTCGAGCTGTCAGCATATAACCAGAGTTATGTACTTGTAATGTTGCTGAAGGGGTGGGGGTCGGGACTTTGTGTTTTTTTAGTGTATGCTTTATGTACTAACACCCTGCAAAAATTCAGTTTTCCCCTAATTAGTTGCGACACGAAACCTTTATTGACTGAGCTATTGGTTAAGAAGAGGATATATCAAGGGAAACAAAAGGATTCATGAGCCCTTTTCGCAATGAGCAGTAATCAACATCAACAAAAACTGAGTAGTCATTGTCCAGTTTTTTTCTTTTTAGTTCTATTCATCAAGAGGGGACTAACCTGAATATAGTAATTTCACTAAGGATAATTCATCTATTTCTTATTTTCCTGAAAAAAAAATAAACTTTAGAAAGAATGAAAAGTTTCTATAAATTAATCAATAATAAATAAAGGGAATAGTTTAGTGATGGTGGGTTTGTGCGAAGGGTTGCGCGGCAGATGAGGAGGTAAGCTGACACCGATGAGGGAGGGGGATAGTCCATTGTAACCGCTGTCGTCTCTTCTCCCTCCCATCATTATCTCCACAATTTCATTTATAATACCTCGTACTACAGCCCTCTCTTGAAATTTTTACTATCACAGCCAGTAATCTATTGTTTTTCTTTACAAGAATACACTAACAAAAAATCAAAGTGGTTCAACTTTAACCATAAATCTTATTCAGTCGAATATCCAAATGTTTCCTTCACCTTCCTTTGTTGACAAAAATGAAAATTATCGTGAAGAACTAAAAAATCCAGCCCAGCTCTCAAAAAAATCTTTAGATTGGAGTTGGGAAATCGACGATTTTCAAAAAAAGTAAGGCCTTGTTTTAAAGTTGAAAGGGGTAATTATAATGAAACGAGTTATTTTTAATTACATGGTGCAATATAAAATTGTTTGTTCTGACCAAAATATGAGTACTAATTGGAAAATAGCCATCAAATAGATTAAAACGCCAAGATAGCTGAGCTAGAATGGACAATGAGCAATTTTTAACATGTTTTTGATCAGGGAAACATAGTCGCACAAGCATAATAGTGCAATCTGGCTGCGTTGATTGTTGAAAAAAAGAATCAGCCGATTATAAAACGAGATACTTGTAATTGAAGAACATAAAAATTGATTTAAACACGTAAAAAAGATTGGGGAGGAAGAGGAAAAATAAATGGTGTTGTGAGGAGCGAGGAAGCTTTACGAATGTAGATGGAAATTTTTAGAATGTAGGAATTTTTCAAAGAGAGGTGTTTTATTATAAGACGGTAGGTTCAGATCTGATATTGGAGAGGTGGATGGAGGAACGCAAGGGACGTTTGTTTTATTATTTTAAAGATCCGAATAGTAAGGTCGATACTTAGATAAAATAAAAAAAATTAATGAGCAGACTAAAATAAAAATCAACATTCTCTTCTATTAAAATTTAAACTATATCTACAGCGAGTAAGTTGAACCTCTAAACGAAAACCGAAATCATTACTCTAGATTATGCCTTCAAAATTATATATCATAAATTTTCTGGTTTTTGTTTTAATCTTCAAACCCTCCAAGGGGAGGACACGTTGAATCTCTAACGGATCTTATTGGGAATTGTTTTGGCGGTTCGTGGTCAAAAGATATTAGTGACGTATTTTGCCATTCCAACTAGTGAGAGAAAAAAAAATAGAAGCTAAGAAAAAAATGAAATAGAATTAAACTAATTAATTTTATATCTGTAGTTTAAAAAATGATATCGACATGATTCTTACACCAAAATTTATATTTTAGAGTAAAAATTTAACGAATAATAAGGCCGCCTCATAGATTTTAGTTTTGGTTAGTTAAATCCTAAAAAAATTATTAGATATTTAAGCAAAATACATTTATTGATTTTTTTTACATAAAAAATGACGTGAGATTCTAATTCAGTATTTTAAAGAACCCTTAAATACGAAATTTCATTCAAATAGAAAAATAAAAAATCGTAATAACCTTACGGTCAAAAAAATTAAATAAAAAATAACAGTTAGACGATTGAACGTCTCGATTTCATATTTTTACCTAAAATATAGGGTGGCAATACTCTTGAAATGTCTTGAAATGTTCCTATCTGGTTTCAAATTCAAGTTAAAAATCAAAACGTATTTCGGATGTTCAGTCTTTTCAAATAGGTTTTTGGACATCGAAAGCTGATGCTCTCCTCTTTCAAGTGATAACAATCAAGTTGAATTGAGTAACAAAGTAATGGCGATTTAATGAAAAGTTAGCAATAATCGGTTTAAAAATTACATCCCTCTAACCGAGATGGGAGAATAAGAAAACTTGGATATCAGAACAGTGTAAATGTTAAAAAATCATAACAAAAAATCACCTTTGGACCCATTTATGGCTATCGGTCCTCCCTAAAAGAGCATTTTCTGCAAATAATACGGATTTGTTTCGTGACACTCCCACTTTGGTTATAACTAGGCAATAACCTCCTGGGTTAGATAAAAGGTTTAGTGTGCAACAAGGCATTCCCTCCCCCACAAGCGAAACCACTACCAGAATGTTTATTCAAGTATACGAATTTCTATTTAATTATTAAGTTAATCTAATTTAACCCTATGTAAAAATGTTTTTCCTTAATGTTCTCAATATGATGTATTCTCAAGGAATCTAACTAAAAATAATAACGTGAAACCACAACCATTAATAAACTAATAACAAAGTGCCACTCATAGGCCTCACGAATTTGTCGATTGTGATAGAAAATTTCTAAGATGGGGTAGAACAGCTCATTAGAAAAAGTGAGCATGAAAAAAGCAAATGACAAAACTGTAATGTAAGTGAATAAGGTACATGATTAAAAAAATGGCTCTCAGCACCCTTTGAGCGCTTCAGCTTGGATTATTGTGCTCGTTGACCCTCAAATAAATCATTGATTTATCACATCACGAAATATAATCCTTTGTTTTCTCCTTTATCATTCTCTCAACAAGTTTTATTTTGCTTTTAAATTTGTCCGGATTTAAATTTTCCCAGCTTTAAATTTTTCGACAAACATCCGCATGGAAAACTTAATTTTCTTTTGAAATAAACTACTTAGATGATTGCAGTTGGGCAAGCTACTTTCCTGAAATGAAAATGGATTGTTATTAGATCTAGTTTCCTTCTCAAACTCATCCCAACCTTTCCTAGCATTTTTCTAAACGACTTGCTAATAATATTCTGTTTTGTAAAAAAATTCATTTAGCCATGTTCTACGACAGTCATCCTACTATTTTCGTCATCTTTTTGCTCCTCAGTTCCTTTACTACAGTTCCTATATTTTGTTATCTATTCCCTATGCCTTCTGTATTTCTCAATTCCAATTCCTCAAGTTCAGCCTCAATACGGCATTTTCGAAACCACTTATAATGTTGAGAAAAAAACAACAACGCTACACAAAAACTAACACTTAAGATACAAAATAAAATGGGTTGGTACTGCCATATCTTCTACTACATGTGCACCCTCCCACGCATTCTCACGATAATAAATTCGAAGCAGTAGCTGTTGTTTGTCAATTTCATTATCAATAGTTAGTTTTGATAAAGAAGCAAATAAGTGATTCCAACTTTAATAATAGTTGGTTTCAATTGGTCTACAATTAGAAATTATAAAATAGATGCAGCCATTACAATAACAAAACAATCATGAATGAAAAAAAAATAATAATAATAATAAATAGAAACAGTCTACTTAAGATAACAGGCAAATAGCAAATAAAAGATAATAAAAGAAATAAATTATATTCGAAAAGATAAGGTTAGTAAAAGAGCAGATGTTAAAGTGTTTGTTCAGGTAGTGTTTGTCTTTACTAGGCCTAGGCGCCCATCCTTAAGAAGATGAAGAATCTTTCCAGATATCAGCACAACCTAACCATCCTATTTATTATAACCTTAGTCCATAAATATCATCTTAATAAAAACAATCACTATCAACCATTACTCATATCAAGAACCCATTCTCTCATGAATTGCAATACTAACCATGAAATGTTTAAAAATAAATAAAATTAAACAACACATAAAAAAAAAAAAATTGTAAACCTAATACCACACAACAATTAAAATAAAACATAGCATAGTATAATCACAATGTAATAGTTTTATCGTAACTAAAAAAAAAAAAAATACAGAATGTTGAATTTGGTGTAATTTTAATACACATTGACAATAATCCTACATCTTGAAGTTTAAAAGATACTAGAAGATATTTGTTTTAACTGAAAAAACGATCTCTTAGTCATCAAGTTGAAATATTACTAAAATCAAACAATTCATACATCTGAGACGACTTGCATCAAGAAACAATATCATCAGTTAGAAATAATTGACAGCGAACAAAAAAATAAAATAAAAAAATTATTAAAGTGCTACTGATGAGTAGTACTTTTCAAGTTTTGTCACGTTATTGTAATAGTTACATGCACATGTAACAGCACATTTACTTGATGTATAAATATTGTACAGTTGTAAATTTCAATAAATTGTTATAAAATAAAAAAAATAAATTAAATTAAATCAAATTAAAAAAAAATATAAAAAAAATAGGGTGAATGACTGTCCAGAACCATAGACTTCAAACGTGACCCTACATCCATCACAAAACTAAATGTGTATGTAATAGTGTAAGTATAAGTGTAATTTACCGGGAGCCCACCATAGGCAAGTTTAATTGGAAAGATATGAACTTGTTTCCGAATCCATTTTATAATACCATTCGCCTTGAAATGATATATCGTGGTCTGGCAGCCTGCATCCGTCGGAACGCGGTGTGGCGAACGCCTAAAATCGCCCAAAATAATTGGAAAGGTATGTTCTTGAGTTTGGTCTCATTTTTTAGTGTATCCTTTTCTAAACACGACTCAAGTGGTCTGGCAACCGAAAGCCGTCGGAAACATGCCACCTGACCGGTTTTTATGTTGCAGAAAACTGACCCAAAAAGTGTAGTTAAAAGATAAGATAAGAGTAGTTAAAATCCAAGTTTGCAACCCTCAATACCAAAAGGATTTTTTTTAGTACTTGAAATAACGCGAAATTTTTGTACTAGTTTCATTTTTTCACTTATATCTCGTAAAATATGAAAATTTGCGGGACATAGCATATTTGCGATATTAAAGAGTTCTAAATTTCTGTCAATTTAAGCCTAATGACATCTCTATAAATCAATTTATTGCGTAGATAGAGCTCTCCGAAAATAGTAAGTTTTCACCAAACTTGAAATTTTTCTGTTAAGAGTCAAGTTCTCGGCCGTATACTGATGAAAGTATTGGGTTTTACAAAAACAATTTCAGAAAATAATTTAAAGGAATTTTAATTAGCTTTAATGAGAGCCCTAAAAGTGTGTGAGTCGGTAGGAACCAATCTATTTCAATTTCAATTTATTAATATATACATGTAAGTATCTATAACTTTATTTAAAAAGATGTATCAGTACGAGATACATCTTTGATATGAAAAAAAGGAATTCGGGATCGGATATTTTTGGAGTTATAGTGAAAAATGTGCCAAAAAATGTTGGATTTCATTACAGTTAGCGGTATATAGCATACTGGCATGGGTAAATGGGGCCTGATCAAAATTATAATAAGTACAGGAGCTAATAGAAAATTTAACCAGCTTTCAGATGAAAAAAATAAATTTCAAATCGGGCAAATAGTTTCGGAGTTGTAACTAAAAGAGTACCTACAAACGCGTGTGTCGTGGAGAACTGCAAAGCAAAACTTTCTCGTACTGATACATCTTTTTAAATAAAGTAATAGATACTTATACCTACATATTAATAAACCGAAAATCAAATAGGTTGGTTCCTACCGACTCACACACTTGTCAAACCAGTCTATATGATTTTCTTTCCAAACCCGATTTTTTATAATTTCCAATCTTTTCCTCTTTCTAAGAAAACTATTATATCTGCGGGTATCGGGCTCTAATTAAAGCTATTTAAAATTCCTTTAAATTATTTTCTGAAGGTGTTTTTGTAAAACCCAATACTTTCATCAGTATCCGGCCAAGAAATCGTCTCTTAACAAAAAAATTTCAAATTTTGTGAAAACTTACCATTTTCGGAGAGCTGTATCTCCGCAATAAATTAATTTACAGAGATGAAATTAAACTTAAAATGACACAAATTTAAAGCTCTTTAATATTGCAAATATGCAACGCCCCGCAAATTTTTATATTTTACGAGATATAAGCGAAAAAAAATGAAAACAGTACAAACATTGCGAATTTTTTCGAATACTACAAAAAAACTTTCTGGTATTGAGGGTTGCAAACTTGGATTTTAACTACTCCTATGAGTCCTAACAACGTAATAAAAAATGGTAGATATGATGTTTTTTGTTTTTTTTTTCACTTTTCAGGTCAGTTTTCCGCGACATAAAAACCGGTCTGGTGGCATGTTTTAGACGACTTCTGGCTACCAGACCACTGGATTCGTGTTTAGAAAAGGATACACTAAAAAATGAGACTAAAATCAAGAACATACCTTTCCAATTATTTTTTGCTATTTTGGGCGATTTTAGGCGTTCGCCACACCGCGTTCCAATGGATACAGGCTGGCAGACCACGATATATCACTTCATGGCGAACGATACTATAAAATGGGTTAGAGAAGAAATTCTTTCCAATTAAATTTGCCTGTGGTGGCATCCTGGACTATAACCAACCCACGTTGAGAGAGAGATTTCCCATAGTCCAGGCACGAAGACAAAAAAGTTGTAGGGAAAGGTTGTAAAAGCACAGTTGTACAAAGAGTACTGGAGGGTGGAGGTGGAGCTAAGGGTGGGGGGGGCGCTCTAAAGGTTTCTTTTTTTCCCAGTTTTTCGTTAATAACTCGAAGACTCTTGCCTCTAGCGAAAATGTGTTCATTTACTAAATTAATTAACAAGAAATTCTTTACAAAAAAGATTTTATACATTTTTTTGCTAGGTTAAATGCTTAAGGAGATAGTTGGGGGAAATTTAAGAAAAAAAAAAAAGTTTTTATAGTTAAAAATTGTACGATTATTGTTAAAATTTAAATGTTTATTGTTACAAATGAATAGTTTATTATTATTAATTAAATGGTTATTGCTAAAGTAAAATATTTGTTGTTAAAGCTAATAAGTTTATTATAATACAGGATAATTAGTATTCGAACCTTGAAATCGAACCAAAAATAAAAAGGTCTGACTACTGTAAATTGTTTACTAACCTTAGCTATAAATGTGGTAAAAAGATTTTCAGGAACTAGCATCTGGTTTGGGGAGGGGAGGGGGGAAAGTGTTGAAAATTGTATGTTTTTACAGTTAAATACAATAACTCGGGAACTGTTACTTTCAGGACATTTTGTGTTCTATACATTATTAAAGCTAAGCAAATTTGCAATGAATTTGTTTGATTCATTTTATTACTTCGATCAATATTTTTAGAATTGTGAAGGACGAAAAATCGCGCTTTTCCGAGAAAACACGTTCTCTCACGTTCTCTGCTTCTTAAAGCTGATTAAGTTTTCTGTGAGATCCTTTATTTATAGTTTGATTAAATTAGTGATGGGCCGTTCCGACTTATAAGCGGAATGAGATTTTCGGTTTCGTTCCACTATTGGAACCAGTTCCAGTTTTTGTTTCGTTCCACTTTTCGTTCCATGTCAGTTTGACTAACCTTCTACATACAAGTGAAGGGCCGTTCCGACTTAAAAGCGGAATGAAATTTTACGGTCTGTTACAATTTTCGTTCCACGTCAGTTTGACTAACTTACTATGCAGTTTCGTTCTATCTCTTGTGAATTCGGGCTGTTAATATCTTTCTATTTTATAATTAGGTAATTTATAGGTACTATAATATTGGGAAGGTTTAAATAGTTAAATATAGTTATTAAAAAAATTGTATTATTTTAAAATAGTTTTATTTATTAAAGGTTTCTGCTTTCTATTGAACTACAGGCATTAACATTTCTCACATCCGCTGTATTTTGTACAACACTCGACTTGTTGCTTAAGCTATCCCTCGATATACTCCTCTGTATGCCGCCAGGAACTTTTCGAAGTGGTAGGAGGGATAGTTTCCTATATATCATAATACAGAAACCTATGTAGAGGGTAGCAATGGAGATGACGCGGGGGGGGGGGGGGGGGTGGAGTAGCCAGTGAATATCTAAATTTTATTTGCAAACTGGTAGAAGTTTAAACCAGTCAACCTATCTTTTACAAGACTTTTTGCATGATCAGCTTGATTCTGATTCTTAAAAACCAATTTATTTTAATCCGAAAGAAGTAGACAAGCTCTGTTGGTAGAACAGAAAATTTATCAGAAAGCGGATAATTTTGAAGATGCCTATGCGCGGTATGGCGAGGCGATGGTGGGAAGGGGGGGAATCAAGAGCAGTAAGATCTACGGCTGTAGAGCTCTGAGCGGATGGAAGGGATCAAGTAAAGGAAGGAGAGATCAGCAGTCGGAACGAAACGGACGGGAGATGCGATCTATACCCTATCTAAACCAACGGAACAAAACCAGGGATATTTTGGCGTTGGTTTAGTTCCAGTTGGAACGAAAAACTTAGGTAGTCCTTCTCGTTCCAAACCGGTTCAAGGCTGGAACCAGTTCCAAGTTCCGTTCCACTCAGAACGACCCATCACTAGATTAAATTCCGTGAAACACCCACGCCAGCCCTGTCACCACAAACATATTGGAACTGTCATGTTTTTCCAAAAGATACAAATTTAGCGTGCTAGTATGGATATTACACGGACGTTAATCACAATTTTATATACAGGACCTGATAGTTCCTAAAGAAATTTTTGATCGGACACATTGTTTAGGAGTTATAGAGAAAATGAGCCAAAAAACAAAACAAACAAACTTGAATTTAATAAACATTCACAGTTTGTAGCGTGCTGGCATGGATGTTTCACGGGACTTGATAAACACTTCATACATAGAGTCTGGCAGTAAATTTAACCAGCTTTCAAATGAAAAAAACAAACAAATTTTAGATAGGACAAATGGTTTTGGAGTCATAATGCTTTTTTTAAAAAAATGTTTAGTATATATATGTCTGGTTCGCGGGCGGTAGAGTACGTTGCAGGAAAGACGATGACCACCCAGTCACAATTATCGACCGGCCCCAGGATCAGGACGTTTTCATCTGACTTTCCGTTATAGCTCTAGTGAGACTGGTATTCCTTGACATCACAAAAACTAATTTCATGGTATCGTTGACACTTAAATTTGACATCTCTAATATACGGAGTGCCCCGAATTTAAATGGCAAAACTTCAGGAACTTACAGGGGACCGAAAAACTAAGACAAAAAGCCCTTTAAAGATTTGCTCGTTTTCGCTTAATTTTAGAGAAAATCGTAAAAAAAAAAAAGAAAAAAAAAATGTTACAGGTAGCGATTATCACCTTTCAAAGTTCGTCAGGCTAGGCAGTGAGATATGTAAACACTTAATGTTATCCTTTACATTCTTTTATTTGTTTACATTTTGGCATCCTTCAAGAATTATAATTCCTAAATCAGTCTACAGTCAGTTACTCAGATATTTTTGTGTGAATAGCATCAGCCACAATCCCACATACATATTCTTGGGCTCTTGAAAATCCCAGAGCTATTAGAGAGAATAGGTTTCAGCATGAATTTGCTATTAACGTTTGGCTTGGAATTTGTTACGGATTACTGGTGGGACCATATTTTTTACCTGGAAGATTGAATGGTATCACATTTACACATTTTTTGGAGAACGACTTTTCTAATTATTTACATGAAATTCCCTTACAGCAGCGGATTGAAATGTGGTTCCAACTCTCTGGATGTCCAGCTCATCATATCAGAGTTGCTCGAGCTTGGCTGGATATAAATTATCCACAACGATGGATTGGACGTGGAGGAGTAGTACCTTGGGCACCCAGATCACCTGATACGACACCCATGAATTTCTTCGTATGGGGAACCTTGAAGCAGAAAGTTTATTCGGTGTCAATCAACTCAAGAGAGCAATTAAGAGACCGAATCATAGATGCAGTGCACCAAATATCATCAGAACAATGTTTAGTTGCAATTTATCAAGTGAGTGCTAGATGTAATGCTTGCATTGGTGCAAGAGGACAACATTTTGAGCAATATTTACATTAAAAAGAACATAACATAAATATAAATGTAAACAAATAAGTATAAAAATGAAAACTTGTTTTGTTTCTTTTTTGCGATTTTCTCTAAAACTATGCAAAAACGAGAAAATATCCAAGTCTTAGTTTTTGCCATTTAAATTCGGGGCACCCTGTATATATCTCACAACTTTAATCTCACGTAATTATTTTTAATTCATTCTTTAAATTTTTTTATTTTATTTTATTTTACTGATTTCCTTAACCTTTCAGTATGTCTAGTATCCTAACTACCTGTCACGTCCCAATCCTTGCCTGCCCATTTTGAAGAATTTTATCAATATTTTTCACAAAACTTTTACCATATTAACGTAAACGTGGCTTATGGCCCCACATTCCTTCCTCTTCCGTCTCCCTTCCCGATTACTCTCTTACCCGCCATGACCGTTCTGGCCGGACTGGTGGTGGTGTTGGCATATATGTCCACGATAGCTTGAAAACAAAAATCCTCGATTTCTCTCCCTCGTCCATATACCCATACGTTGAATACCTTATCCTAGAAATTTTATCTTGGAATCATCACCTACTATATGCTGTGATATATCGCCCTCCTCTTGTTCCGTTCGATCCTTCCTTCGAATCTTCCATATTTAACCTTGTTCCTCTCTATTCCAATATTATTATCTCCGGAGACCTCAACACAAATTTCCTTGCTGACTCTAACGATAAACGTTATTTGGATAACTTGTTCTATTCCCTCCGTCTTTTCATCGTACCTTTCGCTCCTACTCACCGTTCCCGCTGGTCCAAAACATGGTTAGACCTATATATTATAGATTCCCAAAAAAGCCTCCTTTCTTGCCATGACCTAATCCAAATATCCTATGATTTCCAAACCCATCAGCTTCCTACTAAAACTATAACATACCGCAACCTCGACGCCTTTGACCGCGATAGTATCCTACCTCTCCTCGAAACCTTAGATTGGAGTGGAGTCTACTCAACCACTTCCATTGACGCCATGGTGAAAATCCTCACAACCAATCTCCTCAGTATCCTTGATACCTACGCTCCGCTTAAAATCTCTACCTTTCGCCGTCGGCTTGCACCATGGATGTCTAAAGAAATTAAAGATCTACAGAGAAAGCGTGAAGCTCCACGAATACGATTTAGACGAACGAGACTCGCGGACGACTATCAATCATTTACAGTACTCCGTAACCTGGTGCAAGTAAGAATTCGACATGCAAAATCTTCCTATTTCCACGAAGCCCTTTTGTCCTCTTCCGATTCCAAGTCAAAATGGCAGCTCCTTCGAAAACTCTCCCTCTATAACCTCTCCGGATCCTCAACCTCAACCAACTTCCCAATTTTACCTAATGACCTAAACGCCTATTTCGTTTCATCTGCTCTCACCTCTCCTTCCAGTTATACCAGTTTCTCCTCTGAAGTACCTTTCAATGACAATGAATTTTATTTTTCCTACATTACTCCTACAGAAATTATCTCCTCTATCATGAAATCTCATACCAATTCCATAGGCCCAGATGGTATCCCCGTTAAACTAATAAAATTATGCCTACCAGAAATTTTACTGGTCCTTGTCCACATCTATAACTTTTCCCTTCAAAACGCCATATTTCCTACTCTCTTGAAAAAAGCTATTGTCCATCCCATCAACAAAATCCCTAATCCCACCGGTCCTGCAGATTATCGGCCAATCTTCATCCTTCCAAACCTTTCAAAAACCCTAGAACGACTGGTACAATCCCAAATTTCTTATTTCCTGGAAGGTTCCCATCTGCTCGACCCTTTCCAATCTGGTTTCCGTCCTGGTTATTCCACACAATCTGCACTAACCAAAATCATAAGCGATATCCATGCCGCCATATATGAAAAAAAAAACTGACTGAAATCGTCCTGATACTCCTAGATTTCTCCAAAGCTTTTGATTCCACTGACCATTGCATCCTTTTTTCCAAATTAAAAGCTTTAAAATTTTCTAATAGCACAATCCATTGGTTCCAGTCTTTCCTTTCCTATATAGATATATAACATTCCTCTGTAATAGCTACAATAATATGGAAACAGCACATCGTATCTCAACCATAATAATTAAAACATATTTTTAAAAAAACAGGGAAAAAGTAATTTTAAAATGGAATTTTTTACTATTGGTTGGATATAGGTGCCTACAAAACGGTTTATCCTTTGATAATGATAAGATTTATTTGTTTGTAAATACAAATCGTTTAAACCAATTGGAGAACGTGATTTTTTCTGATTTCTCACGGCAACGTCATATAGTGGGGTCCTTTGTTTTTTCTTAGCAAAATATAACAAATCTATCAATATGTTGTATGAAATCGGGCACAAAAGCTCAAGAGTTGACATTATTGTAGATGCCGGGGCTATAGCGATAGTCCATATGAATCAGAGTCAAACAATAATAATCCCTATACAAATATTGTTTTTATAACATTTACGAAAGGATTGAACATCATATGTTCTTAGCTGTTTGATCAAATAACATACTTAGAATTGCGATTTACCATAATTCAGCCAGCCTCTTTAATTTTTCTATCCCCCTCTAACTAAGCTCTGAACTATTGATCTCAGAAAGAAATGAATAGAACCAAATATGTTGCAAATTTGATTTGCTTTTATAATATGAAGAACACGAACACATATTAAACACTAAATATATTAAATAAATCCTATAATAACAGAACAGCAGCATGCGAATCCTATTGAAAAACCGATTTAAAACAAAAAATATTAAATCACAAATGCCAATGGAGAATGATTAGAAATAAAATATATTTGAAACCTCTTCTTTCCTCATTTGTATTCGGAATGTACTAGTACTAGTGCTGGTTTACGGCTCTACTAAGGTGGGGGGGGGGGGGCTTCTTTAATCAAGTTGAGTCTTTGAGGAAGTTCCCTGGAAGTATAACATATTGAGACCTCCCCCTCCTCCCCCCCCCCTCCCGCGCAGAGTGAAGTACAATCCAAATAAAAAAATAAAGTAATCTATTCAGCCAAAAGGAAAAGAATAGTATTAAGGGCTAAAAAGAGCAGTGAGACAGTAAAGGACGGTGATTAGGATAAAGGGCGGATGGTGCAGGTCGAGGGAAGGGGCTTTCTATTCTACTTGTACTTCCACCCAAGAATCCATTAACCAACTCATCCACATAGACGTACAATAGAATCAACACACCATCGGTTAATTTACACCAACGCCACTATTATCCGAAAATGCCTAAGGGTAAGATTAGATAGGATAAAAAATAGGATGAGGATGCTAACATCCTTTCTGCTATTACTATCTACGATGCAAGAATTAAGAAGAATTTTCAAACTAAACAGAGAAGAGTGTAGAAGAAAGACAGCGGTGTGTGGTCCGATAGTTATCTCACCTCTCAGCATTCCATTCCTTACATTTCACCTTCCTCTCAGCACCAACTACCAATCTATTGCAACGAAAGTTAAACTCCACATTCTGTCCTATTACAAATTCTCCTCACAAAAAAAAAAAAAAAAAAAATAAATAAAAAAAAAAAAAAAAAAAAACCTCATCTGTATAAAGCTGTAAACCGGAATCGGAATTTAAATGATGTATTAACATTTTAATATTGATTAGCGATTATGTAAGAAAAAATATAATAAGGTGATGGACTGGAATGGTTAGGGGTACAGTCAGGATAAATAAACACGTTAAGTTAAATAATTTAATTATTTTCTTACAACTGTATCTTTGACTAGATTTTGCTACTATTTCGTATTCTATTATTTAATTAACTACAGATATTCTCATAATTATAAGTTAAATTATTTAACTTAACGTGTTTATTTATCCTGACTGCACCCCTGACCATTCCATCACCTTAATTACAACTTACAGTCAACAATACAATCATCATCAAAAACTATAATAGGTAACGGCTCAAATATTAGTAGATAATGTAGAACTTAAAGTAGTGGACCTACTTTTAATAAATGGACACCCACATAGACTCATTTGCAATTTACTAAAACAAGCTAGGCCTTAGCAAGAACAACATGAAATTAACAATAATAGATATTACACTATTCCATATAGACAAACACTATTAGAAAGAGTAGCAAAATCACTCACAAATAACAACAATAAAACTTACAACACTGTCAAATTAAAAAGTTATACACCTAAGCAAAATTATATACTAAAACCAAATATATAGATAAATTGGAATTACAATCTAATGTAGTTTATGAAATACCGTGCGAAGACAAATGTGGCAAATGTTATTTCAGTAGATCGGAACAATACCTCAAACGACCTGTTTATCAACATAAATATAGCTGCACATCGATAACTAAATACCCGAGTACACCAGACGAAAAAGCTCTCACCACGCACTAAAGGAAAACAAATATTCTTTCAAATTTGATTCTCCCAAAATTATTCACCAAGAACAAAACAATTTTCAACGAAATATTAAGGAAATCATAACCATCGAAAAATATAGAAATAATCAGACGACCTAAATCTCAACACATGTATGATATGTTGATTATAATTTAATACATTCAGATTAATAGTCATAACATTTATCCATTTAAATATCACACAGTAATAATTCATCTAGCTGTAATACCTGGGAATACCATTAAGTCTGGAAATACCCACGTTAACCTTAGCCTTTTTCCTAAATTTAATATTAACAGTCAAGAAAATATATACATATATGTATATACTCATCTGTACCAAAACCTGAGAATCTCTGAACAATATTTGGAAAATATCTTCACGTTTTTTTTTTTCATATTAGTTATATTTTGTCGACACTTGTACTGTTTTCAGTACTTATTGATTGGATACTCCTCCTTGCTCTTAGAACTTAAATTAACAGCGGAAATTTCTTCACATTGTAACATCCAGCGTTACACGACTCTCCTTCTAAGTTAGGTTAGTAAGAGCTCTTCTAATAAATTTTCTAATACGATATCTATTAGGCTTAGGTATAGTGCTTACAATGGCAATGAATTTCTAAATGATGAAATCTATGTGGGTACGATGTGGGTCGGCATTGGCGTAGAGAAAAAAAAATGGTTTGTATGAGTATTGTAAATGACCCTTAACACGATGGAACCACCACACGCTATAGAACGGTGTGCGCTATTCTCATAGCGGTTGGCTATATATTGTAGTTTAAAATCTTCTCTATACTTGGAAATGTCTGCTACCAATTATTAAAACGGAGTCTCGATTCGTCCGTAAAAAAAATAAATAATTCCCAGTTTCTCACTTATCTTTGACATTTACTCATTTGAATCTCGACTTTTTTTGTTGAATGCCCAAATCGGGACTTGATACGAACTTCAATCACTTGATGAGATAATTGCGATAGATAGGATTTAAAAAACCGCTTTTGTAAGTCGGGGCTGTGAAAAAAAGGTATTGTGCGGGCATTGATCCTCACGCGATGGTCTTACCTTTTGTTAGCACAACTCTCGGGAAATATCCAAAGGCTCTTCAAAAACCATTTATCTTATCTTTAAACACTTCTTAATAGCTTACTTGTTTAGTCTCGATTCGCTGACCGAGAGATTTTTGGACACTTACTTCGGGATTTTCTTCGACGTAAGCTAGGAAGAACATCTATTACTCACGCGAGGGAGTCTTTCCGTGACATGCCACAGAGGTAAACAAACATTTTTGTTCCGAAGAGGATTTAAAAATAAAGACATCAATTCAATCCAATCCGTCAAACGTAAACAGATAATTACCTAGAAATTCATTAAATGAAAATAGGAAATCCTGCATTCATTTCCGTACAACTCAATTTTTCCAAAATCATTTAGAAAACTGTAACCCATGAATTCAGTTGCGTTACGAGCCATGTATAGGAGTAATAATCAATTACTGAATAAAAAGTTGTTATTACTGGAAAAAAAAATACGGACCTGGTAACATGGCGGCCAGTCTGGTGGTGAGTAGAGTTCCGTCTTAGACAGTGTGCCGGAGTCTTTGCTACCTTCTGTACTGATCTTCACCTCCCTCCTTTCCTGAACAAGTTCATACACATTGGTAAATAGATAAAATGAAAAGAATCGGAAAAAAAATACTTGAAAAAAATAGAACTCACAATTGTCACTATTTAACAAAATCAAAAATAGAGACCTAACAGGAAATATTCCATTTAAAGTTAAAATATAAAACAAGAAAAAACTTGTGGAAAGAAGATAGTCAGTTGTCTGTCAATTCTATCAAAACCTATCCCTCATTTACTTATTCTTTTATACACGAATAAATTAAAATAAAATGATTAGAAAATGAGATTCATCTATCAAACCGTTCTTCTCAGTCGAAGACTTAAGCATAGATATGAAATGCTCAACTCAAACTTTAAAACACAACTCTTATGATTCCAATGTAAGCAATGATGAAAACAAGTTTCAGCAACAATATCTGAAAATAATTTGAAATGTTGAAAAAGGATAGTTTAAGAAGATCTAAGGTTGGACCTTGAAAAGGCGTCGGTAAGGGTCACCCTGAGATAGGATCTGGGCACATAAACTCTTCCAACCGGCTCACTAAATCTCATTCTTATCTTACATCTGTCACCTCCCCCCCCCCCCCTCCCACCCTGTACCCACAGCTAATTGTACACTACCTCAACTTCCAGATAATAAATACAACTGCACTCGCCTGCATCTACATTTATCAACCACCTTTGGAAATAAAGTTTAAAACGAACAATGCTAGGTCCCAAATTTTTAATCAAGCCTCATTTGATAAATCTATTAGATTTTTATTTTTTTAAAATACCTTCGACAACATTGTATCCGTAGATGTATTAACTCAGTAATAAACTAATTATTCACGCATTTTATTAATCAAACAAGTGAAAAATTGTAATAATAATATTTCATAACTAGAAATTAAGGAAAATTTATTTATTGAAATTATGGGAGAATAGTGTTAGATAAAAATAGCATATTGCATTTCCTTGAAATCATGGAATTAACGAAACTTTACAATTATAGCAACTAAAGTGATCCAAGGAATAACCTAGTTTGAGTAATGAATATTTCAGGACTTTAAATTAATACCACAGTGTTCTACTGGAAATTTTAAATCTTTCAATGACAACAGAATTTTCGTGTCCGATATCAGATATTTTTTTTTTTACTTATGACTGACTGAAAATTCGGTTTAGGCCACAAATCCATAAATAGATAGAATTAAAGTTCTGCAGAATGTTATATACAACCCGTTAAAAAAATTAAATAATTTAAAAAATATGCTCTTTTAAGACAGACATTTAATTCAATGTTTCATGCAGATAATTTTACATGTAATCGCACAAACTCGTATTCCAATCGAACTTGCAATTCCCAATCACGTTAGAATATCAAAGGTATAACTATCAAAACTTAATGGGAATTTGATGGCCGAGTGAGTTGTTGCGTGGGTCTCAGCGCGCTTGATACTAAAGGTCGTGGGTTCGAATCCCACCTGGGTGGGTTAAAATGAATCTTGGCCTTCCCACCCTGGTTAGAAAAAGTTGGTTACATGTAGGATAACCCGTCGTTCCTGTTCTAGTAGGAGTACTTCAGAACGTCAAGCCCAAACAAAAACAAACAACTGCCAAAACTATATTTCAGAAGAAACAATGTTCTGGAAGGCCGCATTTGTTTGGAAATCCCTTCAATTTTCTCGTCTAGTTCAGCTAGTTCAGTGTGGTGAAAGAGGTCTGCGAATTGTCAGCAATTTTTTTTTTTTTTATTGTATATTAAATAATGGAATCACACTAGTAATTGTGAATTGGTTTAACTCATACAAATACACATCCCCTTTTAGGTGCATTCCTACGGGTTTAAATTTTCTTCTTCACGCCAATGTAATCATATTTACCAGAAGTATTTTATCATTATTAACACAGCTGTAAGTTTCAATAAATAGATCATTTTTTTAAAAGTAAATCTTGAACAGTGGAGGAGACGCACTTCACCATAGGAGGAACCCATTACTTGTACAAAAAACTTTTGATAAATTGTGTCCAATAACGCGTCAAAAGCGTTTTTTACAAAAAAAGTAAAATACATCAAATAACTTTGAAATATAATGGAGTTGAATATTACAGTGGCTCCTGTGATATGAAAATTAAATAAGAGAATGACAGACGGTACAAAAGTTAATTCCATAATAAATGCTACACTATGGAGTAGAAATGTTATTCCCAAACAAATCGGAATATATCGAAAAGTAATGTATTGAGTATAATAACATATGGGGCGGGAACATGGTCAATCAATACCAATCTCCGGAAGAAGCTTCTTGCCACTGAAATGGACTATTGGTGCCGAGCAGCGAGAATCTCTGAAGGGAAGAGGAGGGAAAAGTAAAAGATGAAAAAAAAAAAAATAATAAAAAATGAAGGTGAGAAGAAAAATCCCTACGGTAATTTACAAAGAATGTCCCATGGAAGGCTACGAAGAAAAATATGGGGGGAGAATAGGAGGAAGAAGGAAACGTGATAGAACAAGGAAAACATGGAAGAATGAAATAGAAGAGTACATGATGGGACATGGCCTAACAGAGGAATGGGTCTTATAGGGACGGGAAAATTTCGGCAGGCCATAGAAAACTGTGGTTAACTAAATCCACGATATTACGGAAAATCCTAGTAATAAAAACAAAAGAACAATCAAATCTAACTAGTACAGTACCATTATCCACAAAAAAGGCGAAAGCATATGGGATGCTCAGAACAATACAAATAAAACAGAATATGATAATACTTGAGTATTGAAACAAACATTCCAGTGTGTTTGTCCGAATCGCGGCAACAACATTATGGTGATATGTTTCCTGATTTGAACTCCAATCCGTAGCCAACGTTGGTAAAAGTCATTGTAAAAACACCTTTCCGCGATACCAAGTCATTCCGCAATGTCCCCGGCAAGCAAATGTTTTAGTGCTGCTAGAAAAATATATGCTGATAGTCTCAGTAATGTGCCATGTGAAAAAGCTGAAAAAATATTTATTTTTTTTTTAGCTAACAATAATCGATATCGAATAATCGATTGCGAATATCATTTATTTTTTTATTTTCTGAATAACTGAAACTATTTTTATTTCTATGAAAAAATTATTTCTAGTTCGGTACTATCTATTTATGTTTTGATTTTAAAGACATTTATTAATTGAAGACTTACTAAACTGTCAATTGTTACAAAGAAGTAACACAATTATTATAATTATAATGTCTGATATGTATGAAACAATGGACTATACTTTGAGTATTAATTGTATTTTATATCAATGAAATAATATTATAAATATTTGTTTAAGAAACGGCCATTTTTTTTTTATATTTCCCATTATATATATATACACAGCAAGAAAAAGAGACAGAATCGGAATAAATTACTGGCGAAAATAAAAGAATTAGAAGAAGAAAGTAAAAATATGCAAAGAATTTTGAAAATTAACAAACTGAGTTGTTTTGATTGTTTGAAGTGCAACCAACAAGTTCTCCATTGCCACTCATGGAACATGATAACGTCAGTTGCCTGTTACCCTTCGAGGGGTTCACATGCCGTGCGCTCCCTTGACGTGTGTGAATAGAAACAGTGTCGATTAAAACTTTAAAAATCATCAAGTTTTAGTTTTTATTTTCTAAAAAAAAAAAACACTATTATTTTTGTTCTACTAATCGTTACTCAAATAGTTATTCCATCAAAGAAGAAAACCTCAAAGTGCCCCAGAGAAGGGGGGCCGCGGAAAATATGGATGTACCTACACCAAGTACATCATCCGCTAACCAACCATCGAAAAGGAAAAGAGGTGAGAAAATTAAATATAATATAGCAAATAGCTACGATATTTTTTCGGATCTCGACGAAGAAGTGATTTCCGATATAACCAATAATTTAAACATCTCTAAAAAATCGAATCAATACCCCCCTGTAATAGTAAACAGCCCTTATAATGACATCACAGAAATAATTAAAATCCTAAAATCGAAAATAAAAGAAATGAACATAAAATATCAGGGCAATAGACCAACATTTTACACCTATAACAACCAAGATTTTACTTTAATCAAAAACGAATTTTAAGAAAGACACATCGGCTTCCACTCGTACACTCCAAAAAAACGAGATAAAACCTAAATTTGTATTAAAAGGGATGCCCCCACAAATATCAACAGAAGATATCTCAGCCGACTTATTTAATCAAGGTTTACAGACTTATAAAATTTATCAGATGGAGAAAAAAACAGAAACTGGACCTATAAAGCTACCTATATCAGTTGTTATACTCGAAAATAAAGAGCAATTAGCAAAATTAACTTCAATTCAATATTGCTGCAGTGTGGTGATAAAATGGGAAAAATATAAGTCAAATAAAGTAGATACACAATGTTATATCTGCCAGGAATTTAATCACGTCGCACGAAATTGTTACAAAAATCCTAAATGCTTAATGTGCTCTGAAAATCATTTATCTAAAGATTGCCCAAATGTCCTAATTGATAGTTTCACTCCTGAATGTAGCAACTGCTCTGAAGAACACTTTTCAAACTCACCTCAATGTTCAAAATACCGAAGAAATATTGAAATACAACTAACAAGGGGACGTTTGCAGTTGTAACTCACAGATTTGAATGCCGATTTGTGTGTGGGTAGTAGGGACCTATAATAGTGCAAAACTAGAGTTATAGCCGCCAATGGGCATTAGGAGCCGAGAAAAAAAATAAAATATGAAAATCACGTTTTATTTTTTTTCTCAGCTCTCAGTCAAGATAGAGAAATGATTCTTTCACGTTTAATTGCAGTTATGTAAGTTATTTGATATAAAAATACTTTTGTTATGCTCAAGACACCACCCAGCTTTAGGGTGCTCAAAAACTCTAAAAAAATGACAAAATTTCAATGAAATCCGCTGTAAATCTGTGGAAAGTTTTTTCCGTGAAAAGCACCTCAAATCTCGATTTAACACATAAAAAACCTTATGTGTAAAATTTTATCAAAATCAAAAATATTAATTTTTTACCCCTCACGAGAAGGTTAAAATTTTGAAGTTGAGATTTCATCAACATTTTCTACCTGCCATAACAACTGCTGTGTTCAACCGATTACAATAGTAATAGCATCACTAGAATCAGCATACATTCTGCTTTTTATCCATGCCTATAACGTTGGATTTACTCCCGATTTTAGTGGACAAAAAACTGATGTGAATGAAAAAATCCAAGGTCAGCTATAACTTGAGATATTTCAATAAGGGGAAATCCTACAACCTCCGGATTTGGGCTAAACTATGCAGTTTAAGGTTTCTAGATGACCTTAAAATTTTGCCTTAATCGGTTGCGAAATATGTGTGATAGCGCAAATTATTTAAATTTTTTCAGAAACAGTTAAATAGTCGAATATTTAAAAAAAAGTGTCCTTTTTAGGTCTGCGATCTTAAAACCGTTAAATATTTTAAAACAGTATCCTGGAGGACAACAATGGCAGAAGTTATCCTTCGGATAACTTAAAAAAACCGTTAAAACAGCAATACTTAAGGACGAAAAAGCTAATTCTAATTGTGGATGGAGAGAGTGGACAAGGATGTCCTTCCTCGGCCTCAAAAAATCGTCAGATCCTGGCAGATCTGTAAAACTATTGTTGATATAAAATGATCTTTTTCTATTATTATTTTAGTTTTTACACAATAAATTTCAAATAAGACCATTTATTTAAATTTAAATAATTTGCGCTATCTCACATATTTCGCAACTGATTAAGGCAAAATTTTTTTTGCCCGATTTTAGTGGACAAAAACTGATGTGAATGAAAAAATCTAAGGTCAGCTATAACTTGAGATATTTCAATAAGGGGAAATCCTACAACCTCCGGATTTGGGCTAAACTATGCAGTTTTAAGGTTTCTAGATGACCTTAAAATTTTGCCTTAATCAGTTGCGAAATATGTGAGATAGCGCAAATTATTTAAATTTAAATAAATGGTCTCATTTGAAATTTATTGTGTAAAAACTAAAATAATAATAGAAAAAGATCATTTTATATCAACAATAGTTTTACAGATCTGCCAGGATCTGACGATTTTTTGAGGCCGAGGAAGGACATCCTTGTCCACTCTCTCCATCCACAATTAGAATTAGCTTTTTCGTCCTTAAGTATTGCTGTTTTAACGGTTTTTTTTTTTTTTTAAGTTATCCGAAGGATAACTTCTGCCATTGTTGTCCTCCAGGATACTGTTTTAAAATATTTAACGGTTTTAAGATCGCAGACCTAAAAAGGACACTTTTTTTTAAATATTCGACTATTTAACTGTTTCTGAAAAAATTTAAATAATTTGCGCTATCACACATATTTCGCAACCGATTAAGGCAAAATTTTAAGGTCATCTAGAAACCTTAAAACTGCATAGTTTAGCCCAAATCCGGAGGTTGTAGGATTTCCCCTTATTGAAATATCTCAAGTTATAGCTGACCTTGGATTTTTTCATTCACATCAGTTTTTGTCCACTAAAATCGGGAGTAAATCCAACGTTATAGGCATGGATAAAAAGCAGAATGTATGCTGATTCTAGTGATGCTATTACTATTGTAATCGGTTGAACACAGCAGTTGTTATGGCAGGTAGAAAATGTTGATGAAATCTCAACTTCAAAATTTTAACCTTCTCGAAAGGGGTAAAAAATCAATATTTTTTGATTTTGATAAAATTTCACATATAAGGGTTTTATGATGTGTTAAATCGAGATTTGAGGTCAGTTTTTCATTAAAAAAAGTTTCCACTGATTTACAGCGGATTTCCTTGGAATTTTGTCATTTTTTTAGAGTTTTTGAGCACCCTAAAGCTGGGTGGTGTCTTGAGCATAACAAAAGTATTTTTATATCAAATAACTTACATAACTGCAATTAAACGTGAAAGAATCATTTCTCTATCTTGACTGAGAGCTGAGAAAAAAAATAAAACGTGATTTTCATATTTTATTTTTTTTCTCGGCTCCTAATGCCCATTGGCGGCTATAACTCTAGTTTTGCACTATTATAGGTCCCTACTACCCACACACAAATCGGCATTCAAATCTGTGAGTTACAACTGCAAACGTCCCCTTGTAAGTAAGAAAAAACCAGTTCTAAAAGCTATACCTAGAAATACTTTCAAGCCTACAGACCAAGCATTTCTGACATTACCAACCCCAAAATCGCAGTGGCCTCAAAGCACCTTCTCTCAAAATGATCAACATAATCCTGAACCATCGTTTACTGACTGTTTTAAAAAAATTAAAAATATTTTCAGTTCATTTAATATAAGTAAAATTATCTCGAACTTTAAAAAAATGATGTTTCAATTAAAAAATGCTGAAGACGGTATGTCAAAAGTATTTATTTTAATAGAAGGTCTTCTGTCTTTTATTGATTAATGGACTTTTTAACAAATATTTTCATATTTAATATTTGCATGCTAAAATATTTTATAATCATTATTGTTGTAAAACTACTCACAAACTTCGATTTCTCTAATTCCATCACCATAATTCCACTACAAATCACTAACACTCACAATAATAACATTTTATTAAGGGTACACTATTTATTTCAAAATATGTATTTTTCTACCACATACTTCCTTGAACTTCACCTTACGGATACTAAAGTGACATTGAACCATATCTCTAGCAAACCAAACAACCTAATATCCACGCTTACTATCAACATAAGTACTGAACTAATAAACATATACTCTCATATCTGTTATTGTTATCATTTTCTATTAAATATGTTTTTATATGTATGTATGTGTGTATATATGTATATATATATTTTTTTTTACTCTCTAGCAATCTTAATTTCACATTGAAATTAAATGTTAACTAATAACGAGAAAATTAAATTCATGATGTGGAATGCACAAACAATTCGTCGAAACGGTGACACACATCATTTCTGTGTGCGAAACTCGGCTTTCACAGCAAGACAGGTTCACGGTTCCGGGATATAAGGTTTACAGAAACGATCGTAGCAGGGCGGGAGGGGGCGTTATGATTTTAGTTCTTCGCTCCGATGTCCAACACCACTTTCAGCTCGTGCCCAACTTGAAATTCACTGAAGCAGTCGCTATAAATACAATCATTAACAATAAATCAACTACAGTAATAGCCGTTTACATTCCACCAAATAAAATAAATATCGTTGATATCAACAAACTATTTCGTTTAAACAAACATGTTTTAATTTTTGGTGATCTAAACGCAAAGCACGTTCAATGGAATTGCCATAGCACAAACAAAAATGGAAAACTCATTTTAAACTACCTGTTAAAAAATGAAATTCAATTACATAGTCCGTTTGAACCAACCCACATTCCTACTCAGGAAAAATACAAACCTAGTATCATTGACCTAGCCCTGACCAAAAATTTATTTCCGCTCATCGCTTTAAATTGTCTCAATTCGGGCCACAACCCTGTGATTTTTCGTATTGGATCATCACTAACCTTTTACCCTAATAAAAAAAAAATTCGTATTCAAAGAGGCTGATTGGCCAAAATTTCGTAAAACGTTAGATTCACAAATTAGCATAAACCCTATAATTAAAAACCCTCACGACATTGATCGTAACATTAAAAAACTAAACCAGCACATCAAACTCTCGATGAGAGCTTCTATACCTCAAAAATCGTCAAAAACGATCCGTTGCAACAATTTACCGTTAGTTCTGTTAGCACTAATAAAAATTAAAAATAAACTTAGGAAAAAATATCAACAATACAAACCCATTATACCAAAGACAGTTTTTTATAAATTCAACAATTATGTCCGGTCCCGCATCAACAGTTGGAAAAACGAAAACTGGGCAAACGCTCTAAACTCATTTACACCCGGTGACAAAAATATTTGGAAAATACATAGGATCTTTACTAAGTGTTCTTCAAAAATTCCTCCATTAAAACAAAATAGTTGTTACGCCTAGCTGGATAGTGATAAAGCCGACCTACTAGCCACCCATTTTCACTCGACTCATTTAATCACATCAAATTTTGGGTCAAATCACCATCAACGGAAAATTCCAAAATCAGTCCGTGACTATCTAAATCACCCACTTAATCACAGTTTCTCTTCGATCTCACCCAGAGAGACTAGTAGAATAATCAGAAACCTGAAAACAAAAAAAGCCCCAGGTGATGATGGAATTCCATCAATAGCTATAAAACACCTCAGCAGAAAAGCCATTTTCCATGTAACAAAAATATATAACTCCATATTAAGGTACAGTTATTTCCCTAAGGCTTGGAAAACCTCAAAAACCATCGCGATTCCCAAACCAAACAAAGACCCCAAGCATTATTCAAATTACAGACCTATAAGTTTATTAAACATAATTTCCAAAATATTTTTCGGATTCAGGGCACATCACTCCACTGTTGACCACTTAGCTCGACTCACAGACTTCATAACGAAAGCATTTAACGGAAAAAAACATGTTGGGATGCTTTTGCTAGATCTTGAAAAAGCATTTGACACCGTCTGGCACACCGGTCTCATTTATAAATTGATTATGTACAAATTACCTCCTTACCTTATTCACATTATCTATTCATTTCTCTCCAATAGACAGTTCTATACCCAAATAAACTCATCATCTTCCAAAATACATACCCTTCCTGCTAGTCTTCCACAAGGTTCCTGCTTATCCCCAACACTTTTTAACCTGTTCCTATCTGACTTACCAACGCACCCTAATGTAATAACATCCCTATACGCAGATGATACAGCACTATATACAACCTCTTACCGAATTGACACAATAGAAAATAGGTTACTACAATCTTCCAAAAAAATCAATAAATACTGCCAAACGTGGAAACTGAAGGTAAATGCAAGTAAATCAGAAGCCATTATTTTCACTAAGCGTAGGCCACTCATAGGCAAACATATCACTTTAAACGGTGAAAACATCCCTTGGTCCAAATATGTAAAACACCTTGGTTTAACGTTAGACAGATCCTTAACATACACAGCCCACATAAACGATAAAGTAGACAAAGTAAAAAAAATAATATACAAGATGTTCCCTTACTTTCACAAAAAATCTAAATTGAGTCCAAAAAATAAACTTATATTATACAAAACAGCTACCCGATCCCAGATTACATATGCTCCACCCGTGTGGAGCTCAACTTGCACAACCAACTACCGCAAACTCGAAAGAATACAAAACTTGTGTATGAGGATAATCAATGATTACCCTCGCTATACAAAAATATCAACAATGCTGCACGATCTCAATCTTATCCCTATCCAACTTCACATCCACGATCAAACAAAAATTTACTTTGGTAAAACAATAATCTCGGAAAATTCACTTATACGAGAAATCGGTAATTACAATAAATCATCGCTAAAAAGATATACGCACAAAAGAACAAAACATATACTCCTCACTTAATCTAATTTATAGATTCTTTATTAGTTGTGTTCAACATTTGTTATTATATATTATTTACTTTTTTTGTTTGTTTTTTCTTTTTTACTATTATATGAAGTAAGATATATACTTATACGCTATATTAATTAATTTTATTTATTTATCATATTATTTATATTTTTTTTTGTTGTGTAGGTTTTTTTTTATTTTTCCTGCTGTTAAAAGATAAACTTTGAACTGTAAAGCCTATTCACAATTATAAAATTATATTATTCATGTAGTGGACTTATACCGGAACATGAATACTTAATATGAATTGTAAATTGTAAAAATGTAAATAAAGTATTATTTTCTATCTATCTATCTGATAACGTTTTTCTATCCAACACTCTTTTAGGAAAAGAAACATGGAGTTGCAAATCTGATTTTAATTTCTGTTAGTCATCTTAATATAATATTCTATTTCCAAGTTTAAAAGTATTTAATATTGTCTTACCATTTTAATTTTTTCTTGTATTACTTTTGTTTTGTGTTGAAATGTTTATTTATTGTTAACTGATATATTTTAATTGTCTGATTGACCTCATACTTATTAACAATGGGTAGTATATATATTTTATTGCTTGAATTTTGAGTGTTCTCTATTTCCCTCACTTTCATGATTTCAATCATGATTAAAAATATGCATATAGATTACGTTCTATGCAGGGATCTTTTGCTAGTACTATTAAATTGGTATTATAAAGATATATATATATATATATATATATATATATATATATATATATATATATATATATATATATATATATATATATATATATAACTTTTTTGTAATAGAATTACAATTCCGAAATTCTTCCAAAATGAAAGAATGACCCATTAAGGTTATTCTTTTATTATTATAAAATAGGCTTTACGAAAATTATGAATGCATTAGTCAATATCGGTTATTGTTTAAAAGTTATTTTCTTTTTAATTATTAAGATACTCTATGAAAGAGTATTTAAATGAAAATTAGACTAATTTTAGAGCGTAATAAATTAGTAGTTAGCACTACATGTAAAATATATTATTTTTATTTCGCAAATTAACGATTGTGTTTCATTTCATGTAATCCTAAAGAAGAACCCATACATTAGGAAAGGTAAGTTGCCCAGATATTCCTATAGGTCTGGAAACTTTTACATTTTAAGTCATTGTGAACATTTTCATGAGTATAAAAAGTTTGGTTTCAGCTGATAATCCAGTTTTGGTAGGTCAATAATAAACAAAACGTAAGTAAAAACATGTCCATCACTTCTAAAAAAGTAAGATTTGGTCTTGAAGCGATGTAATAAAGTTAAAGAATTCTTGAAAAAATTGACAAAAGGATATTTCATTGATGAATAATAATTATAAAGTAATAAAACAATAAAAGAGAATAAAGCCTTGGTGACTCCCCTCCCTTATTGAATCTAAAGGTCAAAAAGCATGTGAAAAAAATTATAATAAAACCAAATTGGGTGACGATTGAGGCGTAGGAATGCTATGTGTTTTCACTAAAAACGATTTTAAATTTATATATCCCTCTTGCCAATTATGGGTAAAATCCTAGAAAAACTCATCTTAAAACGATTGTATCCTATCCTAGATTCCAATCACATAATCCCAGATCACCAGTTTGGATTCCGAACATCTCATTCCACAATCCAGCAATGTCATCGTGTGGTGGACGTTGTCTCCTCCGCATTGGAGCGCGGAATGTACTGCACGGGAGCCTTCCTCGATGTAGAACAAGCATTTGACCGAGTCTGGCACCCAGGACTGCTTTACAAACTCCGTAAATTCTTACCTTCTACATATTTCCTTATTATCCGCTCCTATCTCAGTGATAGAACTTTTAAAGTTAATCATAACTTTTCCTATTCCTCTCTCTTTAACCAAGCAGCAGGTGTTCCTCAAGGAAGTATCCTAGGTCCAATCCTCTACACGGTGTATACAGCTGACATCCCTACGCATCCTAGCACCATCCTCACCACGTATGCTGATGACACTTGTGTGTTATCAGTAAACAATGATCCATGTATTGCCTCCCAGACACTCCAATCCCATATCATAAACCTTCAAGAATGGTGTCGAAAATGGAGAATCAAAATAAATCCAAATAAATCCCATCAAATAACCTTTACCCTTCGTCGTAAACCTATGACTTCCTGTCCTACAGTATCCTTTAATGATGTCCCATTAATCCCCGTTGAACAGATCCGCTACCTAGGACTCCATCTGGACAAACGTCTTACTTGGAATCCACACACAAGACTAAAAAGACAAGAAACTGCCTGTCGTTTTCGACTACTTCAGCATTTACTCGACAAACGTTCAAAGCTCTCAATTAATTACAAAAGACTAATATACATAACTGTGATTAGACCTATCTGGACGTACGGAGTTGAGCTTTGGGGCTCCACTAAACCATCCAATTCATCTCGTATCCAATCCTTACAATCCAAAATCCTTAGAAAAATCCTAAATGCTCCTTACTTCGTCACAAACAAACTTATCCACAAAGATCTTAATATACCTTACGTTTCTGACTTAGCTCATACCAGATATCTATCCTTTCATAGCAAACTCCACAATCATTCAAACCCATTAGTATCACAGCTTGCTTCTCACTCCATTCCAGATAACCCTCCGAGGCGTCTGAAAAGAAGATGGCCTCGAGACCTTCTAGTATAATGCTTCATTATGTAAAACCTTTAGAAGTGCTACTAATGGGTAGTTGCTTTAAAAACAAGTGACAAGTCATTTTTATCATTATCATCGTATTTACTTAATGTATAATATATTGTATATACAGTTGTAAATTTCTATTAAATAAATAAAAAAAAAATGCTGAACAGTGATTTCCGATATCACACTTGAACTATTTCAAAGTAACTTTAATGCTGTACTCGATGTAACAGGTTCGCAAACGGCGTTGCTGAAAGTAGGCTGGTAGGTCATTTACCAACTTTAAGAAATAAGCCAATGAATGATAATACCTAATCTAGAGACGGAACTAAATCCAATTTAAAAAAAAAGTATTCACTTGGAAGGAATTATTTGGGGAGGGGAGGAGAACGTTATTGGAACTAACAATAAAGGAACGTCATTGAGATTACTCTCAGTTGTATTCATTGAGGCTAACCAACAGCTTCATCGAAAGATATCCAACTAAAGAAAAAATTGCACCAATCAGTAAATAAAAAGGAAATCCAATTTGGAATAAAAATTGGAAGGTGATAAAAACTTTCAGGCCTCTTAACTGAGCTAAATCCCAACAGCTCACTTTCCCTCCTTAAATAAATACTAATTTTAATAAATATTTAAATTGGGATATAAAAATTTCACTTTATTTTTAAAGAAAAATTTTATTTACACTTTATTTCTAAATTCAGTAAACCTTTAAAAAAATTTATTTTCTATAATTTTGACTATTTTAATTCTGATTCACATTATGTATTTTCTTGCCAAGTTTCAACTTGGAACGTAGCGCCAATAAATAATAATAATAATAATTAAGTATATTCATATTACCATTCTAATTAAGTATATATTTATATATATAAAAATTTATTATTTTTTCTTTTTAAAACAGTAGGAAAATAGGAACAAATAAAAAAGAAAAAATGAGCATCTACGTGTTATAAACTATTACTCGTGGTTTACTTTACATGTGAGTATTTACCTCTGGTGTTAATTCGTGATCAATAAATTGCTGGACTATATTCAAAAATATATTGTAATGCGAAATTAAGGCATTACAATATATTTTTGAAACCACTTTCACAAGAAGCAATTGTGTGTATAAAAGTTTGCTAAAAAAGGCTAGTTGCTGGCAAACTATTATAATTTCATACATCATTACCATACCAATACCAAGTCCCGATCATATGTTTTATATCTTTATTTACAGTAAAAAACGTTATAATAAAATTTATGATATACAAGTTTACTAAGAATCTTTTCTCTGGCACTTACGGAGTTTGGATTTACATTCTCTACACTCTATGCTACTTTAATATATAAGATTTAATATATAGGTTTTTCAACTGCTCGAGAGCTACGTGACAGCTTTCCTGGGCTTAGTTAAAGAATATAGAATAAAGCCAAAATCAAGGCTATAATAATTATTTTAGATTATTTACAATTCAAACTCAGGAAACGTTTTACAACTTTACAAACATAGTTTAAACTCAGTAACGATAGTACACTCAAGAAATCTCAAGATATAAACAAATAGAACTGGTGATTATTCTAAGAAATAAAATTTAAAAAATGTGTTCAAAATGATAGTCTCTACACATTTTTTTTTTACTCGTGATAATATTATAGTTTTCTACAATGTTTAAAATGAACTTAATTTTTTTAAAGACAAATTGTAATAAAGAGCTCGGTAGCAAACTAGATACATGGAGGAGCCCTTATTACTTATTGCTTTTATCCATGTAATAAAACTAACTATTAAAGCGAAAGACCAACAGGTGTTTCCTTACACTAATAAAAAAAAAATGTAAAAGCAAGTTAATAAAGAATAATATTTGTTGTTATTGTTATGATAATATTTCATCATATAACAATTCATAGGATATTTAAACCAATAACAAATGTTGGTAAAATTAAAATAAAATAAGTGGTTAATAATCTATAAGAGAACCTCTCTACAGTTTATTAGGTACTCTTTTAAATCCCTTGATTCCTTTGTAAAAAAATGATTTCGTACTAAGTGGGTATAAATATAAATTTTCAGTTTGCACAATAAAACCTCTACATTAGAATGACGGGAATAAATGAAACAAAAGACGAGATGAGACTAAAACCATCCATAGGTTCCAGGAAATAATTTCATATGATTTCAGTGAGGCAGATGAATCAGTCCAAACAATAATAGAGATATTCTCTAATATTGAGAATCGTAACACCACCATAAATCACTTTGAGATTAGAGAAATAATTTTATCTTTTATAACAATGAAATAAAAGCTTCAATGCACAAACAACAGACAACGCTGATTTCACATGACGTAGCGGTAGTGAAAAACTATAGTACAAGATTTGAGGAAGCATGCTATAGATATAACAGCTAAGAAAAATTATATTGGTGAAAAGAGTTTTACAACATACCAGCTCTAAATTTGACCAGGCGACAGCTTCCCACTGACTGATCTGCAAAGTGAGTGGGAGTGGCTATTGTGAGGAGGGGCAAGATCCACCAATGAGCGAAGAGCAGGGGCTACCCCACCTCCTCGCTGGGGGGGGGAGTACTCATTAATTATATCCCGTCCTTTAAATACTTGTACCTTATCAATCCTGGACACTTAGAGATAAGTATTCTGAGAGCTGTAGGCCACCGATGATGGGCTAAGAGCAAATTGGAAATCTCCCTCAATGATCATCCATACAAGAAGGCCTCAGTTAGGTAAGCAAATAAATGTCAAAAATGTTTGCATATTTCATTTTATTTCTGCCTGATGTCAGAGATATTTTACCAGCTCCATTTTCCACTATTATATAAAAAATAACCAAATCCATGACACAGCGTGTTTTCTCGCAGTTCCCCCCTTAAGCGTTTAAATAATTTCGTTTATTGGCCAAGTAATAAAAAATGCATTTAAAAAAATTAAATAAAACCATATTTATTAAACTAATTGACGAGAATATATGATATGATCCAATAATGTATTCAATGTGATAGATAGATGGAATGAACATGAGCTGACCGTTTTCGAAAAGTACGTTAATGTCATAAAATTTATTTATCTTAAATATTAATTTTTTATGTCGTTTTAATCCTCGCATGAATATTAATGAATTAATGAGGTAACGTTCGGCTTAAGAGGAGGCAGCAAACTGGCTTGACCCGCGCTACACCGACCAGTTCGATCCTTACGCTTCACTTCGAGTTTACACTTATCGATAGCTCTTTCCTATAACCTCACATTTAAACAATCACTTCTACAGTTTCAACTTGGATTGTGTTGTTTAGTGTGTTATATTGATATTTAGTCTTCTTCAATGTAAATAAGTGAAACGGAAGTCAACAAAATGAATTTCATAAAGGATTAAGTGTTTTATCAATTCATGTTTTCTTATTCCCACTTATCTAATGTGTAAAAGTGTTACAAAACTTGAGAACATTAATTTGTTCATGGATTTGGTGTTTTATATATTTTTATTTGTTGTGTCAATTGACGTGATAAAATTTCAGTATGCATATTTTGTGAATGGATTCTTTGTCATCCATAATACTTATTGTCCTAAAGTGTAACAGATTGTATAATGTAAATAAGTGAAAGAGAAGTTAACAAAATGAGTTTCATAAAGGATTAAGTGTTTTATCAATTCCTGTTTTCTTATTTCCTCTTATCTAATGTGTAAAAGTGTTACAAAACTTAAGAACATGGATTTGGTGTTTTATATATTTTTATTTGTTGTATCAATTTAAGTTATAAAATTTCAGTATGCATATTTTGTGAATGCATTCTTTGTCATCCATAATACTTATTTCCCTAAAGTGAGATAGATTGTAAAATTATTTCAATAAAACATATCGATCTAAAAATAAATGTGAGAAAGTATATCATATAGGTTATAGGTAGGTTTCATATTTTCTTATTTCCACTTACCTTGAGAAAATATAGCAGAAATTAACTTCATAATTTTCAACAAGGATTCTGTCTTTTATTATATAATCCCTTATAACATGGAGAATGGAAAATGTGAAAATAATCACAGACTAGGAGGTAAATGACATATTATACATTTCTAAAACTATTGGTGTAATGTTATAGATTAATGTATTTTGAAAAATTTTTAGAAGCCTGATGATGGATCATTTTCTCCGAAACATGTAGCTACAAATGTTAAATAAATAGGAGTTATGTCAAATAAATACTTAAGGATTTTGTCTTTTAAATATTTATAATTTGTTATTTATACTTCCCTCACATCACAAAGTTTATCTAGAATTAACATTACTGGTGGTTTAGCATTATAATAATTCTGATTTAATATAAAATTAATTCAGAATTGATGAAGTGCCTTATATTTTGACATTTTCTTATTTCCACTTCATTATTTTTTTATTTCTCATTTTAATATCATAAGGTAAACAGAAGTTAATATAACTTTGAACGGGGATTTAAAGATTCTCTGTAAATAAATGAGAATAACCTTTCCCCTCGAAAAGTAGCGACTAAAACACCGAAATAAATCGGAAGAAGGTAAGAATCGATAAAAGGTATTCTCGGCGCACGTAGGGGTTGCCTCCTCTTACCCGACCGTTATCATTAATGAATATTAATTGATTGCTTAAATTACTGATATATTTTTATTTATCTATATTTATTTAGATTTTTTAAATTGACTTGATTAGATTTTTAAAATTAATTTTAGATATTGAAAAAAAAGATTTTAGAAAAATGGGAAACAGGGAATGGGCAAATCAGATACATATATAAAATTATTATTATTATATACAGGGTGTTCGATGGCCACTCCCTTTTTTTTTTTTCACAGTTTTTGAAATTTCAAAACGAAACTCTCAGGTTCTTAACTATGTCAAATAAAGTTTTTTTTCAGCTTATAGTCTACTCTCCAATCTTAACCAGCGACCCTAACTTTGGAATTTGCAATGGGATGTGGTAAGTTTTACGACGGATTAAGAAAGAAAATCAAATTTTTGTGACTGGTACGACGAGCGGCGAGAACAGGTCGACTTGGAAGGTTTCCCCCGAGAGGCTCAAATCGTCAAGCCCGTGATGAAACTAATATCATTTATATACAGGCTACGGTCGTAGCGTATCCTCATCGGAGCATTCGAGACATAGCCAGAGATAACCACTTAAGCATTGAACGGTGAGAGACAAACTAAAACAACACCGTATGAGACCGTACCACTTTTCACTTCATCAGGCTCTAACTCCCCAAGATGCTGAGAGACTGAGGCTAAGGTTCTGTCATTAAGTGGTTATCCCTGGCTATGTCTCGAATGCTCCGATGAGGATATGCTTCCACCGTACCCTGTACATAAATGATATTAGTTTCATCACGGGCTTGACGATTTGAGCCTCTCGGGGGAAACCTTCCAAGTCGACCTGTTCTCGCCGTTCGAGCGGCTCGTCGTACCAGTCGCGGGAAGGTCTTAATTTCATATTTTTGCTGAATGCTTTTTAGCGATTTGTGGCGAAACGGTGCCCCGCAAAAAAAAATTCACCGGTATAAAATCGATTCAAAATTTCCAAAACTGTGGGAAAAAAGGGGGAGGGTGGCCATCGAATATTGAACACCCTATACATTCATAATTTATAAATTCTTACCCACACAATAACATTAATTAAAAAAATTATTTTTGTAAGACTGATAGATAAAATCTGTATCAGTTTTGACCTACTTACACTAATAAAAAAATAAACACAAAATCATCAGTTTAAACAATGGTTATGCACTCTCTTCAGTATAGATTTTAAAATTAAAATTAAGTATTGAATAAAAAAATAGTAGGAAATTTCCATGAAATCAGTACAAACACATTTGAGTCAAGTATTTCATAATACGAAAACAAAAAAATGTTAACAAATATTTACTGCAATTTATTAATGTTTTCTTAAACATGAAAGCTGTACTTAACAATTAACAACCTTTATTATAGAATTTTACTCCATCATATACTAAAAAAAATAAAATAAATAATATAATAATAAAAATAAAAATAATATAATAGTGCCTGCTTAAATAATATATTGACGGCTGGTCATTTCAAGATAAATCTCTCCATGAGTCCTGTTATCCTGATACGTTATTCCCTTATTCTATGCATTGTTTCTTGATTCCTTACCAAACCTTGTTGGACTCACAATCAGTATCTTTTGGACTCATTATCCATTGCCATTCAACCCATGTATTTCTACCACTACATTGATAAAAAGGTGGAATGCCTCTCATCTCATGGAGTTTCTAATTACATTCACTATTGATTTATGTTCATTTATTTTTTTTGCTTAAGACGTAACGGTCATACGTATATTTATTTTATGCCATTTGAATTTGAGTTATTAAAAAACTCAAGTTTTAATATTTATCCAGGCTTATCCTAGCACCGCCCTTTCTACGCATGCTGATGACAGGTGTATGTTATCAGTAAATAATGATCCTTTCATTCTAATCTCAAATCAAGATTGATGTCGAAATAGGAAAATCAAAATAAATCTGAACAAATCTCATTAAATAACCTTCATCCTTTGCCGTAAACCTACGACTGATTACCCTACAGCATCCTTTAATGATATTCCATCAATCGCAGTTGAAGAAATCCACTACCTAGTACTCCACTTGAACAAAGGACTGACTTGGAATCAATCACATACAATAATAAACGACAAGACACTCGTTTTAGACTTCTTCAACAATTACTAGACAAGCGTTCAAATCTCCCTATAAATAACCAAAGACTAATTTACGTGACAGTAATTAGACAAATTTGGACATACGGAGTTGAACTTCGGGCTCTACCAATTCATCTCGTGTACAATCCTTACAATCCAAGATCCTTCGGAAAATCCTCAATTCTATGTAATTGTCATAAATAAATTTATCCATAAAGATCCTAATGTTCCATAAGTTGCTGATTTAGCCCACAACCTATCATTTCATAGTAAAATTCATACCCACTCGAACCCACTAGTCTCTTAACTTCCTCCCCTCTCCAATCCCGATTACTCTGGAATGCGTCTGAAAAGAAGAAGGTTTTAAAACCTAATGTAATACTTTTATTGCTCCCAATGAGAAATTCTTTATAAGGTATTGGCATGTTATTGTAATCACCAACCACAAATTTATTTGTTCTATATATGGTAACAATTAAAAAAAAGAAATGTATTAATTAATTTAAATTTCGTATTAATGGGGTGTATAAAAAAAAAAAAAAATGACCGTTTTTTAAACAAATATTTGTATTATTATTACTCTAATATAAAATACAATTAATACTCAAAGTACAGTCCATTGTTATCTACCGTCATTAACCATCTGCTAGCCAATTGCTCGGTGCCACGCTGATACCATCCCTTGGGATGGCTGTCAAAGAACTCTTGGACAGCACTTTCAACTTCCCAAAATTATCAAATTTTTTTCCTTCAAGAAAATGGGCCATGGATTGAAACAAGTAGTAATCCATAGGTGCAAGGCTGGACTATATCGTGGATGAGGCAGGAGTTCAAACCCATGAAGATCTGTATAAACTTTTCTCAACTTTTGTAAAATTGTTGAGGAGTAAGTTCGTGGAGGACCAGTCTACAGATCTTTTTCACCTTCCCCATGGAGAGAAGATGGCGACTAACAGTATCTTTCGACACACCACACTCCCTGGCAAGTTCGGGAGTACTTGTGGACGGATTTGACTCAACAGCTTCCTTCAGAACCTCATCATTATCCACTAATGGCCGCCCGAAGCCCTTCTTCCTTTCCAACGTCCTATCCCTACTTCTAAATTTTTCAAACCAATGCCGCGCAGTGCGCTCTTCAAGGACACCTTCCCCTTCATATTTAAAAATTTCAAGAGTTGCTTCAGCGGCTGTGAAATTTATTTTCCAGTAATGTCTTAATATTACGAGAATTTGGTAGGACACTCTCATGTTTCTTCTTTGAAATTAATAACTGAACTGAAGTTTGTTTTTTGAAGAAGTCCGTTGTTAGAAACAAACTTAGAGAATGCTCTAAAGGGATTATTAAGTACTGGTAAATAATAAATGGCATTAAGATATTTACTGACTTTTAAACTCTGGAATTTGATAATACGGTCATTTTTTTTTATACGCCCTATTAATATTATGAAACTAAAAGTACAACAGAAAAAAAAATCGGAGAAAATGGAAGATGTATTATATTGGACATGGTTATGGATAGAATCCCGAGGTACGACCTGAAATTAGGTTTAGGAGATTGCAACGCGAAAATCGGTAAGGAGAGTGCTTTCCATCCAGTTACAGGGACACATAAAAAGCAGGATGTTTTCAGAGATAGCGGGATACGTCTAGTAAAACTTAGTCAAGGAGAATGAGGATAAGCGAAACATTTTCAACAACTGAGGATTAATACTTCAAAGGTCCTGTAATGAAGTTAAACGAATTTATTAAGCTATTCAGTTGTTCAGTATTATTATTCCGACATGGGTAGAGAGACACAAGGTATGTATTTCCCTTTTCAAAAGTATATAAAGAGCTCTTTCTTTATAAATAGTACATAAATTTCAGATACTCAATTTGTAATTAGTGTTTTTTATAATGCCACCGCTTGCTTCTGCTTTAATTCTGCCTTTATTAGACAAATAAAGTAGTAATGTTTTTAAAATAAAATGATTCACGTAGCACAAATGAGCACAATAAATGTTTTTTTTTTTTTTTACAATTTTATGGAAATAACGATCAGCTAATGACGGAAATGACTTTCAAAAATGACATCAAATTCCTAATTCAACAACAGGCCAAAAGTTATTTATATTTCTAAAATCTAAATAAAACTGACAAGTTATTTATATTTCTACAACGAAGCAGGCCAAGTCACTCGGAGAAGTTAAAATAAATTGGTCGGATTTTCGACAAAACTAGAAGAAAAACTAAAGTCGTGTGGAAAAAATTCTTAAAGGTCTTTGTAAAATACGGTGATTGGTTGAGTCGAGAAGACGAAGAAGAATACTTGACGTAAAAATTGATATAATTGAAACTATGAAGCTGAGGAATCCTAGCACTTCCTGTCCTCCAGTATCCTTTAATACTATCCCACTGATCCCCTTTGAACAGATCCGCTACACAGGACACCATCTTGACAATTGACTTACTTTTAATACTCATACGAGACTTAAAAGACAAAAACTGCTCGTGGTTTTCAACTACTCCAACATTTACTTGACAAGCATTCAAAGCTTCCAACATATTACAAAAGACTTACATGACAGTAATTAGACCAATTTGAACGTATGGAGTTGAACTTCGGGGCTCTACCAATTCATCTTGTGTTTGGTTCTTACAATCCAAAAACCCTCGTAAAATCCTCAATGCTCCTTAAATAAACTTATCCATCAAGATCTTAATGTTCCATATGTTTGTGATTTATCCCACACCAGATACTTGTCCTTTCATAGTTAACTTCATACCCACTCGAATCCACTAGTTTCTCAACTTGCTTCAAACTCAATTCAAGATAATTCTCTGAGGTATCTGAAAAGAAGAGGGCCGAGAGAGACCTTCTAATGTAGAATATAAACTGAAAATGCTACTAAGAAAGTGGTTCTTTACGTGTTATTGACAAGTCATGGCAGTAGATAACCATTAGCAATATTCATCCGGAACATAGTAAGTCATACTCATCCATATTTTTAATTATATACAGTTGTATATTTTAACGTATGAATTTTATATAATTATTTTTATTGTTGCTAGTTGTTTTTTTTTTTTTTTTTAATTGCCTGTGTAACTCTTATTATTTTTTTATAATAAATATTGATTTATTATTATATTAAATTATTATTTTTTAGTATATAGCGCTAATTATTGTATTGGATTAATATATTATAATATAATATATTGTAATATAATATAATATAATATATAAATATTCTATATATTGAAAATAAATATATATATTTTCTATACATCACATTCAAATAGGTCATAATATTTTTTTTCTCTATATATATTTTCCTTTCTGTTTACTATATTTATTTTAATTTAATGATATTTTTTTTTTATTTTTCTTTATTTTTCTGAACGTATTGTAATTATTATATTAGCATATTGTTATTATTATTTTGTAGTCCTTTTTTTTTTCTCTCTTCTTTTCTCATGTATATATTTATCACAAAGTTCTATTTTCAATTATAAATACATGTTATTTATACCTTTTATACATATTATCATCTTCGTTTGAAATATTAAAGAAATGATATCCATAAAAAAAATTACGCAATAAACAATTAACCAGACGTCTTCCCCAGTTTAGTTGTGTACTATAATTGTTATAATTTAGTAGCAGATACCAATAGCATATCCACCAGTAACATTGTAAGTACTTCATACCCCCCCCCCCCCCCCATATTTTGTAATTTTATATAGATAAATATTCCAAGGCATGTTTTTATATATGTAAAGAAAACCACTTCATTCACATACGAATGGTTTTCTTAAGTAATCCATGTGGCAATACGAACTTACCCAGAATGCCTATTAGGAGTCACAATAGACAGCCGTGAATGATAAGAATCGATTCTTATTAACCTGTACGACTACATTAATATCAACTCTGATTAATATTAATTATATATTCTGAATGTATAAAGAAGAAGGGAATAAGGGCTTTGAAAGTGGTTGCCTTTGTTACAGGTGAGTGAATGTATTGTATTAACAGCTAACAGCTTGTAATTAATGTAAATATGTATTGTAAATTATATCCTTTGTTACACAGAGAAACGAAATTGAGTTCTTATTTCAATAACCAAGAGAAACCAATTATCATTTTATATATATTGTAGCTAACTTAATGTTTTGAAATAATGTTTTTGTCACCTGCTTTTTTCCTATAGGGCATGATTATGAGAACAAAATAAGGTTTTATTTTATTGACTGAATCTTAAGAACCTTATTAAAGATCTAATAGTAAGAGTCAATAAATATATCCATATATATATCACCCTCCCTATATATTATATATTATACCACCTTAGCCAACTGATCATTCATCCAACATAAGATTGATTAGTCAACCTAGACGATAATAGCCCCTAAATTGATGAAATTAAATAGATAAAAGTAGGTGGAGTCAATAGCACAACCCAGAAAAAAAAAATAGTAAACTTTTAACCAACGATAACTCATCCAAATGAACAGAAAGCTACTAAATTCTTTAAATAGAATGTTGTGCTCCATCTCTTCACACACCGAAAGAAAATAAAAACATCTAAAATAAAAAATGATTACGAATCCCTGAAGAAAGGGGGAAAAATAAATATATCGATCCCCGGGGAGAATGGAGAAATAGCCCCAACAGCTGCAACAACCAATATCATTTATTTTTTTTATATTCCACATTCAGATTTGTTGGTTTTCTTTATATGATTTTATTGAGGTGAAATAAATACAGAAATTTTTCCTAAACTTATATACATTATAGATTGTATAATATAAACTCGAAAGGTATCTGCGGCTCGAGGAAAAAAAAACATCATTTCCATTCTCCAGAAGAAAGCGATAGAAAGTATAAAATATTCATCTCGATTTACTAGCCAGCCAGATATTATAAAAATACTAAATAATTTATGAGATCTGAAGATACTATGGACAAGGTAAAGCTAAGATTATATTTCAACGTATGAGAACAGAGGTGTAAGAGTTGATTAGAATCAATTATTATCCTCATGAAATAAACTCCAACCGTTTAGATACAAAACATTTAACGACTATGACAAGAGAACATGTCACATAAGACTTAACCCTAATTTGCTATAGCCATTAATTTTCTAGGAGGAATGAAATGTAGAGTATAAGGTGATAATTTTAAGATACTTTTGAGTCTTGAAAATGTTATGATTCGCTACTAAATTATATGAGTTTAACAAAGCTTTGGAGGTAAACTGGGGTCAGAAAACTAACATCTTCACACATTGAATCAATACATTTATATTCATAAAATAAAGGTCTCTGGGTCAATTGTATAGGGGCGACTTTAGGTTCTCTAACTGATTTCTCAGACTCACCATCATCTCATAATCACCCGGAGGCGAGAGTGGCGGTCAACAGCTAAATACCAAACCTAGATTCCAATGATTTCCTAAAGAAACACAACCAGTTCATTTGATTCCACGGAACATCTTTTCGAAAAAGGAGAATATCGGTTAAACACACATTATCAAGAATCTAAGAGCCCTCTTCAAGGTATTCATCGCGCCTATTAAACACTATAATTACGAGAAGAAGGTGGGAATCATAGAATTGTAGGAAAACTACCATTACGTACAATCTTTCATTAAAATAATATTTTAAAGTTGAAAATATCGAATAACAACATTTTTGAATAATAGAACCTGATTTTTCTAAATGTTGGAACTAGGAGTTGCATGGAGTGACAGTCGTTGTACTTTCGGTGTGTAGAATATAGAAATAGAGAGAGAGATGAATAGAGATTGTGACCGCTGAGGAGGAGGGAATAAAGGAGCAGAGATAGAGAAGAGGAAGCTTGGCAGGTACAAAGGAACCCTAACCCAGCCACAATGGACTCATGCCCTATTTGCCGATATTCTCAAATTACAAAAGGACAGAAAGAAAGCTTTCTGTCCAAATAGAGAAGAAACTATTCTGAGCATAAGATGTGACAGACTTTGCGGAATCGAAGAGGTTTAACAATACAACAGGTAGGCTCGGTAAAAGATTAGTGGCAAAAACTTTAACAAAAACCAACATTAAAGTCTCGTTGCGCTTGGTTTTGAGATGATAAAACAATGAAGCGCATTTGAAAGACAGATAATCTAGCAAGATTCCCTTTACGTATCCATTCATTCATTTTCTCTAATTATACTTTAGTTTTTCAAATCGCAGAAAACCCCCTTCCAATGGGTGCACATTTTTCCATCCATATTTCTACACGTTACATCTCTCGACATGACGCGTTAGCATTGTTTACATTATGTGTAACACATTATGCAATATTACATATGGGTGCTTCCTCGCCGATCTCATAACCGCGTAAGGAAGCGTCCCACGGGTAGCGGATGTGGGGATGGTCGGTAGAACTTTCTTGTAAGTTCCTACCGGCTAAGTCCGATGGACTCGATGACCAACAAATGAAGGCTGCCCCCCAGGCTTGCTGGAGGGTGTGGCGTAGGTTTGAACACCCTACTCACATATTCTTTTGTTTAAAAAACACCCCCAAACAATCATGGATCTCTCTGATGTAAAACGCTCATTATCCGGAAGTAAACTAGCCCCCCCCCCCCGTACGGGTCTCCGAGTGGGGACTGCTTCAGAGGATTCACAGTGCATGTTGAACGTTAGAGATTTAAGTATCGGGTCGTGGAATGTTCGCAGTCTTAACACAGCGTGTGGGTTAAAATATGTAACAAACGAGGTTAATGGGTACACTTAAGATTTAGATATCGTGGCATCACAAGAGGTTCGGTGGCTGGGAGAGGGATCGTTAACCGAAGAGGAGTACACTATCTGGTATCGAGGGAGCAATAATTGAGCCGGTGAGAATGAAAGTGGTGTAAGTAAAGGTTCCTTCATTTCGAGAAAATAAAGGTTTTTCAAACGATCTTATAAAAAATTCCATAAGCAGGATGGACTGTGTTTCGATTTTAGATAACAATGTTTTAAAGTTTATAAAAATGGGTGGTGTAAGTTTTAATAATAAGTTATTAATTGGTTTCAACGGGCTAAAATACATTACGCCACTTCCATTCTTATTTGTTGCCCGCTTTGCTTGCTCCGCTCTCTTAATAAAAAAAAAAATATGAAAGGATAAAAATTTCTCAACATAAAAATATGAATAATTTGACACCAAGTTTGAGTCTTTACGACGCTCAGTAGTTGAGTTATAGACATAATAAGAACAGTACCACTACATCGACTATTGCCGCCCACCTCCCGCCTAAATCTACTTCCCGGGTGGAACATGCAGGTTCATGGTCAGTCCCAGTCAGTCCCCCTGAACAATAATCAGAAGAGAAACATCGCTGAGTGATTTTTGTATACTCAACCACACTCAGCGCCCAGACAGTATTGTCTAAGTAAGTCCATTGACTTACACCACTCTCATTCTCAACAGATATCCATTTTTGTTAAAATCTCTCGAGCAACTCTGCTATAATGAGCTGGACATCCATCGAGCTGGAACCACATTTCAATCCGCTGCTGTAAGGGAATGTCATCTAAATAATTAGAAAAGTCGTTCTCCAAAAAATGTGTAAATGTGATACTATTCAATCGTCCAGGTAAAAAATATGGTCCCACCAGTAATCCGTTCCAAATTCCAAGCCAAACATAAATAACAAATTCATGCTGAAACTAATTCTCTCTAATAGCTCTGGGATATTCAACAGCCCATACATGATAATTTCTTTGATTAACAACTCCTCCTCATGTAAAGGTAGCTTCATCAGTCTATATAATTTTTAATGGAAATGAATTATCATCGCGAATTTTTTTAAGAAACCAGAAACTAAAATTCAATCTCTTGACATAATCTTGAGGTAATAAATTCTGAACTTTTTGAAGATGGTATGGGTAGCAATTATCACCTTTCAAAGTTCGCCATATTGCTTGCCGCGATATTGCTAATGCAGCAGATGCTCTTCGGATGCTAGTCTCAGGATTGTTATCGAAGTGGCGTAGGACACAATTTCTTCTCTGATAATCTGCTCTTATCGCTGCCTGGAATTGGTCGCCTTAATTACGTATTAAAAATGACCCAGTCTCTCGTAGTCTAAAAAATTTAACGAAAAGACTCGTCGATTAGGCACTCTTCTATTTAGCCCAGTCAATGAAAGCAAGAAATTAGACTTTGCCGCTACTAATTAGGGGAAAGCTGAATTTTTGCAGGGTGTTAGTACATAAAGTATACACTAAAAAAACACAAAGTTCCGACCCCCACCTCTCTTTCTTCCCCCACCCCCACCTCTTCAGCAACATTACCAGTACAGAACTCTGGTTATATGCCGACAGTTCGAAACCTAATTGTGCTATCAGAGTGTTCTCTTTTTTATTTATAGAAAATTTAAACAGCTTTCAGATGGAAAAAATAGATTTTGAATTGGAGAAATAGTTCCGGAGTTATTGTGATTAATGTGCCGAAAAATACGAGTTTTTCACAATAGTACGGGTTTCTCAATATTCAGTCATGGGTGTTTTACGGGACTAGATCAAAATTTAATATTTGAGTTATTATAGTAAATTTAACCAGCTTTCATATGAAAAAAGAGATATTTGAATCGGACGAATAGTTTCGGAGTTATAGCCAAATGAGTACCGACAAACGTGTTATTCCGGAGAACTGCGACTTACCTCAAGTAAAAAATCTTCTATTTTTACATCTTCCATAGCAATTATGATATGAAAAAAAGAGGAATAAAATGGCATTTTTTGCAAATTTGCTTTGCTTTTTTATGTATATATGTGCTAAAAGTAACGTTTTGCGAGTTCCGAGATCAGACAGCCAACAACATACGACTTTCACCCCCTCTCTTCCCTAAACCCGAAGATATTTTGTGGAAGACTTTTTATCACACTTACAGCTAAGGGTGGTGAACAATATCCAGCAATCAGATCTTTTGATTCTTGGAGTTGAATCTTCGATGCTAAATTTTGTACTAAATAAGTGAAGTAAACTATAAACTATTATAGCAAAAAAAAAAAAATGCACTTTAGAAGTAAAAACCTAAAAATAAACGTTATTACATTGTTGCTGCATTTCAACTAAATGACTATTCATGATCATGAACAGCAGTATATGTGTTAGTGCACCTCAGCACGGCCCTGCTAGGACCGGCGCACAGTGGGCGAAAAATCCATTTCGGCGGCCAAAATTATTTTATTGCAGAAATATGTTTTAAATGACGTCCGATATACGGGAAAAATATTAAAAAAATTTTCATGAAAGTGGAAGAGTTCATAATAAATTACTGAATTGGCGACCTAAAATGCAAGGAGTACGGTTAAATGAAATGGCTGTAAACCCTCAATTGTTTGTGATACTTCTTTAATATAATATGATACAAATGAGCTGTTTTTATATATTATCACAGCAAAATCACGTACGATCGATTATTTCAAAATTAAGCGCATTTTTGAAGACTTATTAAAAATAAGTCTTCAAAAACTAAAAGTAAAATTTTTGGAAAAATAGCCAGTATTTAAAAGGACGATGGAGTACGATGTCGAAACTTATATCACGTCGATGTCCATTATTTTGTGCTAATTAAATCCCAAAAATCATATCCGTTTGGATCCGTGCGTCATTATTATCCCCCTCCTAATCGAAACCGTTCCTATTTGTAATTTATTACTTCACTCTCTTTTGGATCTGGTGGTGGTTTTTGAGGTACATAGGTACGTTGTTAACATTGAATGTACTTCTGTACATCATGACAAACATCAGGATACATACACAGGAGTATACATCATTTTCTGAATTTACATCATGTATTGAAAAAACCCCAAAACAACAAGTTTATTAAATGAATTATAAAAAATAAATCACTCTCTATGTTTATGCCCTTTAGGTATTTACATTTATCTGTAGGTATTATAAATCCCGTCAAGACATGGAGTAGTTGTTATTTACATTTAGGTAGTTGTTTTTGTTGATCTTGTTGGATTTCATTTGTTTACTACATATGCTATTACTTCTCTGCTACTGTCAATCAATTCGGTTTTATCTAACAGCGCTAGTATTTAAAAGTTCTTTTTATAATGTGGAGTTAAAGAAAATTGAGTGATTGTTTATTCGATGATGCTAAAGCGGATTATATTCAGTTTCGTCAGAGAGTATCTGAGCAGTTGGGATTAGAACCTGAAAAACTTTCAATAAATCTTAAAGGTATTCTTGGTCAATTAAAATCCAGGGATGTATCCAGCAATTATAATAAAGTGTGTTTCATTAAAAAAACATTCGGATTGGCTAGAAAACACTTTTTATTTGACAACGAACGATGATGATTTACCAGCAGGTCCGTCTACTTCCAGTCAAAGTGACCTATGCGATCCCAGTCACGGACGTCCAACAAAAGCTTATAGTGAATGTTCTGAAAGAACGAAACGTCGAAAAAGAAGTGTCATTAGGGCCCATATATCTTCATTAGAATGAGCCTCTCTGAAATGTTGACATTTAATTTAAAGCAAAATCACGAAATAAAGAGAGGTGAAATTATCGATGCAGCATTGAAAGCTACTAAAGATGAAATTGATAGCATTTATAACTTGATGTTCAATAAAACTCAAGCTCCTGAACAAAAATCAATATTATTCACCAATCATACCGAAATAGTTTATTTTACATTATTTTACACAAAACCTACCATCAAAACAGAAGTCATTGATCATTAAGGTAGTAGGGTATTTGTTTTTTTGTTATTTTTTGGAAGTATGTTGAAAAATCAAAAGTTTTTTTAACTATTAGCTAGTCCGCTTTAAGTTTTTTAAATACTTTTTCTGTTAGTTGCACTTCATTTAGAACATATTTCGGCAATATAATATTTCGGCCGACGAAATGATTTTTTTGCCTACAGCATGTTGTATATAAAATCATTTCGGCGGCCGAATCAATTTATTGCCTACAACACGTTGTATATGTTTTTACATCATGACAAACATCATCAAGAGCATACATCGTTTCTGAAGTTACATCATGTACCTGAAGAATCACCTCCAGATCTAAAAAAGTGTGAAGTAATAATTTACAAAAAAGAACGGTTGCGATTTGGAGGGGGATAATAATGAGGCACGGATCGAAACGGATATGATTTTTGGGATTTCATTAGCAAAAAATAATGGACATCGACGTGATATAAGTTTCGACATCGTACTCCATCGTCTTTTTAAATACTGGCTATTTTTCCAAAAAATTTACTTTTAGTTTTTGAAGATTTATTTTTAATAAGTCTTCAAAAATGCGCTTTATTTTGAAATAATCGATCGTACATGAATTTGCTGTGATAATATATAAAAGCAGCTCATTTGTATCATATTATATCAAAGAAATATCACAAACAATTGAGGGTTTACAGCTATTTCATTTAACCGTACTCCTTGCATTTTAGGTCGCCAATTCAGTAATTTATTATGAACTCTTCCACTTTCATGAAAAATGTTTTAAATATTTTTTCTATATATCGGATGTCATTTAAAATATATTTCTGCAATAAAATAATTTTGGCCGCCGAAATGGATTTTTTGCCCACTGTGCGGCGCACCGGTGTCCACTACTCTTTCAGCGCTCTCTATGAAGCCATCGTTTTAATGTTATGCGTTATGAGACACACCATTTTAAAGCTAATTATATTATCTATAAGTTTTGTTTAACACTTTTCTTCCCAAAGCGTAATGATAAAAATCTAAAATTTGTTGAAATTACTTTTTGTTTTTTGTAGTGGCAGTTTTCTGTATATGATTAAGTATTACGGCGAAACTAAGCTATCTACATAAAAAAGTGTATATAACATAATTTGTTTGTAATATTATTAGGAGAAAAATAAAAAAAAAACATTCCGATAGTATAATTAGGTTTTGAACTGTCGGCATATAACCAGAGTTCTGTACTTGTAATGTTGCTGAAGGGGTGGGGAGGAAAGCAAGAGGGCTGGGGGTCGGGACTTTGTGTTTTTTTAGTGTATACTTTATGAACTAACACCATGCAAAAATTCAGCTTTCCCCTAATTAGTTGCGACATGAAACCTTTATTGACTGGTAGTCTAGGAGCTACAGAGAAGGTGACTGTTGCATGGAGATGTGTAAAGCAAATTTTTGTTCTGGGTACTTCCCTTACCCTTACAGATCATTTTTATCAAGGGTACGCGTTTCTGCTATGGGGAGATTTTTTGCAAAATGGCCTCCAATTGCCGCCAAAATGACATCAGGAAAATCCATTTATCTCTTTAACTAGCCACTCTAGCAAATAATTCTAAAGTATAAAGGTTGCTCAAAACACTTTTTTTACATTGAATAAAGGTATTTTAGAATTTTTTTTAAACATTTTTGTGTACTCCAACCTGGCCAGGTAGTACATATTTAAAAATGATAAATATTACAATTTATCATATTAAAAAATGTTGAACATGAGAATATCATAATTTTATTTCTGAAACATCTCGTTTCAGCAAATATTACTAAAGGACAACAAATGATTAGAATAGGATTTTTACAACTGGTCAATAAACCACATTTGCAAAATTTAGAACATGAGATAGAGTTTAATGCCCATTACACTTCTTTGGAAACCCGCAACCCTTGCTAGAGTATGGGTGTGGAAAGTTTTCTGATAGATTGTGTTCAAGAATATTTGGCATCCTCCATGATTCACATTCTTCATACCCATAGTAAGTTTATGGTTTCTTTTTGGGACTGGGCAAACCTCAAGATTTGTTCCACTTCATGACGTATCGAAAGGTTTGGAGAAAAAAGATAAGTAAATTCTGCCCATCATATAATCACTGACAGTGTGATAAGACGGGTAAATTTGGAACAAAATACTCAGCGTTTTCTCAAGCCAAAGGACTGTTCATACCTTATACAAGATTCTGGAAAGGAAGAGCTGACAGATAATATGATTCGAAAAGCTGAGGAATACATGACAAAAGTACTGAGCGAAGGCTTTAATAACAATAATGAGTACTATACAATATATACTACAAAGGAGAATTTAGTTATAAGGTATTTTTCAAAAAGCAATTATTTCTCCCATCATTATTTATTAAAAATCATATAATAAAAACATGATTATCTAAAAAATTGTTGCGACGTTTCATGGCCTCTGCCACATTTTCAAGCCCTTACAGTGTCCAATAATATATAGATCCATCTGATTGAACTAATAAAATCTTTTAACGACTAAAAAGTCTTGTCACTGGTAAGTATCATGTCTCTTTTCTTAAATAACGAAAAAACTATATTTGAACTTTAATATGGATCACATTACTACATACATTTATCACTGTTTCTTACTGCAATAAGGTCTTATTCAGAGAATATTTATGTGAGAATGTGTAAGAGAATATTTTCTTCTGTTAACTTGTTTCCTATAATTTTCAGTGCCTCTTTGCCAATAACACCATTAAAATAGACAGTTGCTTTAGAAAATCTGTGCTAGGTGATCAAGAAAATATTGTTCGAAGAATTATCGTAAGTGTGTTTTTTTTGTCGTTTGATGACCAAAATGCGTCCATATCCCGCTTATTGCTCTGTAGTACAACCTGTTGGAAGAGCAAAATTCGTTATATCATGACCATTCTTACTATGGGTGTGAAGAATGTAAATCATGGAGGATGCCAAATATTATTGAACACAATCTATCAGAAAACTTTCCACACCCATACTCTAGCATTGGTTGCGGGTTTCCAAAGAAGTGTAATGGGCATTAAACTCTATCTCATGTTCTAAATTTTGCAAATGTGGTTTATCGACCAGTTGTAAAAATCCTGCTCAAATCATTTGTTGTCCTTTAGTAGTAGTTGCTGGAACGATATGTTTCAGAGATGAAATTATGGTATTCTCATCTTCAACATTTTTAAATATGATAAATTGTAATATTTATCATTTTTAAATATGTACTACCTGGCCAGGTTGGAGTACACAGGAATATAAAAAAAAAAATCTAAAATACCTTTATTCAATGTAAAAAAAGTGTTTTGAGCAACCTTTATACTTTAGAATTATTTGCTAGAGTGGCTAGTTAAAGAGATAAATGGATTTTCCTGATGTCATTTTGGCGGCAATTGGCCGCCATTTTGCGAAAAATCTCCCCATAGCAGAAACGCGTACCCTTGATAAAAATGATCTGTAAGGGTAAGGGAAGCAGGCAGAACAAAAATTTGCTGTACACATCTCCATGCAACAATCACCTTCTCTGTAGCCACTGGACTATGGGCTAATTTGGAAATCAGCGCGCATACTCCTGCACCGCTTCTAAAGCATTACCGTTACAGAAACCATAAACAAAAATCATATCAGCGTATTCAACATTAGAATATGTATGCGGCATTGTGGCTGATGCTATTCACACAAAAATATCTGAGAAACTGACTGAAGACTGATTAAGGAATTATAATCCTAGAAGGAAGCCAAAATGTAAATAAATAAAAGAATAGCATTAAGTGTTTACATATCTCACTGCCTCGCCTGACGAACTTTGAAAGCTGATAATCGCTACCTGTAACCAAAACCTTTGTTTTGTTTCTTTTTTTTGCGATTTTCTCTAAAACTAAGCAAAAACGAGCAAATCTCTAAAGGGCTTTTTGTCTTAATTTTTCGGTCCCCAATAAGTTCCTGAAGTTTTGCCATTTAAATTCAGGACACTCTGTATATCAACCGACAATCAGAAAAAAAAATGGAATACAGCAATGAAAATGGAACGCAACTTATACATTTTGCTATATCGAAGGATTTAATAGTCAAAAGTACGACCTTTAAACATAAAAATATTCATAAGTATGCTTGGACATCACCGGACTCACAAACACCAAATCAAATCAATCATAAATCCTTCATCCATCATCCATAATTCCTTCTACTTTTCTCAACGCGGAACCGTTAATAGAAGAATCGAATAAGGAGGAAGTTACAAAGCAGCCGGAATCAACAATATCCCTCTAGATTTAGTCAAAGCGTGAAGAGAAGCTGGAGTTTTTTAAATACATCAATTAGCAACAATGATTTGGGAAAGTGAAAAAATAGCCGAAGCATCGTGGTATCTCATTCCTTCCGACCTGTTATAAAATATTTACAACAATTCTAACGAGCCTAATTACTGATTACGAGGAGGAAATAATCGGAGACTACCAATCCTTTTGTTGCTTTTAGACGGAATCGTTCAACTATCGATCAAATATTTTCCCTTCGAAAAATTTTAGAGACAAAATTAGAATTGAACGGCATAGTTTATCAGCTCTATGTTGATTACCAAAAGGCTTACAATTCGATTAACAGCCAGAATAGTACAGTAAAATAAAGATTTGGATAAGAAAAAACTGCCGAACTTATATTCTCAAGGAATATTCATGTTTTCAGGGCTGCTAAATCCGAATCTGAAGTTTGCTACCAAGCCATCTGCTTCAGACCCAAAATCACAAAATACCGGTTATTTTCGTTTTTATTACCTATAAAACGACAACAAAGTTTTTTTCGAAGAATGTCTTTATACAGGGCGTTCGGAAGATCGTTCGCCAAAGAGGTATCTCAGGTATGGAGGTTCATTTTGAACCTATTTAAGGTCACTTACCTATACAAAAAGTCTTATTAACTAGAGAAGTTTTTAAATGAATTTGGATTTGGCTGTTGCGCTTCATTTTTTTCTTTCTTTTTTTTTTTTAAACCTAAACTTGAAGTTCTTAATTATTTTTTTAAGATTTAAGTAAATCGTAATTTTTTATTTTACATGGAAAATGTAATACCGATTTAATAGAGTCCGAATCGGTACTTTTTACTCCTAGAACACGTCATGTATGCTTACGGAAAAAAGATTAAAATTCCGGTTCTTGGTTATGCTGATGATTTGGTACTTTTGGGTGAAAACGAGGAACTGCTAAATTAAACGCAACTACGCTCATGAAAACCGGTAATGAAATTGGTCTAAGAATTATTACCGAAAAAACGAAATATGTGGTTAGTAGATGCTAATATGCTAATATAAGTATATAAATTGCGGTGATGAAAATATTTCCGGGATAAAGATTGAGCACGTTGAGTAATTCAAAAGACTAATAAGGGCAAGGTTAAAAGCGGATAATGCTTGTTATTTTATGGTCGCAAAACTACTCGGTTCGCGCTTACTTTCTAAAAATTAGGATATATAAGACTATTGTACTACCAACAGTTCTTTACGGATGCGAAACCTGGCCACATACGTTAAGGAAGGAGCAACTCATTTAAGTTTTCAAAAATAAAGTACTACATAGAATATTTGGCCCAAAAAGGATGAAGAAACGGGAGAATTTAGAAGGCTACACAATGCGGATCTGTGGGAGTTATATCCGGTAAACATAGTTCAGGTAATAGCAGCAAGACGGTTAAAATGGGCATGTAAAGTCGGTGGGTTTAGTAATGACCGAATTTCCAAAAAAGTAATCAGTTTTGAGCCGTCGGATAAACGAGCGAGGGGTAGATGCGAGGATTGCATCAGGGCTGACCTTGGGGATTTGGGTATTGAGGGAGTGGGTTGGAGGGAGGTGTGTGACCAACACCGCATTGGCATCGAACCTACGGGTTCTCTAAGTCTTTATTATTATTATTAGTAGTAGTAGTACATATGTGTGCGCGCGCGCGTCTCTATTTTTTTTTTTTTACCCTGTTTCCTGTCATGGTAACCCCCAAATAAATGTGAGAGTTTATTTATTTAATATTGTTTATTTATATTATGTTTATATTGAATTACATACAACATAATTATTTATTAGCATACTACACGTATTACAAGATTTATTCATTTACAATATTAGAAATATAATTTTTTTTTAGTGACAGTATAGAATCATAAATTAAAAAAAATAAATAAATAAATAAAAATAGTACTAAAGCACAAATTAAACTAAAATATTATTTTACTTTCTGACATTCGTCTGTCTGTAATTTTAAAGTCTATTTGTTAAGTTGTAAAAAGTCAGATTGAAATTTAGTTACTGTTCTGCTTCTGACCAATTTCCATGTTTCAGTAAAATGTTCTGTATTAAGCGTGCGCTAATGTTGTCTAGTCCATTGCAATCATATATTAATTAAATGCCTAAAATTGCGATCCTGTCCATCATGAGAGCAACTGTCTTTGTTTTTGTTTTTTCTTTTCTTATTTCCTTTGTGCCGTAAGGCATGGAGTAACCGCACACGATTTCCTGTATTCTTTTCTCTTCCGAGAATGGCTCTTTATTTCTGTCAGAGAGCAGCCCCTTTTGCCATCGAGCCTCTCTATATATCAATTATACATAAGCCTCGGTCTACCAACGGGTCGCTGCCCCCGTGGTCGTGCTTCCAAAAGCCACCTGGCTCTCAGTTCATCGCCTTTCCTGTTATCGCCTTTCAGTTAAGCTGCCTTTCCTGAAGAATGTTTTTGGCAGGTCTCACTTTTAAAGTTTCCCGAATGGTCTCATTCCGCACTCGGTCTTTTAGCAACAACTCTGCAAAGAAACCTCATTTCGGCACCAGTTGTCTTATTCTATGTTTATCTATGATTGCCCAGCATTCAGAGGCATATAAAAGCACTGGGAGAAAAACTGACTTGAAGAGTCTTAATTTGGCGATTTGGCGTCTGTTTACTTTTTGCTTAGCTAGTAGAGTATTAGATCTCTGGTAGAAAACACCATTAGCCTCATACGATTCAGAACTTCCTGGTAGATCCTTTCATCATTACTGATAATTGTTCCGAGATACTCGTAATTATCTACTTATTCCAATTTCTCACCCTTGCAGAAAATATTGAGCTCCTGCACCTAGTCCAATGTGCATGATATTGCTCTTTCCAACCTAGATTGATCTCAAATCCGTTCCTTTTTAGTTCCTCTATAGCTATCTGCAGTTTTTCAGGGCTATCAGCAACTATGACAATGTTGTCAGTATATATAAAGCTCTGAACGAGAACAGGAAGTAAATTCCAAAACCCTGCAGTGGCCGTAGGAGTCCACCTTTTACGTATTTTCTACACTTCATCCATATACCTTGTAAATGGGGGTATGCTTACTTGTCATAATTATCGTGGTATATCCATAATATCATAATTTTACTATGTGCATATAAGGTATTCTCTCGGAAACTACTCCCTTTTACCGAGAAAAATACAGGAAAGACCAGACAGGCTTCATGAGAGTAAAGTCCACTATAAATCAGATATTCTCCATCAGAACGATTCTGGAGAGGCGCAGGGAGTATAATATCCACACACACCACCTTTTCATAGACTTTCGAATGGCCTATGATGTTATAAAGAGAAACGAACTGTACCAGGAACTTCTAGAAATGGGAATGCTACCGAAGTTGTCATGTCTGATCAGAGGTAGGATGAAGAAGGTTCAATGCACAGGGCGTGTCCTGGGTGACCTGACAGATAGCTTCGAAACCCACAAAGGATTGGGACAGGGTGATAGTCTCGCATGCCTTCTTTTTAATTTAGCTCTCGAAAGTAAAGTACGGAAATATTGAAAAGAAGTTGGGGGAACTATATTTAATAAATCTTCTATACTTTTGGCCTTCGCCGATGACACCGTTGGAAGAACCAATACAGATTTTAAACACGAATACATCAGTCTCAAGATAGCAGTGGCTAGAATGGATTTACAGGTTAACGAATCAAAATCCTCATACATGCATGCAGACTCACAACTGGATGTGCACGAACCATTGCATTTTGTGGCTGGAGGCTTTTTATTTGAAGCGGTGAAAGAATTTAGTTATCTTGGTTCAGAAGTGAATGCGGATAATGAAATACAAGTAAAAATCCATCGCATAATTATGTCCGCAGATAAATGCTATTTCGGATTAAGAAAGCATTTCAGGAGCAGGGCTATTTCTCAAAATACAAAGATGCAACTGTACAAGACCCTAGTAAGACCAGTTCTCACTTATGCCTCCGAATGCTGGACATAACCCAATTCACAGGAATCCCTTCTCCTAAGGTTTGAGAGGAGAATATTGAGAATTTATGGCCCAATTTGCACCATTGGATTTTGGAGGATGGGAACGAATGCTGAACTGACAATATTGTTCAAGAGCTCAGATATCTTAAAGATGATTAAAGTAGGACGTGGTTCATATAATTAGAATGACCCAGGATTAGATTCCTAGGATGTTCCTGGACGAAAGGATTTATGGTACAAGAAGAGTGGGAAGACCTCGGCTCAGATAGATCGATGAAGTGGCAGCAGATGCCAGGTCCATCTTAGGAATCCGAAATCGGAGAGCAGCGGCAACCAATAGAGAAGACTGGCGGAGCAAGCTGCAGGAAGCCTTGACTCTGAAAGAGTTGTAGCGCCACGCATGATTATGATGAATGTTAAACAATCTAAATCAAACAATTAAAATTTTACCCTTATTACAGTGGCATTTCACAAAGTCAACTATTAAAATGTACTTCTTAATACAAAGTCTAATGGTTACAATGCCCAATTCATGTTTACATAGTTTGTTACACATAAACTACCAAACTGGACTAATTTAATATCTAATGATTTTATTATTTAAACGATTGAACTGAATCTATTTTATTTTATAAGATTTTATTCTTAATATTTAATTTTTAATTTTATTATTTTTTTTTTAACTTTAAAATTATCTTTACAATTATTTTTATTTTTAATTTATCCATAGTTTTTGCATAGTTGGTATTTATTTTCTCTGAATCTCTTTTAAAATTAGTTAAAGTTACAAATTTGTTATTTATTGTTTTATTAGTACATATTGATTCTTAAATTTTCCTATTATGTGTTTTGTTTTCATAATTTACTATTTCAGTATTATCAAAATCAAATTTGTCTCTATTAATAATTACATTTTAATAGTTGAATATGTGAAATACCACTGTAATAAAGGTAAAATTTAATTGTTTTAAATTATTAGTTAATATTTTGGTTTAATTAAGGTACTGCTTTTGAGGATAAGATATAGATCCTTTGACCCGGTTAGAGATGTTCTAGGGCCATGAAGTTTGATAAATAGGCTAACGGTAGTCTTGCCAAGAGAGTAGCTAAGTGTAGGCCGATCGAATATAAGACCTACCTTTTCCTTTAACTTAAGTTGGATAATTTTCATTATACATATTTCTATCCTAGATCCCACTGTGCTACAGTCCAGTCTTGACCGCGGCATCGAACGCCTAAGGCTGTACAAAATAATTGTTGGCGGTCAGAGTGCTATAACAATAACCGAACATGACCGCCTCGATATGAGGAAATATACAAAAAATCTATCATTATGTGACTGCAGTTCTCTACAGAGTCGGTTCCTATAGCAAGTTTCCTATATTTCCTAAATATAGGAAACTTGGAGCCTCCCATACATAAAATCGCTGTGGACAAGCAGGTTTCTTGCTGCTTAGTACCATAATTTTGGACTGTTATTCATTTATATGTAGCACCATGGTTCTTCACACACACACACACACACACCCATAAATTTTTAATTTGATCAGATCAAGTAAATTAAAATCAACTGGTATAATATATTACAGGAAGACAAGCAATGCAAAAACAGTCTAGCTTCAACAGCCGAGCTGTAAGGATCTAGGTGTTTACCGCTGCTTCAGATAAGAGTTTTGTTTATGTTTTGTATTAATTTGTTCTTTTATTTTTTTATTTTTAAATAGCTTGGAGGTATTTTAGTTTGGTTTTATTTAACTTAAGTTTTAGTATGTAAGTGTGTCTTTGGTTATAAAATGTCGGAGATTAGTGATGGGCGAGGGGGAATTCCTCCAGATATTGAAGGTGATAGTATGGAATCAATTAATATGAGTGATGGACAATTAAATGAGTCAAGGATAGAAATTGGATCAGATAGTAGTCGGGATAAATTGCCGCCTCAAAAGGTTATAAATTTGGGAAAAAGTAGGGTTGGAGCTGAAAGATACTACGAATCGACAGATTTGGGACCATATTTTGTTTTTATAGAAGGTGGTTCTATAGAAAAGGTAGGAATAAGTCGATTGCATCCAATGTCTATTGGAAAACTACCACATAATTCGAGCCCGGAAATATATAATAATATTTTGAATATCTATAAAATAGGTGGAAATAGAATTAAAGTGGAAACCCGGCAAGGAGATCAAGCAAACGCGCTAGTTAATTCAGAAAAATTAAAAGAGAAACAAATCAACGTCTATATTCCGAGTTTTACACTAGAAAAAAAGGGAGTTATTAGGGATGTCGACCTAGACTTATCGGATTTAGAAATTTTAGATAACTTAAAAACATTATAATCTGACACTCAAAAAGTTATTAGTGTCAGAAGATTTAATAAAAGAACTATTAATAAAGAAAATAATAAAATTGAATATAAGCCAACCAGATCGGTATTAATTACGTTCAGAGGGCAACTTTTACCTCGATACATTACGATTCACCACGTACGGTGCGAAGTACACCCATACATCCAACCAGTAATACAATGCCACTCTTGTTTACGATACGGGCATAATACTACACAGTGCAAAAGTACAATAGTATTAGTGCGTTGTAGGAAATGCTCGGTTAAACATGAAACCGAAAACTGTCCCCCAAATACATTATTAAAATGTATTAATTGTAAGGGAAATCACTCCTCGTTAGCTAAGGAAATATGCTCCGAATGTACGAAACAGAAAAATATTAAAGAACATATGGGCAATTATAACCTAACATATAACGAAGCTAGGGCCAAAATATAAGGTCGGATGCCGAATTCAAAAAGGTCACGAAAGATAAACAAAAAGATTCATGGCGAGAGTTCACTTCAAGTATAAATAAAAATAACACAATTAAAGAAGTTTGGAATAAATTATCCATTCTAAAAAACCGAAAAACCTCAAATAGGATGATAGCCCTTACAGGAGACTGGTGTGAGGAATTTTTAGACATCTTAGCCCCTCCTTTGGTAGTACCTCAAATTACACAAGCGTTAGACAACGATAGAGTTCACGATCGATTGTCACAAAATTTTATTTTGCCAGAACTTTTACGATCATTAAAAAATAATGCTAACAGCTCTCCTGGTATAGACAATATCCATTATATAATGTTAAATAAACTACCTATTCAATTCAAAAATCATATTATTAAATATATTCAATAATATATGGCATACCAATTTAATACCAGAGTCATGGCGGGAATATTGTGTGATACCTATTTTAAAACCAGGTAAAGATCCAAAATTGGCTACTTCCTTTAGACCCATTTCCTTAAGCTCCTGTATACTTAAAACTTTTGAAAGAATGATTAAATGTAGACTGGAATGGTGGTTAGAATCCCAGAATAAACTTCCAGATTCACAATACGGTTTTAGAAAAGGGAAGTCGAGTATGGATAGTTTATTAACCCTGCATTCAGACATAAATATAGGATTTAGTGAAGGTAAAAAAACGATAATATTGTTTTTGGACATAGAAAACGCACACGACTCAATTCCAATACACATACTTTCGCATAAAATGGAAGCCATTAAAGTCCCTAGGAAAATTATCGAATTCATTGTGAACTTGATCAGTAATAGAAAATTGTTTTTAAGGGTTAACAATTGCATAATTGGTACAGGAAATGCTCAGATTGGGTTACCACAAGGAGGCATCCTTAGCGGTCTACTTTTTGCCATAATCTCTGCAGACTTAAGAAAATACATACCTGAAGAAATAGCCATATTGCAATTCGCGGATGATACATGTTCATACGTAACGCATAAAAACTTTTTTGTATTTATTTATTTCCCTTCCTTGCCTCTCGGCTACACGGGTTTTGCAGGGATGGCTTGTAGCCATCACTGCTGGTTTTAACAGTTTAACATAACATTTCAATATTACTTTAACAGAACATTTCAATATTACATTTAACATTTAACATTTCAAGATTACACTACACGTTTAAAGTAACATTTAATATTTAAAATACATTAAACGCTTTACATAACTACATACTTGTGTTTAATACAATATACCTTATATCTAATACAACAACCTATATTTAATACAACATACTATATTAAACTTAACTACTAATACAACTACTAATACAAACTACTAATACAACATACTATATTAAAATTAACTACATACTAACTATAACATACTATAATACATAATAACTATAACATACTAATTTAAAATAACAACATACCTATATCAATTTTTTTTTTTTTTTTTTTTTTTTTTTTTTTTTTTTTTAATTTTACGTTACGTTATATAGGCATTATTCAGTGATGGGGTTGCCGTCAGCATCATTCCTGTCCAGGATTCTTTCTGGGGCGTGGCCCCTTCTTCCTAGGTTGAAGTGCTCTACCCCCACTTCAGTTTTCCAACCATACACAAAACTTTTGTAATACGGGTAGTTGTCAGCTGATACTAGTTGAGGGAAGTCACTCTCCGTTAGAGCATACAGCCCTGTTTCTCTCTGTAGCTTGGCTCTCAATGCCTCAAAGGCAGTGCATGAAATTACCACATGTTCAGCGGTTTCCGGTACACCACAGCTGGGACAAAGCGGGTCAATATTTTTACCATGTTTCTGGAGCTTGGCTCGAAAGCCCCCGTGCCCTGTGAGAAACTGTGAGATCCAGTAATCCGGGAGTACCCAAGTTGCTTGAAGACGTGACCTAACAGTGGGGAAATATTTTCTAAGAGTAGCCCCTTTCGGGGTTGTTACCCACCGCCTGTTCCATTCTTCTATCGTGTACTCTCGGATTATCTCCAACCATTTCCTTGGATTTGCGTCGATCAGAGACCGGAGATTATTTGGTAGTCCCACCGAGCCTTCCCTTTTCATATTAAATTTAAAGCCATCTTCTTGCAGTACAAGATCAAGAGGTACTCCTCCTGCTAAGACCTGGACCCCCTCATGAGACACTGATCGGTACGCCCTGGTGACTCGCAGCAGAGAATTACGCTGAATTGTTGCCAGCCTATCATCTGTCTGCGTGAGAGATTTTGGTACCAGGCGGGAGATGCATACCGTAGGATACCAAGTATCACTCCTTTATATATCGCCATCGTAGCTGGGTATCTGAGGCCCCACAAGGCGCCCCCTAACCTACTGAGACAGTTCAATGATAAGGCCGTCCTATTGGCAAGGTATTCCAAATGAGGCGTTACATCAAAATTCCTTCTTATTTTCACACCCAGGTAGGTGACAGTCTCAGTTGGACGTATTCTTTCTCCTTCAATTCTAATAATAGGGTTAGGCCTACACTTATTTCCTTTCAGAAGAATGGCCTGTGTTTTTGCAGCCGCCATTTTCATCTTCTGTTTACTGCACCATCTACTAACTAGGCCAGCACATCTTTCAGCTTCTTGCTTCAATTGGACTATACTGTTAGCAGACACCACGACAGCCAGATCGTCGACATAGGCAATCGCGGGGAACCGTTCTTCTTCGAGTATAGCCAACATATCATTGAAGACTAACTTCCACAGGGCCGGACCAAGGACAGAGCCCTGAGGACAGCCCCTCTCGACTACATCTTCATACTCATAAAAGTTTCCGCGTATTTTAACACGTCGGTCCTGGAGGTAGCTCATTACCAGCGCATACAAATTGCTAGGTGTATCGTATCTCTGGAGCTGGTGAAGTACGCTTGGCCACCACACACTATCAAATGCAGAGGATATGTCAAAGAGGAGTGACATGACGTACCGATCTGCCCTCTCAGCTACGTCATGACGTACCCTCAACAAAGCATCAGCGGTTCCCCTGCCTTTAGTGGATCCGTATTGCCGTGGATGGCTTGCTCTCGTCAGAACTGGCTGCAAGCTCTTAAGCAGCAAGTTTTCCAACACTTTACTCATTACAGGGAGGAGGCAAATAGGTCTATATGACTTCGCTAGTCGCTTGTCTTTGCCTACTCCCTTATAGAGAAGTCTAATATCAGCAGTTTTCCATAGTTTCGGGAAGTATCCCTTATCTAAGCAATCATTGAAAACCGCTAATAGCCTATCTTCTATGTAGGGAATACTGTTCTTGAGTATAGCCGTGTCTATACAATCCAATCCTGGTGCTCTTCCCACTTTCTGACTGTCCACGCTATTCCGAAGATCCCATATGTCCCATGATGGGCACATATCAGTACCAGATGGATACGTAGTAGTACGTCTCATAAATGCTTCTTCATCATTGTCTTCAGATGGGTTGTCTCTGGGGTATGTCGCCTGGATGAATATCCTTGCCGATTCTTCTGGTGTTACTGCCTGTTCGTCTCCTTGCTTCAATGATGCAATCACCTGTAGTGGAGTAAGCTTGCCAATGGCAGTCCTATAAGGAATACCCCAAGGATTCTTTGCCGACTCTTCCTCAATAAAATTGTCCCAAGACTTTCGCTTTTGTGATAAAACATAAAAACATTGACAGATACCTCGAGATGTTAAAGGAGGCAGTGAGGGGTGTTAAAAGATGGCAGCTTGATACGGGTTTAAATATCTCAGTTTCTAAGTCTGTAATTTGTCCCTTCAGTAGAGAACATGCTTTTCCCCTAGGAGATCAGGTGGTACTTGACGGGATTAACTTTCCATGTGTGACCTCAGTTCGCTTTCTGGGGTTCCGTTTTGATAGAAAATTAAATTGGAACAAACATATAGTAGAAATTAATAAAAGATCTGAAAAGTTGATGGGAACATTAAAATTAATCTGTTCTAATAATAAGTGGGGGGCGGACCCTAACATGTCATTACTATTTTACAGAAGCACTATAAGGGCAATATTTGATTACGGGGCCACAATTTACGGTGAAGCGCCGGACAGTTCCTTAAAGAAATTAGACACGATACATAATAGGTCTTTAAGAATGTGCTTAGGACTTCTTAATTCCACTCCGACAGACGTGTTATATAACGAGGCTGGTGAAACATTTTTTAAGTTTAGAAGACAACTTTTAGCAGACAGAATGTTTTTCAAGATTAAGGCAAGTAATGAAAAATGTTATAACAAAATAGTATCTTTGAGTACTCTCATTCTAACCTCGAAATATTGGGAAAAGAAAAAATACGTTCCTATGATGTACGATAGTTTTATAAAATACTAACATTTAGCCGTTACCTTATTTATCAGTGGTAAACTACCAATATATTCACTTGAATACGATATGTTATTTCAAAAATATAATATAATTATAAACAAAAAATTAAACTCGTTGCCTCCCGTTATCATTAAAGTAAAAATAAAATGCTTGCTTAGAGAAAACTGGCCAGAACATATCAATATTTACACAGACGGATCCAAAACAAATGATAATACAGGCTCTGCAGTATACATCCCAAAGTTTAGATATTCAGCTCAATACAAATTACCAAACAACACTTCTATTTACAACGCTGAATTATATGCTATATTTCAAGCCCTTGAACTTATTAACAAATCAGATGAAAATAAATTTATAATATTAACTGATAGAATGAGCTCATTAGAAGCAATAAAAATAATAGTAACATAAATAAAAATAACATTCTAGCCAACGTCATAAAAGAGCACTATCTCGCAATAAAAAACAAAAAACAAATAATATTTATTTGGATCAAGGCACACATGGGAATTCCCGAAAATGACGAGGTAGATCGCCTTGCAAAAACTTCCATCAACCTAGCGCATACTACTGACACAAAACTGCCGTACTTGGAATTCTTTTCGATGTTAAAAAAACATACGCTTAATAAGTGGGAACAGAAATATCAGGAATCATCCACAGGCTTATACTTTAAGTCTATCGTACCGCAAATTCTAAGGGAATCCTGGTTCTTTCGATTAAATTTAACCAAAGATGTAGTTAAAAATTTTGCTAGACTTAGAACTAATCACGGTTTATGCAATGTTTATCTGCAGCGCATAGGAATTAAGAAAAGCTCAGAGTGTGATAGATGTAATAAAAGAGAAACCCTCCAACACATAATCACTGAATGCCCGGCTTACAAAAACCAAAGAGAAAAGTTTCTTAATTTTCTAAAACCTTATAATAATAATATACAATATAAAAATGTACTAGCAACACACAAACCAGAAGAAATAATCAGCATAACCCAATATTTATATTCAATAAATAAATATATCTAACATTGAATTAGTAAAGAACTAAACAGATAGCGTAATAATTGGCAATTGGCTGTATGTATAATTCCAATGCCATTAATAAAAAAAATAAAATAAAAAAAAATAAAATAAAATAAAAAAATAAAAAAAATAAAAAAAAAGCAATGCAAAATAACGGAAACGAAAACATTTCAAGGACAAAATCAAGAATAACAAATTTGAACAGAAACCAACAAGAGCTACAGGCTCCTCCTGGGGAAGAACGATGATAATATTTTTTTACATTTTTTTTTTTTTACAAAAATAATTTTGTATGTTTTTTAACAATAAAAAGAATTTTAATATTAATTTAAATGTACAAAAACAGTTCAATTTTATTTTATTTTCAGAAATAGTAAAGAATATACGAAGGATATTAATAAATAAAAAATACGTCTATGATAAAATTATTTATCAATAAAGTATAATTATTAGAGTTGGCAAATAAATACTTTATGAGCCATGGGAAAGCCGCATTATCTAAGCTAGAAATCCTTGAAGGTGCAGTTGTGAGTGGCGTAGTGGCGTAGGTGTAGGGTTTCCTATGTAACACTATACAGGAAGTGCGCTCCGCCTAACCAGTAACACGAGAACTAGCTCCACAACTCGTCACCATATTATTAATACTTTATATTTTATCGTTAAATTAATAGAAATTAAACTTACTAGATAACTATTTATTGGAAAATAGCTATTAAATGACGTGTTTCTCAAATTACTAAAAGATAACAGCAACTAGACACGTTGGGTTAGTTGTTATTGAGAGAAAAATAGATAACGTATTTCACTTTGACTTTTTTTTTTTTTTTTTTTTTTTTTTTTTTTAACACTGAATTCTAAAAATTATATTTTCCTGGGCTCTAAAGCACCTGAAATGGACTTAGTTCGAAATGGAATAGTGACAATGACATCATTGGTGTTTTTAAATAAAGGTCTATTAGTACATGACCATTAACAATTAAAATACCCGAGTTTGTGTTTAGAATTAGTACAGTGAAGACGTGTGCTGTGAAACTGCCGAGGATTAACTCGAACAACTTCTCAGATAAGAGCTGAACTTTTACTTTTTTATTAATTTATCGTTTATCGTTTTTGTTCTCGTTTATTATTATTTTTTTTTTTTTTATGATCATATTGTGTTTCTTCTAATTAATATTCATTAGCCATTATGGCTGAATCTCTTCCTCGCAAGAAGAAAAAAGAAAAATTAAAAAATCTTAATGAAACTAATCGTGACACTAAACCCTCATGTGTTAAATTTTTCATTATTAGTAGAGAGGAAAATGATGATGAGGGAAATGTCATGGATTTTAAAAATGTTTCACTTTTTTTGATCTATAAAGGAATAAATTCTCTAGTTGGTGAGGTAAAAATGATAAAAAAGTTAAAAAATGGCACACTAATAGTGGAAAAGTTCTCAACAATTCAATCTGATAAACTTATAAATAGCAAATATGTTATATAATTTAAAAATAAAAGTGGAACCACATTTCAAATTAAATAAAAGTCTAGGCCTCGAGTGGTGCCCCAATTTAGACTGCGCTAGTTTAGATGAAATAAAAGAAGAACTAAAATAACAAAATGTTGCAGATATAAAAAGAATGACATATTTTAAAAACGGTGAAAAATTTGAAAGTCACAATTATCTTTTTACATTTAACAACCCTAACTTGCCGAAAGGATTTTAATTTTTTTTTTTTTTTTTTTAATTTAAAGAAAGTATTACAATCTGTCTCCATGTGGGCAATAAGTAATATAAATAAATAATGTAGTGAATAATAAATAAAAATAAGTAAAGAATCTCCTCATAATATATAATACAATAAAAAAATATAAACAATCATTAAAATAAATAATACAGATATAAAAAAAAAAAAAATTATTTAAAAAAAAAATTAAAATTAACTTAAATCTAAAAAAATACATACTTTATTTACAATATATCATTGGGGGATGTGTATCCGAGGGATCCCCCAACGAGACTTATCACTCCACTTATGAAGGGACAAACCAGATCCTGAGAGATCCCAGCGCTTCTCTCTCAACTGCGTCACTGGTGTAGATAATACCAATGAAGGCTGAATGTGAGCGCTATAGTACAGACACTCAGAGTATGAGTAGAGAAGCTGGCCATTGCGTGGACTCCATGTCGAATTTTATAATAGATCACGAGGCCACTGCTTTTTTAACCTGTGAGGAGGATTATAGGGGTGAGTGGAACTGGATAGGGATTGTGCTAGTGGATTAGGATGATGTGAAAGTTTTTGATGAAATTTAAAAACTTTGATAGGTATGGATTCTAAGACATAAGATATATTAAGATCATTATGTAAGGTTTTTTTTTTTTTGAGAAATAATAGGGGGCAATGGTTATAGTTCTCAAGAATTTAGATTGGAAGGATTGGAGTGTTTTGCTGATCCCCAAATTTCTACTCCGTAGGTCCAGATAGGCTTTAGGATAGTCTTGTAAATTAAAAGCTTGTTGTCTATTGAAAGTTTTGAAGTCTTGTATAGTATGGGGTATAGTTGGCTGAATCTTCTGTTAAGTTCTTTTAAGTCTAGTATATGGGTTCCAAGTGAGCCATTTGCCTAAGATAAAACCAAGATATCGCACTGTATCAGATCTGGGTAATGGGATCTTATTGAATAAGACAGTTGGGCAGGAACTACGGCGTAGAGTAAAAGTCATGTGGGTGCATTTGGATTCATTAACTTTTATTCTTCATTTGTTGTACCATAGTTTAATTTTTGAGAGGTCAATTTGTAGGTTAAAGGAGACTGTTTTAGGATCATTATGGGATGATAGCATCGCTGTTCGAAGGTTGCAAGGAACGTGTCGGGAGTTGTAGGAATATCAGCAGTGAAGATAATGTAAAGGACAGGACCCAAAACGCTGCCTTGAGGAACTCCGGCTCAGATAGGATAGCAGTCGGAAAATTCAGAGCCACATCGAACTCGGAAGGAGCGATTTGTAAAGTAGAAATGATGGATGAGGTAGAGGGTTTGTGGTAGTTGGCTCTTGAGTTTAAAAAGCAACCCGATGTGCCAAACCCGGTCAAAAGCCTGAGCAATGTCCAGAAAGTCACCCGAGTAGTATTACTTTCTTTCAAGAGTAGAGGACACATGGTCAACAAGGTGGAGGCCTTGTATACAAGAAAGTAAACTTTTACCAAATAAAGAATTCAAATTAAAAGATTATACAATTTACAGAAACGACCATGTAGACGGATAAAGAGCGTGTGGTGGCGTGTTGGTTGCAGTACATAACAGGGTCGTGTCTGAGATATTAACTACTAATACTCCCTTGCAAGCTATTGTTGCCAAACTCTACCTAAATTTCCCTATATCTATTAAATTTATATTTACCACCCGAAAATTTTGTTGAAACTGATCTCATCAATCTCCTTATATCGTTACGAGCGACGTTAATGGCCATCACACTTCCTGGGATTTTTCGACTAATTCTACGAGAGGAACTGCTAAAAGAAAACTGATTGACAATTCTAATTGTATTCTACTTAATACAGGACAGCCAGCATACTTGAGCCCAGCCTATCACTCTTTCTCATGCATAGATCTGACTTAGTGTACTTCAAGCATTTATACTCACCTCAACTGGCAAGTCAGCGAGGATCAATACTCTAGCGACCATTTCCCCTTGATCATTGATTTCGCAAATAATAACACTCTTGTTGAAAGATATCCTAGGTGGATTACGGAAAAGTCTGACTGGCAGAAATTTAAATACAGTATCCAGATAGCGAAAACCGATATATCTGAGGGGGGAGCTGTGAATTGATAAATTATTAAATCAATGATCCTGGCTGCAGTAGAAAGCTCAATCCCAAGATGCCCAACCAGTACAAAAGCCAATAGAATAACGAGTGCAAAATAGCTATTAATAACCGAAGAAAAGTCCGTAAATTATTCCAAAAAGAACCTACTTAAAAAAATATAATAGAATATAAAAAAAAACAACAAAAAAACGATCAATAGCTCGCAGAAAAAAAGAAGATTCTTGGAACCTATTTTTAGAATCAATCTCAACAAACACTCCACCACGGCTATTCTGGAAGAAAATACGAAGCATAACCGGGAAACAAATAGATTATCAACCAGGTTCATTAATTAATGGAAATTTAATATAAGACCCGAACGCTTTGGCCGAATATTTTGCAGACTATTATTCAAGTAAATATTCTTCCCAAGCTCACCAGATAGACGAAAATGAAGTAAATTTGGATTATAACGATAAAAAGTAACGATATTAGTAAGATTATAACGATAAAAGTATAAAATTGAGAATTCATACAACATTCCTTTTATTATGAAAGAACTAAAAGCCAATTTAAATTAATTGAAACCGACTGCACCAGGAATAGATGACATAAACAATGACATGCTTAAAAATCTTCCAAAACAGACACTGAACGCACTTCTAACCCTGTATAACCGTATTTGCTGTGCCTGAAACTTGGCTCAAACCTTTCATTCCCTCTATCTTAGTTTTCCTCCCTGACTACACACTTTTCCGCCATGACCGAGTAGGTCGGACTGGCGGAGGTGTGGGTTTGTTTGTCCGTGATGGCCTCAAGTTCCGAATCCTTGTCGCTCAAATCCTACTGATCTACCCCAAATCGAGTACCTTTTTGTAGAAATTTCCAACAAAACTCACCATCTCCTTCCTATACGTGGTAGTTTACCGCCCTCCTCATGTTCCTTTTGACTCATCTTTCGAAACATCCCTATACAACTGTGTTCCTTTCTATACCAATATCATTATTTCAAGAGAACTGAAGTCTAATTTCCTCTCTGACTCACTTGATAAGTTGTTCCTTGAAAACCTATTTTTTTCCCTATATCTCTCTATAGTTCCGTTCTCCGCTACCCACCACACGTCGTCGTCTGATACCTGGCTTGGCTTGTTCATTATTGACTCAGAAAAGAACCTCCTCGCTTCTTCTCAGTCACCTGTTCCTTTCCTATCCTCCTATGATCTAATCCAAATATCTTACAATATCCAAGCACCCGAAAACTATTGCCTTCCGCAATATAGAATCCCTAACCCGTGAAAAGATCCTTCCAGAGATTGAAGCTCAGAACTGGACTGAAATTTATACCTCCTCCTCGATTGACTCCATGGTAAACATCCTCACCACAAACCTCTTAAATATCCTTAACATCCATGCACCTCTCAAATCCTCCTCCTTTCGTCGTCCTCCTGCTCCTTGGATAAGTCCAGCAATCAAACCGCTCCAACGAAATCGAGATGCAGCACGTTGACGATTCAGACGCACGAGGATGACTGACGACTACCAAACTTTCAGGATGCTTCGTAACTTGACACAAGCCTCGATTCGTCGAGCAAAATCCACTTATTTCCACGAAGCCCTCTCTTCCGCTCCTGATTCCAGATCGAAATGGCATCTCCTCCGTAAACTTTCCCTTCTTGATTCACGCACAACTCCATATACCTATCCTGTATCTCCTGAAGAACTAAATTCATATTTTGTTTTTTCCTTCTCTTCCGATTCTCTTGACCTTTCTTCCCATTCTACCTCAGCTCCTGCATACAACGATGCTAATTTTTATTTTTCCTACATCTCCCCCTCTGAACTTATTTCCTCAATAATGAAGTCCAGTTCCAATTCTACCGGCATAGATGAAATCCCTATAAAATTGATAAAACTGTGTCTTCCCGAAATCACACCAGTCCTCTTATTCATATACAATTTTTCCCTTCAAAATTCAGTATTCCCTACCCCCTGAAAAAGAGTCCTAATTCATCCTATAAATAAAACATCGAATCCCACATCTCCTAAAGACTATCGCCCGATCTCCTTCTCATCTAACCTCTCTACACCCTTAGAAAGATTAATACACTCTAAGTTATCCAACTTCCTTGAAGAATCCAATCTCCTCGATCCCCTACAATCTGGTTTTCGACCCGGCTACTCCACACTATCCGCTTTCCTCAAAATCACAAATGACATGTTTACTGCCATAGACGAAAAAAAACTGACTGTACTGATACTTCTAGATTTTTCTAAAGCGTTTGATTCCCTGGACAACTCTATCCTTTTTTCCAAATTAGACTCTTTAAATTTCTGCTTCAGTTCCATCCGCTGGTTTCAGTCTTTCCTTTCTCACCGTTCCCAAGCAGTTAAAATACCTAACCAATCCCTATCTACTTTTCTCACTATTACTTCTGGTATTGCTCAAGGGTCCAACATTCCTCCTCTCTTTTTATTTTAAATGTTTCATTTAAGGAGATTTATATCAAGTTATGATATTAAAAAGGCATAACTCCTCATTTGCTTTATTCCTCCTCTCCTTTTCAATACCTACATCAACGATCTACCTAATTCAACTAAGCACTGTTCCTATCACCTCTACGCAGATGATTCCCAAATCTATCTTTTTTTTTCCTCCTTCCAAGCTTCCTTCTGCTTTCGCCAAAATTCAGGAAGATCTGAATAGAATTAGTGCCTGGGCGACCTTAAATAAATTACAATTAAATGAACAGAAAACTCAGGCCATTATAATAGGATCTAGCTCCCTCCTTAGTGCATACACCCATTATCCTCCCTTAATCCTAAATGATCATCCTATCTCTTTCTACCCGTCTGTTAAAAATCTTGGAATTATTTTTGATCAGACCCTTTCTTGGAAATCTCAGATTGCCCAAATCTCCCGCCGTTCTATAGGTCTACTTAAATTTTTCCACCGATCCCGTCACCTTCTTCCCCAGTCAACTCGTAAGCTTCTAGTATCCTCCCTAATATTCCCTTACCTTGATTATGGTTATCTAGTTTATGGTGGTCTCTCGACGGTTCTCGAAGACAGATTGAAAATAATTATGAACTGCTTTGCCAGATTTGTCTTCGATAAACCAAGGCGCTCCCACGTTTCCTTCCTCTATTTCGAATTAAACTGGCTTTATCCCATATTCCGTAGAAAATATTTCCATGGATCATTCCTTTACCAAATCATCAGCACCCTTCATCCTTCCTATATTTACAATACGCTTCAATTCAGATCTGCAATCAAGTCACTGAACACAAGATCCCGTCTTTCTGATCTATATACCCCATCCCATAGAACTACTAAATTCCAGCGCTCTTTCCTATTCCGCTCAACCATCCTATGGAATTCCATTCCTTCTCACATTAGACAAGCGAAATTTCTAAAAACATTTAAATTCCTCTATTTCCAGTACCTCCTTCTAATCCAAGGTGACGCTTACTAACAATATATTTTCTAAATTAAACGATATCTAAGTCTTTCTGAAACACACTCAGTGTTACCAATTAAAATAATTTTTCTCATTCCGAATACAACATTTGTTTTCTTATATTTTATATAATTAGCATTGTATCAAAATAACCTATTTATTATTTCATTTGTAGAATATTTTCTTATTTTCCTCTTCATACATTATATAAGTATCCATGTATACATTATCATTGTTATATTAATATTTCTTCTTTATTTTATTATTTTTTATTTTTATTTATTTTTTTTCATCTTATTTATTCATCATGTCTCTGACCAGATGTAACTAATATAATTTCTTTCTGTACAATTTGTTATTCTTAAGTGACTTGGTCCCAGAATAAAATTATTTTTCTATTCTAATCTATTCTATTTGAGGCACTGGAGAATTTCCAGAGATCTGGAGAAGAGCAGTTATAATTCCGATTTTAAAAATTGGTTTTCAAGCGTCTTACATGGATAATGAAGACGAACAATTTATTATCAAATGCACAGAGTGGATTCCGGCGAGGTCGCTCAACAAATGACCATCTTGTAACTATTGAATACGAGAAACTGAGTAGCATTGCAGAGAAGAAAGAATGCATCGGCATTTACTTCGACATTGAAAAAGCATACTGTTCGCGTCAATCGGCGCTCTTTGTAGATAGGCAGGTGTATAAGGCACATTCACGCCACCTATCGAAATTTTTATATCAACTAGCCTTTTAGTGTTATAATAACCACCTAGAGGGCACAGTGTCTGTTTGGACTCCGAAGAGAGCAGAGCTCAGAGGATCACCAGAACAGATAAGCTGAAACCTAATATTTCTATTACATTTCACTTATTATTTAGTAAAATATTATTTGATTTATTATAATTTTTTTTATAAATAGTTATTTCATTTATTATTATTTTTTTATATAAATAATTTTAAATTTAAATAATGAATGGGACTGACCCACCAAGTCCCAATGCAAAGCGTAGAAAAAGGAGGGAGAATGAAATCGCCTATCGACAATACCCCCATTTTTTAAAACAAAAAATTTCCCCAACCTATATAGTTTTGGTAAGAAAAGACGAGGGAAACTTTAAAAATGTTTCACCTATTTTATTAATAAATTTATAACAAATTCGGTAGGTACTACAAAAAATATAACAAACTTAAAGATGGGAACTTGCTCATTGAAACATTCAACGCAAAACAAACTAAAGCATTATTAGCAATTAATAATTTTGGTGAACAATTTCTAGTCCTCATAGGTCACTTAACTATTCGAAGGGCGTAATAAGATGTTTCGACTTACAATTTGCCACAAATTAAGAGATAAAAAAAGAACTAAAAAATATCGTTATCGATGTTGGATATAAAAAAAAAAAATTAAAAAAAAATGAATAATACTAGTTATATAACAATTTTTCTCTTAATTTATTTAATATACCTATATTAAGATATTATATAATATATATTCTCTTAATTAATTTTCTTAGGGGTCCAGTGGGGCTTGCAAGTCAAATTTTATGGGGCGAATGAAAAATTAAGTGACCTCTTATCGATGCTTAATGCTCTTTTATCGAACCATAATCATGTGGATCGATTTTGCCCCTACAATTGCTATTAATAGCGTGTTAACTAAAATCTAAATATTCACAACTAAAAAAAGAAGAACCTATTATAACCTCTACACCAGTTACCAGCCCTAGTCAGGGTTCTCAGGGTAGTTTCTCATGAGGCCCGGAACTAGGATGGGGAAGGGGAGGAGCACGGGCCCCGGGCGGCAGATTTTAGGGGGCGGCAAAATTTTAGAAGTAAAAAAAAAATAACTAATCGATTAATATCGTTTTTTATTACTGCATTACAGTAGGCATTACTGGGGATTCTGGCAGAGTATGGAGTGGATGGAAAGACAAGGAGGTTGGTAGATCAGGCACTGACCAACACGACCTCAAAGGTGAAATTCCAAGGAGTCATCAGTGGGCCCTTTCTGGTGAGGACGGGGCTTAGACAGGGAGATTGTCTGTCTCCGGTACTGTTCAATGTAGTGCTGGATAAAGTAATGAAGGAATTGTGGGTCAAAAATAGCGCGGGGGCAAAATTAGGAACCAAAAATAATAATGTAAGAGTAAGTTGTTTAGCGTATGCTGATGATCTTGCCCTCCTGGCGGAATCTGAGGATGAAGCAATAGGGCAGCTGGACGCCCTAAAAGAAATAGCTGAAAGAGTGGGTTTACAAATATCATTCGAAAAAACGGAATTCATGACTACGGATCGAAACTTTCGGGAAAAAACAGTTAAAATAAAATGTGGAGAAATCAGGGTCACAAATAGCTTCAAGTATTTGGGAGAGATTATTTGTAGCAATGGGTCCGAGAAAAGGGGAATAGAGGAGAGGTTGGTCAAGATGGATAGGCTCAGCTTTGCCACCAGTAGCCTATACTGTAAAAAGGGTCTTTCAATAAGAGGGAAGATTAGACACTACAACACGGTTGTCAAGCCAGTTATTCTGTATGGACTGGAGACCGCTTCTCTTCCTAGCTTAAGGAAACTTTTGGGAGTGGAGAGGAAGATCTTGAGGAAAATTTATGGGCCAATACAATTACCGGAAGAATATAGGCTGAGGCCTAACAGAGAATTATACAGAGAAATGGATGACCTGGAAACGGACATTAGGTTAAGGAGGCAACGTTTCTACGGTCATATGGTCAGGATGAACCAGAACAGAATAAATAGGAAGATCTTTGGGAAAATGTGAGGGTATAAAGGGGTTGGAGGGTACATCGGGCAGATGAAGAAAGAAACGGGGAAATTGGGGATTTCAAGTCAAGACTGTTTCGATAGGGATAGATATTGGGAAAAACTAAGGGAAATAAAGGTCCTTGTGGGTACCAAGGAGGTGAGGGGGTGGAGAGTATGGAGTGAGGAAGAGAGAAGAATGCAGTCTGAGAGAATGAAGAAGAGGTGGGAGGAGAAGAAGAGGGAGGGATGTGTTGGGAGAGTTGGGAGAGGTGTCAAAAAAAAAAAAAAAAAAAAAAAATCGTTTTTAAAATAATAATATCGCAATCAAATTAATTTTAATTTGATTTTTTGCATAATTTATAAAACCTATTATACTGGATACGAAGTTAACTGCTTGGTATGAATAAGTAGCTTGGGTGCTAGTAAGCGCTAGTAGCGGGTTCGGGGGTGCAAAACTGTGTGAAGCCACTCCCTACACCTTAAAATGACATTGGACTATCTGTTGCCAGTGTTTACAGTTCTGTTGTTAACGTTTATGGCAAAAACCTATAGTTGTTTTTTTTATTTTTATTTACATTTAGTTTTTAGTGGAGTGTTAGTTATTTAATAGTATTACTGTTTAGTGAAAGCTCAAGATATTTTCCGATGCGACTCCGCAAACTCGCATCGACCACTAGACAATGGACTGTATTTAAATCTACAAAAGCGAGTGCTCCCACCTTTGGGGAGATCTTAATCAGGAGGTAACCTAACCAAATAGTACAGGCAAAACCACCTTGTTGAAGCGGCGGACGTACTTCCAGGTCTTGGAGGCCTACAAAGAAGTCTCGGGCAGGCAAACGATTCTCGCAGGCTGTAAAACTTGATCAGGATATCCTCCTCTTCTTAAATCGCCACTCATTAATGGGAATATTAAGTCTATATTGATTGTCATACGAAACAAAAAAACACTTTAAGAAAAAAAACTCTGGGAAAGCTATTATCAGCTTTGAGCATGAAAAACGTAGGAAGACCATAGGGTCTTGAACAAAGAAAATGTGTACAGGAAAGCAGCCAGCAGAAGAATGACGATTTTTCCTGTAGGGATTAACGCAGATAAGGGCTAGTTACCTAGAGAACGATAGAGTGCGTCTATGAACGGTACATTACAGTTTTTTTTCTCCTTCCCCCCCCCCCCGCACAAAAGCGCCGATATTACTGTTTATCAGCATTTGGAAAACGGATTTGTTTTATACATTTTAAACTTCGTTTTTATACATTTCCGAATTATGGATGGTCGGAAACGACTTAGTGGAGCCGAGTATAGAAAACTTGCTAAAGAGAAAAAGCGATGTGCTGTCACTAAAACCAAAATTAGAAGATTTAAAAAAAAAAAAACTAATGTTAATGAAGATAAAGGGTCAAAAGAAAATACAGGTAAGCAAATATTCATCTTATTTCAGCCTTTTCAGCGAAAGCATACATATTTAAGATCATTTAAATTCAATGTTGGTTTTATTGACCGATAATAATATTGAATATATCAACAAAAAAAATACTTTATTACAATTCTTTTGTTTTTTAACCTCAATTAATGTTTCTGAATGATGAGGCCCCTCCAAACATTCTATTGAACTATTGTGTACTGTAGAACACTGTGCCCGGAAAAAGGGTTAATAATTAAATTGTAACATATAAGGGAAGAGAAGGAATTAATTGCGGCTTTGTAGAATCGGACTAAGTACTAAATATTCCTGGAATCCCGGCGACCGAGTCGGCGAGTTCACAATGAAAACTCTTAGAAAGCGTTATTTTGAATGAAACCCTGTTATATGTTTTCACTCCTAATCCTTTTAAATTCCTTTCGAACTTGGTCTGGTTAAATGACAATATTTTATAACAGATTGGGTATGAATTTATTATTCTCAAAATTGAAAAAACGAGGTGGTAAATAAAACAAAAAACGATAAAACCGAATGTGATTGCTGTGATTGAGTGATTTGAGAAATGTGTTTTTTTTGTTTTAAAACTGTATTTAATAACCCTTTAATCAAAACGGCGCACACAGGGCAACATCACCAATTTAGGTGGACAAAAGTCGTCACAAGTTTGAAATTTCTGAGTGTTTGACCTTTTTATTATTAGTTGGTAAGACGCTTAATACTAATATTTCCCGCCGTACCGTGTTTACAAATAAATAGTAAATGAGTGAATCATTCCTGTTTACACAAGTGCCTAACAACCAACAGTGGGATTATCTTTATTCGATGGCCATTTATTATGTTCAAGGTGTGTGTAGCGCAATTTTTTTTTGCTTTTATTTAACAATGGACATTGCTGAAGCAGGTAAGACATTATATTTCCACACTCGCTATTGAATATACATTAGCAATCTGCCTGTAGAGTTAATTTAGCAATTTGAAAATTCATGCTCCTATTCAATAACGAAAAACTATATAACCCCCAAGTTACCCCAAGGATTCGTTTGTAGGATTTGTTTCATCAATCCTTCTAATCTTTAAATGATGCAAAGAATTTTTGCGATTTTTAGCGTTTTGGGTGATTAATAATTTTTTTTTGACACAACACTCCGAATCAGGAGGGGGATATTTTTTGAAGAGTGGGTTAAGTTTCATAAACAAAACAGTCAAGACCACTTGCTGAAATTGATTCTTACTTCCACTCATATTAATAATTAAGAAAATGTGGAGATTAGGCCTTTGAAAATTAGAATTTCCCGTCTTTCCGACAACATTTCGGAATAGTGGGAAAAATGTCACAGATAATTGGAAGATTTTTTCAATAAATACTCTAGTTGGCTTGATTCCGATGACTTGGATTTTAGTATTTCAGTTATCCAGCCTACTTGTCAACGCTGAGGACGCCCTATAAAATGTTTCGAATGTTCTAGTGAGAAGACAAAAAAAAGAAAAGTCAGTGAGCTATTGAATGTTTGTATGGTTTCTCAAGATTTAAATTTGATAAGGATAATTGTTCGTAGGGAGTAGTGCACTTTAGTAAATATAGCACATCTGAATCGAACGGTTTTTTGTTGTTTTCTTTTGACAGGTTTTTATAGTGAAGCAACAATAGAATCCGATGAAACTAATAGCATTGTCAACAAATCACTATTTGTCGCTATTCGTGAAATTTTCTTGTAAAAGAAGATATTAAGAGGTAGATGCCTTTGTCTCAACTTTTGAAGCACCACCCTTACCAGAAACATGGTGCTGAGCAGCGAAAGTCAATTTTAAATTATTCATAAATTTAATTTGTTGAGTATCACAGGTATTGCTCAAAATGATCTCCACTATTTCTAATACAAGCACGATAACTTTTTCTTATTTCTGTGGTGGTTGTTCTAAAAATGAATTCTTCCTTCATTATGGTAAACGCGGCATTGATTTTTTTGAATAAGTTGTCTTGAAAACAATTCTTCATTATAAACCAAATCTTTGACATGGTCCCAGGCGTAATAATCGAGCGGCGTGAGGTCTGGAGACCGTGCTGGCCACTCACGAAGTTAAATGGCAAAACTTCATGAACTGGGACCGAAAACTAAAACAAAAAGTCCTTTAGAGATTTGCTCGTTTTTGCTTAATTTTAGAGAAAATCGCAAAAAAAAACAACAAAACAAAAATGTAACAGGTAGCGATTATCACCTTTCAAAGTTCGTCAGGCTAGGCAGTGAGATATGTAAACACTTAATGTTATCCTTTACATTCTTTTATTTGTTTATATTTTGGCTTATTTCTAGGATTATAATTCATAAATCGGTCTTTAGTCAGTGATTTAGATATTTTTGTGTGAATAGCATCAGCCACAATGCCGCACACATATTCTAATGTTGAATACGCTGATATGATTTTTGTGTATGGTTTCTGTAACGATAATGCTTTAGAAGCGGTGCGGGAGTATGCGCGCCGATTTCCAAATAGAAGAGTGCCTAATCGACGAGTCTTTTCGTTAACTTTTAATAGACTACGAGAGACAGGATCATTCTTAATACGTAATGAAGGCGACCAATTCCAGGCAGCAATAAGAGCAGATTATCGGAGAAGAAATTGTGTCCAACGCCACTTCGATAGCAATTCTGAGACTATCATCAGAAGAGCATCTGCTGCATTAGCAATATCGCGAACTTGGAAAGGTGATAATCGCTACCCATACCATCTTCAAAAAGTTCAGAATTTATTACCTCAAGATTATGTCAAGAGATTGAATTTTAGTAACTGGTTTCTTGACAAAATTCGCGATGATAATTTATTTCCATTAAAAATTATGTGGACCGATGAAACTACCTTTACAAGAGGAGGAATTGTTAATCAAATAAATTATCATGTATGGGCTCTTGAATATCCCAGAGCTATCAGAGAGAATAGGTTTCAGCATGAATTTGCTACTAACGTTTGGCTTGGAATTTGGAACGGATTACTGTTGGGACCATATTTTTTACCTGGAAGATTGAATGGTATCACATTTACACATTTTTTGGAGAACGACTTTTCTAATTATTCAGATGACATTCCCTTACAGAAGCGGATTGAAATGTGGTTCCAACTCGATAGATGTCCAGCTCATCATAGCAGAGTTGCTGGAGCTTGGCTGGATAAAAATTATCCACAACGATGGATTGGACGTGGAGGAGTAGTACCTTGGCCACCCAGATCACCTGATATGACACCCATGGATTTCTTCGTATGGGGAACCTTGAAGCAGAGTTTTCGCACAGTGTCACGAGTATATAGGCTAAGAAATCAAAAATCGTAATTTTGTCTTGACAAAGTTTATTATTGTTTTCGCACAGTGTCACGAGTATATAGGCTAAGAAATCAAAAATCGTAATTTTGTCTTGACAAAGTTTATTATTGTTTTAGTGTTGTTTTCGCACAGTTTTCGCACAGTGTCACGAGTATATAGGCTAAGAAATCAAAAATCGTAATTTTGTCTTGACAAAGTTTATTATTGTTTTCGCACAGTGTCACGAGTATATAGGCTAAGAAATCAAAAATCGTAATTTTGTCTTGACAAAGTTTATTATTGTTTTCGCACAGTGTCACGAGTATATAGGCTAAGAAATCAAAAATCGTAATTTTGTCTTGACAAAGTTTATTATTGTTTTCGCACAGTGTCACGAGTATATAGGCTAAGAAATCAAAAATCGTAATTTTGTTTTGACAAAGTTTATTATTGTTTTCGCACAGTGTCACGAGTATATAGGCTAAGAAATCAAAAATCGTAATTTTGTCTTGACAAAGTCGTTATTATTGTTTTCGCACAGTGTCACGAGTATATAGGCTAAGAAATCAAAAATCGTAATTTTTTTGTCTTGACAAAGTTTATTATTGTTTTCGCACAGTGTCACGAGTATATAGGCTAAGAAATCAAAAATCGTAATTTTGTCTTGACAAAGTTTATTATTGTTTTCGCACAGTGTCACGAGTATATAGGCTAAGAAATCAAAAATCGTAATTTTGTCTTGACAAAGTTTATTATTGTTTTCGCACAGTGTCTCGAGTATATAGGCTAAGAAATCAAAAATCGTAATTTTGTCTTGACAAAGTTTATTATTGTTTTCGCACAGTGTCACGAGTATATAGGCTAAGAAATCAAAAATCGTAATTTTGTCTTGACAAAGTTTATTATTGTTTTCGCACAGTGTCACGAGTATATAGGCTAAGAAATCAAAAATCGTAATTTTGTCTTGACAAAGTTTATTATTGTTTTCGCACAGTGTCACGAGTATATAGGCTAAGAAATCAAAAATCGTAATTTTGTCTTGACAAAGTTTATTATTGTTTTCGCACAGTGTCACGAGTATATAGGCTAAGAAATCAAAAATCGTAATTTTGTCTTGACAAAGTTTATTATTGTTTTCGCACAGTGTCACGAGTATATAGGCTAAGAAATCAAAAATCGTAATTTTGTCTTGACAAAGTTTATTATTGTTTTCGCACAGTGTCACGAGTATATAGGCTAAGAAATCAAAAATCGTAATTTTGTCTTGACAAAGTTTATTATTGTTTTCGCACAGTGTCACGAGTATATAGGCTAAGAAATCAAAAATCCTAGCTCACTATACCTGTTTTTTATTTTATTGTAACACTTAGCTATCTTATAGTTCTTTGCAGCTCATTTAAAATTAGAAAACAGTGATATAGGGCCTTCTTCCGGGCACACATTCAATTGTTGTTTGTTTTTTGGAGCTAACTTTTCTTAAAATTCACAAACATGGATCTGATCAAACAAAACATTTACATCATCAAAGAAACATCATTAGACCCATATTGTATTATTACAAGTTTGCATTATATTGTTTTCTCTCAGCTAACTAATGTCCAGTGCTTCTGACAATTACCCAATTGGAATAATGAAAAAATAAATAATTTAGGGTCCATATAAAAGCAATTTTTTGAAAGATACTGGCATATAATACCACGAATAATTCCTCAGATATAAATATTTTACAGCAATTAATTCAATGAATTTCGGTATATTAATTGATTTACCTCTATAACCTATTTTCAAATGGTGTCTAAATTAATTATTAATGTTATGTCAATGTCGAGTCCGGTAATTTTACTGCTTAATTTTGTTTTACAAAAATCTGCTGGCGGTGTTACCATATTTCAAACACTTTGTCGGAAAGTTTAATATTTTTACTCAATTCTTCGTAACTTTTTTTTACTGGATTCTGTAACAGCGGTCCCATTTTTTTTTTTTTTTTTTTTTTTTTTTTTTTTTTTTTTTTTTTATCCAGGATTTTTCTTATATTCTCCTTAACTTTTTCTGATAACTACTTATTAGTATTTACAACTGTATACATATATAAAATAAGTAAATTTGAGAAAATCATTACAATGACTAGTCAATAACATGTCACTAGTAGGACTTCAATAAACAGAAAAGAAAATCTATATAAGGTCTCTCTTCATTCATCTTCTGTTCAGACGCCTCGGTGGGTTATCGGAAATAGAATTAAAAGCAAGCTGAGAGATTAGTGGATTAGAATAGTTATGGAGTTTACTATGAAAGGATAGGAATCTGGTTTGGGTTAAATCAGCAACCTATGGAACATTAAGGTCTTTATGGATAAGTTCATAAGTGGCAAAGTAGGAAGCATTAAGGATTTTTCGAAGGATTTTGGATTGAAAGGATTGGATACGAGATGAGTTTAGGTGTAGAATCGCTATCCGAGAAAGAAGTTTTAGGATGTGGGCAGTAATTAGGCCATTTCCAGGGGGTGATTTCAGGGATTTCGAATTGCAAGGATTATAGACAAGTTGAATTAGATGGTTTGGTGGAGCCCCAAAGCTCAACTCCATAAGTCCTAATAGGTCGGATAACTTTCATGTAAATGCGCCTTCTGTAATTAATCGGAAGGTTTGAACGTCTGTCTAGTAAATGTCGAAGAAGTCGAAAATTACGAGCAGTTTCCTGTCGTTTTAGTCTTGGATGTGGATTCCAAGTAAGACGTTTGTCTAGTTGGAGTCCTTGATAGCGTTCATCAGGAATCAGTGGGATGTTATTAAAGGATACAGTAGGGAAGGAAGTCGTAGGTTTACGACGAACTCCTTAACCCAAACAGAACATTCAGATAAATCAAATTTTATTTTTGCACGATTCCATCAAATAAAGTATCTTATCTGCTGCCTGGTTCATTACAGTGCCAGAAGTCGAACAGTTGTGAAATGGTCTTCAAACCTAAAACCACAATATCACCGAAAAAGGCAAATAAACTAGATAAAAATCAGCTTTGAGCAATGGTTTTTTATTGGAATTGTGATGTTTTCTTACTCTTCTAACGTTCTAATTTCTATATTACCCCTCAAAATGTTTTATTGTTTTCCAAAATTCATTTTTCTTATTTGGAACACTGCTCGTGACAGTGTGCGGCGGCCCCACTGACCGGTAACATATATATTTTTCAATAATGGATTCTATTTAAATAATATATTTTAATTAAATTTAGAATAGATGAAGTTAATAAACTCCTGTTCGTTTCGGTTTTACTTTTCCCTCACTTTAAGTATGGACCGAACTGAATAGCATGAGGGGAGGGAAGACGGGGGGGGGGGCACCGGAGATCTCGACGCCTCCTCGCAGCCCGGCCAAGGCTCAGGGCTCCTCAAGACCAAGTCGATAGGCAACAGGCAATTATTAGTTAGTAAATAAAGCCACTCTAATCAACAACTTGTCCATGGATTCGTTTTTTTCAAGTAAAGACAGAACATTGATGAGCACTCGAGGACGATGGTCAATGATAAGAACAAAATAATTGGAAAAGTTGGAGGATAAACTTCATATCAGGGATCCATTCTAAAAATAGCTTCTTCGATTGAACTAAGCCTTCTGAATTGACACTATATTAGGTTTTTTTTTTTGGTTTTTTTTAAACATATTTTCAATCATATAAAAATATGTTCGTCAAAACTTGACAAATCAATTTCGGTATAACTAACTTTTGTAACTAGGATATGGTCATTGTATCAACAATTGTTGTTGTATCAACAATTACGCTTAAAATATTAACTATAAATCAATCTAATTAAAAATTATAATGGAGAATGAAGCTGTTGTAATTTGATTGTAGTAATAAATAAATATAAATGTTCGCGTAATTTGACTGTCTAATCATTATTGCAAATCTAAGGCTTGATAAACGATTATTAGAAATTGCCTTTGATCTATTGCGATTTCAACTTTAGGAGTGTTGATAAAAGTTATCTTTGTTTACAATGGTACTCCTTTTCTTATTTTTATACTCGGCGATAACTCGATTCATTTTATACAAATGAATAATATAAATATATACACAATACATAGTAGTGGCTATATTTTATGGCTTCTTTGTTACAAATAGGTATTAAGAAAGTTCATTGTTGCTGCATCAGACCACTAATATCTTCTCTTGAACATATGACCACAAATATACTTATCAGTTTTTGAATAAGCTCGAAATTATAATACTGATTTAAAATTAAATAAGATATTTTAGAAAATCATTGGAAGATAATAAAATTACGCTATTTGAATTGACAGAACAATGCTTGCCAACTAATACAACTACATAGAAAGCCAACTTTGATAATTCTACAAAATAATTAGTTAATATTCAATCAATGAAATCAAACCTATCATAAACAAACAAAACAAATTACGTAATTATAGCCAATATTTCAAATGTATATTAAATTCAACGATAAGACTCTCCTCCCAAACCCATACAGTCATTGAATTTTTTAAAACATTTCTTTAAATAGATTTCATTTATTATTTCACCAGCTGTTGGTATTTGTAAAGTCAGTATGTAAAGTTGTTGGCAACATGCCTCTGTGAATTTATAAATTTATTATTTATTCTAAAACTGAACACAATCAGATATTATTTAACACAATACAGTTTTATATAATAAATACTGAGCCCTCTGATACTCACCCCTGACCAATAATCAACACATAATTCGAAAATAACAAGAACATTAAAGCAAGAAAAAAAAAAAAAATCTAAGAATATTACACTATAGGTACGGTCTGAAAGGAATTATATCCAGAAGATGAATCTATTGAAACTAGCTTGGTAACTAATGGTACATTAGATGTTAGTTACATTAGAGAGGGGTAGTTGGGATAAGAGTTGAAGTCTCCGATGATGTTACGCTCGATATGGTCACCTAGGTAACCTCCCCCCCTCCGGCCTTACCCCCTCCCCTCAGGTAACACGATCCCGCCTCCGTAATGGCGACACCCGACACCACATCTCCACCCTCAGCTTAATTGGCATCCCTCTCTTCTCTCCATTTTGATATAAATATCTATTTCAACTGGATCCCTTCATATTTTAATTTAAAATGTAAATATGAAATTAAAAAATAAACAATCTAGACTAAGACAATTGGCATCAGTATAGCAATCTACCATTCGATCTTGTATTATTTTACAGGGAAAGAAATGATAATGAAGATAATGATCGCACCAATAACAAATGATGAATCCTATCCTAGTATCTTATAATCACTAATAAGTAAGTAGATGCAATGAAGAAAGCATTGAAAACTATTTAACAAGTCCACGCAAATAAATACTATAATTATTATAATCATTATCTAGAGAGAAAGCCGACCTACATCAATATTACGAACCTTGACGATTTAACTTGTTGAAATCGTGCCGCAAAATTGAGCAGTGTGCGTTAAAAAAAACTCACACCAGGTTTCGAGGGTTGCGAACTTGGATATCAACTACCCCTGTGGGTCCCAACAATATATTAAAAAATAGTAGATAATTTTAGAACATTTTTGTAGCCTGTAGTAACCGTGAGTACCTTTCAATAAATAGTAGCTGCTGAAATAGATAGCTTTATTTATCCATTCCATATTTCACAATATTACAAGTATTTTTTTAAAAGAATCTTTATGGATATAAATATTTTCATCTTAAAGGGAAAGAACATTTGTATGCACTGCCAAATGATTTTTAAAAGAACATTAATACGCAGGATTAAGCTGCAATTCTGGTGAGCCTCGATGTTTTTTTTTTTTTTTTTTTTTTTTTTTTTTTTTTTTTTTTTAATTTTTTAAGTATCCAAGTAGCTATTTTCATTCGGTAAAGATTGAGGAGCTTAAAACAAGGCAATTCCATTTTCACGGTCCTATTAAATTTACCTTGATAATAAGTAATTATTAAGAAGATTTGAAATGAAAAGGTTGAAAAGATAAAATACCTGTTCTTGTTTACCTTGATGATTTGGTAATGTTGTTGGGTGAAGATGCAGAAACGATTAATTATATTAATATAAATAAAACACCAATGAAAGCCGGTAACTTGACAAGTTATATTAATTAAAATTAAAAATATGTTTCACTAAAGAAATGGTAAAAATATCCCTCACATAAATGTTACGCTAGGAAAACGTACTGAAATACAACTATCTAGGGTATACAGTATCTAAGCGAGACATAAAAAGAAAATGATAGCAAAATTAAAAGCGTGAAGCGCTTTTTATTTCGCATTCCACGCCTTATAATTCTTCTAACAATTCTTTACAGATCAAAAAAGTGACACATAAAGCAAAAATACGTATCGTTCAATTGTGGAACTTACTTGAGGTCTATTTTAGCATGACTACGGGGCTAACCTCGGAACCTATACCGCATGGATTCATTAGAATTAATTGCAGAAAAGTTAAAGCCCCGGGTAAACGTCCGAGAATTTAACTGAGAAGTAGATGGGAGGATTTTGTTCGGTCTGATAATCAAGCTCATCCCTACAGGGAGGGGGCGGTGGAGAGAGGTGCAATGAGTATTCTATTCAAAATATTCTGTAAAGTTATAGTCTGTAGAAATTAACTTGTTAGGTTTATTTTGTTGGATGAAGTTTACAATATTCTATGTCACCATCAATTTTTAAAGAGGAATTTTACTTCTAATTTATTTTCAAGACGGTATAATTTTTTTTTCCGGTCAATTCGTCAAGTAATTGACAGTCAGAGTAGAAGGATTAGGAATGGTAAATAATTTCCAAGATCTTTCGTTTTAGTGAGAGTGATTTTTAGGAGTACACAAATAAACAATTAACAAATGGTGTATCTTGGTAGACACTGCCTGAGAGGCTGGGTAAGAATAGAATGGTGCTAGAAAATCAATTCCAAGAGAAACAAATGCGACCGAAATTTCGCGCAAAGGAAATAATCAACAAACACGAACTCATTCATTAGGAAAAAAAATAATAACAATAAAAAAACAAAACGGGAGTTCCAATAGCTGTTTTTCGATTTATATATATATATATATAATTTTTTTTTTTTTTTTTTTTTTCATTTCCTAATTTTTTAATTTTTGTATTTTGCATCATTTTTACGGGTGATTTAAAAAATAAAATAAAATAAAAGGACTATCGGAACCCTATAACCTAACGTTCTCCGAGGTAACGGGGCTTCTAACACTGGGCCAATCACCTGTAAAAAAATGCAAAATAAAAAAAAAAAAAAAAAAAAAAAAAAAAAAAAAAAAAAAAAAAAAAAAAAAAAAAAAAAAAAAAAAAAAAAAAAATAAAAGAAGAAAAAATATATATATAGCTGAAGATCTTCAATACACACAAGACGTTTTAAAAAGATTTATTATGCTAACTACCTACTGATCTAAACAAGGATAGTAACTAGCTAATGAATTATAATAGACAAGTGTCCTGGGAAGCAAAGGCGTGACTCATAGTTCTTAGAAGAACAATTGTACTGCATATAACTATATATATATATATATATATATATATATATATATATATATATATATATATATATATATATATATATATATATATATATATATAAATAAGTACTTTATACTTTACTTACTCTCCTGTGAACTGTAATGTTAGCATAAAGCTTCCTAGAAGAAGTCATTGTAATCCTTTATAAACCTCGAGAATTTTGTAACACTCTCTCAGTCCATCCAGAGCCGTCTCCACGCCACTCTTCTTTCTGATATTGTAACTTTTAGTAAATAAACTTCTTTTTAAAAAATGTCATTACTTTTAAATTGAAGATAACTGGCGCAGTCGGTAGGACATCGTCAAACTTGAGGGCATATCAAGGATCAGTATCAACTGTTTGCTGACGAGTCCATTCAGAGGAAGACGAGACGACGCATGAATCTGACTCTAAGTCATCTTAGTGTAAGTAATTTTTATTTAACAGATATTATTTAAACTTTTTTTTCCAATTTAATAATTTTGAATAAAATTTATTCTATTTTTAAGCAAAAAGGTTATGATTTCATTACTATAATTATAAAGAAATGTTTTGTTGAAAAAAAAAATATATATCATTGTTTACTTTTATTTAATATTAAGCTATATTAAATTACTTTATATTAAGGATAAAGTTAATTTTCATTTCATATTATTTTAATTTTATTGCATACTATCTCATTTCATTTTTGTTGTAATATTAAATATATTATAAAAATGGCACCTCCCACATTAAAGAGTATCTAGAGATGATACCTGATTTCTCCATGGCGACCCTATGTCTCCAACGCGATTTTTGGAAATTTCAAATAAATTAATAAACAAATTTTATAATCACGAAAGTACTGCCGATTTCCAAAACGAATATTTAATAGGATCAATTCGTGCTAAAATCAAAGGAGCTGCCGCCAACATCGTTAATTGTAAATATGTCAATACATAGGATGATATGTATTCTCAATTGCCCTGTATAACCGTCTAATCCCATACGTGTAATCGCAGCTTGGAGAGTACCAGAGTGGATTTAGGGCTAATCGTTCAACCATTGACAAAATATTCTCGCTTAAGCAGATGACAGAAAAAATGAATGAGTTCGGTAGCTGCATATGGCTACTCTTTATAGACTATAAACCAGGATGAATAAAAATTGCGGAGAATTGCCAAACGAAATCCCGGAAACAGTATTTGTAGCTAATAGGCAAAAACAATCAAAATTAACAAATAAATTTAAAAAGGAAAAGATTAAAAAAATAATTAAACATAGTAAAACCGCTTTAATCGATAAAAAACATTATAACACGCGAGAAAAAAATCATTTAAAAAATATTAAGAGACCGCAAAAGAAAGGACAAACATACCATGTAGGTAGGCCTCCAGATGAAAGAGCTGGACCGAGTCAGCATTCTTAGAACAGAGATTAAGCACTCGCACCGGACCCATTCTTTTGCTCAAGACAAGCTATAATAATTACGTTTATTTAAAACTCCTTTTTTTAATATTATTAAATAATTTTATTTTGTTTTAAAATAAAAAGCATAAGAAATAATTTGATATAAATAATAATTTAATATACACAATAAGGTCGCTGGATACGACTTATATTGATGTGAAAAGATGGCAGTTAAAATACCGAAACAATATAAAAATAATCAAAAATAAAGAATGATAAAAAGAATAATTATTGTAGATAAACAACATAACGAGTTCAGGGAATATGAACTCATACTAGTTTAAAAGATGGCATTATAAGCCAAATTATTGAAAATATTTTATAAAATAAAATAGTATAATTAAATGATTAGACTTTAATTTCTATAATTTAATTTTTAGGTTAGTATCAACTCTCACTGCAGGGATGATAGAAATAAAAAATGTTACTTCTAACCTCGGCGCCATACCTATCAACTTAGGACACGCTAAATTGCAAACATCCCAACACACAATAATACATTTCTTAGACTTAGGACCACTATTTACGGAATATCTTTTCGTAAGTTGGCAATTTGAAAATTACCTAAATGATTCACATTTTAACATTTCAGTATTAAAGGAATTAAAAGTTCACATTGATATAATTAACAGTACAAGATTAATAATTAATGAGAAAATAAATAATATTAAACTACATGATACTAGGAATAACCGAGTTAAAAGAGGATTAATAAACGCTTTAGGCATTATTATAAAAGGTATAACCGGTAACTTAAATGCGTATGATAAAAAACAATTTTCTGAATTAATAAAAACGCTTAAAGAAAATCAGGACCAGATTGTTGATCAAATACATAACCAATATTCGATAAACAGCGATTTAATTACTCAATTTAATAATACTATTAAAACCATACAAGAGAACACGCTGCATATTGCACGAAACATTAATGATACAGGAACCGTAGTTACCTTGTTAACAATTAAAGAATTATTATATCACATCCAACTTACTTTCTCTTTAACTACTTTATACAAATACTTCTTTAACCTTCTGTAAACTAAATAATCGACATCCATCTATAATTGATACAAAAACATTGTTTCAAGAATTAGAAAAGATAGCTCCACATTACAATAACAAATTTATTTATCTATTTCAATTTAAATTTATCCTAGATATAGAACGCACAATATCTGTACAATGTGCTTTGCATGAAAATGAAATTATTTATACTTTATCACTTCCAATTTTCGAAGAAACTGTTTATAGTTTGTATAATTTATACCCCTTCCCATCTATTATAAAGGATGAAATCATAAAAGTAATTCCAAAGTTCAAATATCTCTTAAATATTAATAACAACTTTAAATTCCTTAATCATCAATGTTCAATCATCATCCTTAATCAATCATCAGACTATTTCATAACAAACCAAATCAGTTAAATTAAAAATTTAGAGGTTATAAAAAGGTTTAATTTCAACACATATCACAGGATGCTAAGAGCAGAGTTGTGCATTAAAAAATACAAGAAGAAGAGACCATTTAAAGCAAAAAAGAAAAGTATTATTCTTTAAGACCAGACTCAAATAGAAAAATTCCGTACTGATTTCACAAGACATATTCAACACAGTTATGAGTGCAGAGAAGAAAAGGCTCCATTTACAGTCCAAGAAAAATATAACCTCATCTCCAAAGCTATTGATGACACAATTTCACCGGGTCCCAGCTTCATTAAAAATAAATCAAGCAAATTATCAGATGATACAAAAGAACTTTTTGGAATTCGCAGAATAATGAAAGAAAAAGAAGATATTTCTGAAAACGACAGAAAAGAGCTCACGGTTATAAATAATAAAATTAGGAAAAGCATAAAAGAAGACATAGAGAAATACAACATTAATATTATAGAAAAAATTTTAGCAAACAACAAATCTACAAAAAGAACTGTCTAGAGGTACTAAATGGATGGTCGCTCTTGAAAACAATACAAGTGAAATCATAACTAATAGAGAACATATGAATAGAGTAGCCACGGATTACTTCAGGCAATTATATCAAAATAAAAGGGAAACTTTAGAAGCAAATAAGAAAGAAAATAGAGTAAACATTCTAGAAGAGGATCCACCAATAGTTGAATCCATATTGAAAAAACTTAGACCCGAGAAAAGTCCTGGGCCGGATAATATCAGTAATGAAATTTTAAAAGCAGGAGGAATAACTCTAATAAAAGAAGTAACAGAATTATTTAATCTATTTCTAGGGCAAGAAAAAATTCCTAATCAATGGAAAATCGCAAAAATAATTCTACTTTACAAAAAGGACAACAAGCAAGACATGGAGAATTATCGACCTATTTCTCTTTGTTCAACTTTGGCAAAAGTTTTCACCAGTGTCATCAAACAGCGGCTCACCAAAAGAATTATGGAATGTGTTGACGAAGAACAAGCAGGATTTGAAAAGGTTTTTCGACAGTGGACCACATCCAGACTGTAAACCAGATTATCGAGAAGGCAAATGAATACAACTTCTCTCTATACCTTTGTTTTCTCGACTTCAAGAAAGCGTTTGACAGCATTTTACATACCGAAATATTTAAAGCCCTCAGGACAATAGGAATAGAGGAAAAGTATGTAAAGATAATTATAGAGCTGTATAAAGAAATGTCTGCATATATCATAACAGAAAAGAGAGGACAAAGCTTCAGTGTTGAGAAGAGTGTTGGAAACAACTTTTATTTGTTCTTGTGCTGGAGATAGTATTCTGGCGTCTTGGTTGGGAAAACATGGGAATAAAAATAAATGGTAAATGGTTAAGCAGCTTACGTTTTGCCGATGACATTGTGCTGTTTGCCAAAGATATGCGAGAATTGCGGGAAATGCTCAAGCATCTTCTAAAATTATGTGAAGAAATTGGTCTTTACCCTAACTAAGAAAAGACGAAACTGATGACGAATAGAGGAAAAGAAGAATGCCAACTAAACAACTACAGTTTGGAGTGTGTAGAGGAGTTTATCTATTTGGGTCAGATAGTATCCTTCGCAGATAGAGGAGCAAAAGAAATCCAGAGGAGAATGGCACTAGGTTGGAACAGGTTTTGGTCCCTCAAACATATTATGAAAGGAAATATAAGTAGGGAGCTAAAAAGACGGGTCTTTGACAGTTGCATAAGCCCAGCGGTTACCTATGGATGCCAAACGTGGTCTCTGACAAAAGCTCAAGAGAGGAAGATCCAGGTGTGGCAGAACAACATCGAAAGATCAATTATGAAGGTGAGGAAAAGCGATAGGGTGAGAATTATCCAGATAAAGAAAGAAATGGGCTCACTGATACACTCAGGCGGATAAGACTGAGCAAATGGCAGCGGGCTGGGCATCTTCTTTTTCAAAGGAGAAGTCACATTAACGGAAATATCAGTTACATTCTGATTAGTTTATTTCTTTTTTTTTTCGAATTAAAATGCTACTGTCTGTTATATCTATTTACGTATTCAATTGTGTTTGACTATCCAGATAGCATTTACAATTATTTTTTTTTTTTTCAAAGGAGACGTCACATTAACGGAAATATCAGTTACATTCTGATTAGTTTGTTATTTCTTTTTTTTTTTTCAAATTAAAATGCTAATGCCTGTTATATCTATTTACGTATTCAATTGTGTTTGACTATCCAGATAGCATTTACAATTATTTTCTTTTTTCAAAGAAGTCACATTAACGGTAATATCAGTTACATTCTGATTAGTTATGTAATTTCTTTTTTTTTTTCGAATTAAAATGCTACTGTCTGTTATATCTATTTACGTATTCAATTGTGTTTGACTATCCAGATAGCATTTACATTTATTTTTTTTTTTTTTTCAAAGGAGAAGTCACATTAACGTTAATATCAGTTACATTCTGATTAGTTATGTAATTTCTTTTTTTTTTTCGAATTAAAATGCTACTGTCTGTTATATCTATTTACGTATTCAATTTTGTTTGACTATCCATATAGCATTTACAATTTTTTTTTTTTTTTCAAAGAAGAAGTCACCTTAACGGTAATATCAGTTACATTCTGATTAGTTATGTAATTTCTTTTTTTTTCGAATTAAAATGCTACTGTCTGTTGTATCTATTTACGTATTCAATTGTGTTTGACTATCCAGATAGCATTTACAGTAATTTTTTTTTTCAAAGGAGAAGTCACCTTAACGGTAATATCAGTTACATTCTGATTAGTTATGTAATTTCTTTTTTTTTCGAATTAAAATGCTAATGTCTGTTATATCTATTTACGTTTTCAATTGTGTTTGACTATCCAGATAGAATTTACAATTATTTTTTTTTTTCAAAGGAGAAGTCACCTTAACGGAAATATCAGTTACATTCTGATTAGTTTGTTATTTCTTTTTTTTTCGAATTAAAATGCTAATGTCTGTTATATCTATTTACGTATTCAATTGTGTTTGACTATCCAGATAGCATTTACAATTATTATTTTTTTTTCAAAGGAGAAGTCACCTTAACGGTAATATCAGTTACATTCTGATTAGTTATGTAATTTCTTTTTTTTTCGAATTAAAATGCTACTGTCTGTTATATCTATTTACGTACTCAATTGTGTTTGACTATCCAGATAGAATTTACAATTTTTTTTTTTTTTTCAAAGGAGAAGTAACATTAACGGAAATATCAGTTACATTCTGATTAGTTATGTAATTTCTTTTTTTTCGAATTTAAATGCTACTGTCTGTTATATCTATTTACGTATTCAATTGTGTTTGACTTTCCAGATAGCATTTACAATTTTTTTTTTTTTTTCAAAGGAGAAGTCACATTAACGGTAATATCAGTTACATTCTGATTAGTTTATTTTTTTTTTTAAATGCTACTGTCTGATATATCTATTTACGTATTCAATTGTGTTTGACTATCCAGATAGCATTTACAATTCTTTTTTTTTTTTTTTTTTTTCAAAGGAGAAGTCACATTAACGGAAATATCAGTTACATTCTGATTAGTTTGTTATTTCTTTTTTTTCGAATTAAAATGCTAATGTCTGTTATATCTATTTACGTATTCAATTGTGTTTGACTATCCAGATAGCATTTACAATTATTTTCTTTTTTCAAAGAAGTCACATTAACGGTAATATCAGTTACATTCTGATTAGTTATGTAATTTCTTTTTTTTTTCGAATTAAAATGCTAATGTCTGTTATATCTCTTTACGTATTCAATTGTGTTTGACAATCCAGATAGCATTTACAATCAGTTAATTTGATTTTTTTTTTTTTTTTTTTTCAAAGGAGAGGTCACATTAACGGTAATATCAGTTACATTCTGATTAATTATGTAATTTCTTTTTTTTCGAATTAAAATGCTGATGTCTGTTATATCTATTTACGTATTCAATTGTGTTTGACTATCCAGATAGCATTTACAATTATTTTTTTGTTTTAAAGAAGAAGTCACATTAACGGTTATATCAGTTACATTCTGATTAATTATGTAATTTCTTTTTTTTTCGAATTAAAATGCTACAGTCTGTTATATCTATTTACGTATTCAATTGTGTTTGACTATCCAGATAGCATTTACAGTTTTTTTTTTTTTTTTAAAGGAGAAGTCACATTAACGGTAATATCAGTTACATTCTGATTAGTTATGTAATTTCTTTTTTTTTCGAATTAAAATGCTACTGTCTGTTATATCTATTTACGTATTCAATTGTGTTTGACTATCCAGATAGCATTTACAATTATTATTTTTTTTTCAAAGGAGAAGTCACCTTAACGGTTATATCAGTTACATTCTAAATTAATTATGTAATTTCTTTTTTTTTCGAATTAAAATGCTAATGTCTGTTATATCTATTTACGTTTTCAATTGTGTTTGACTATCCAGATAGAATTTACAATAATTTTTTTTTTTCAAAGGAGAAGTCACCTTAACGGTAATATCAGTTACATTCTGATTAGTTATGTAATTTCTTTTTTTTCGAATTAAAATGCTACGGTCTGTTATATCTTTTTACGTATTCAATTGTGTTTGACTATCCAGATAGCATTAACAATTATTTTCTTTTTTCAAAGGGGAAGTCACATTAACGGTAATATCAGTTACATTCTGATTAGTTATGTAATTTCTTTTTTTTTCGAATTAAAATGCTACTGTCTGTTATATCTATTTACGTATTCAATTGTGTTTGACTATCCAGATAGCATTTACAATTATTATTTTTTTTTTCGAAGGAGAAGTCACCTTAACGGTAATATCAGTTACATTCTGATTAGTTATGTAATTTCTCTTTTTTTTTTTCGAATTAAAATGCTACTGTCTGTTGTATCTATTTACGTATTCAATTGTGTTTGACTATCCAGATAGCATTTACAATTATTATTTTTTTTTTCGAAGGAGAAGTCACATTAACGGTAATATCAGTTACATTCTGATTAATTATGTAATTTCTTTTTTTTTCGAATTAAAATGCTACTGTCTGTAATATCTATTTACGTATTCAATTGTGTTTGACTATCCAGATAGCATTTACAATTTTTTTTTTTTTCGAACGAGAAGTCACATTAACGGTAATATCAATTACATTCTGATTAGTTATGTAATTTCTTTTTTTATCGAATTAAAATGCTACTGTCTGTTATATCTATTTACGTATTCAATTGTGTTTGACTATCCAGATAGAATTTACAATTTTTTTTTTTTTTTCAAAGGAGAAGTCACATTAACGGTAATATCAGTTACATTCTGATTAGTTATGTAATTTCTTTTTTTTTCGAATTAAAATGCTACTGTCTGTTATATCTATTTACGTATTCAATTGTGTTTGACTATCCAGATAGCATTTACAATTATTTTTTTTTTTTCAAAGGAGAAGTCACCTTAACGGTAATATCAGTTACATTCTGATTAGTTATGTAATTTCTTTTTTTTTCGAATTAAAATGCTACGGTCTGTTATATCTTTTTACGTATTCAATTGTGTTTGACTATCCAGATAGCATTTACAATTTTTTTTTTTTCAAAGGAGAAGTCACATTAACGGTAATATCAGTTACATTCTGATTAGTTATGTTATTTTTTTTTTTTTTTTCGAATTAAAATGCTACTGTCTGTTATATCTATTTACGTATTCAATTGTGTTTGACTATCCAGATAGCATTTACAATTTTTTTTTTTTTTTTTCAAAGGAGAAGTCACATTAACGGTAATATCAGTTACATTCTGATTAGTTATGTAATTTCTTTTTTTTCGAATTAAAATGCTACTGTCTGTTATATCTATTTACGTATTCAATTGTGTTTGACTATCCAGATAGCATTTACAATTTTTTTTTTTTTTTCAAAGAGAAGTCACATTAACGGTAATATCAGTTACATTCTGATTAGTTATGTAATTTTTTTTTTTTTCGAATTAAAATGCTACTGTCTGTTATATCTATTTACGTATTCAATTGTGTTTGACTATCCAGATAGCATTTACAATTTTTTTTTTTTTTTTTTTTTCAAAGAGAAGTCACCTTAACGGTAATATCAGTTACATTCTGATTAGTTATGTAATTTCTTTTTTTTTTTTTTCGAATTAAAATGCTACTTTCTGTTGTATCTATTTACGTATTCAATTGTGTTTGACTATCCAGATAGCATTTACAATTTTTTTTTTTTTTTTTTTCAAAGGAGAAGTCACCTTAACGGTAATATCAGTTACATTCTGATTAGTTATGTAATTTCTTTTTTTTTTTTCGAATTAAAATGCTACTGTCTGTTATATCTATTTACGTATTCAATTGTGTTTGACTATCCAGATAGCATTTACAATTTTTTTTTTTTTTTTTTCAAAAGAGAAGTCACCTTAACGGTAATATCAGTTACATTCTGATTAGTTATGTAATTTCTTTTTTTTTTTCGAATTAAAATGCTACTGTCTGTTATATCTATTTACGTATTCAATTGTGTTTGACTATCCAGATAGCATTTACAATTTTTTTTTTTTTTCAAAGGAGAAGTCACCATTAACGGTAATATCAGTTACATTCTGATTAGTTATGTAATTTTTTTTTTTTCGAATTAAAATGCTACTGTCTGTTATATCTATTTACGTATTCAATTGTGTTTGACTATCCAGATAGCATTTATAATTATTTTTTTTTTTTTCAAAGGAGAAGTCACATTAACGGTAATATCAGTTACATTCTGATTAGTTATGTAATTTCTTTTTTTTTTTTTCGAATTAAAATGCTACTGTCTGTTATATCTATTTACGTATTCAATTGTGTTTGACTATCCAGATAGCATTTACAATTATTTTTTTTTTTTTTTCAAAGGAGAAGTCACCTTAACGGTAATATCAGTTACATTCTGATTAGTTATGTAATTTTTTTTTTTTTTTCGAATTAAAATGCTACTGTCTGTTATATCTATTTACGTATTCAATTGTGTTTGACTATCCAGATAGCATTTACAATTTTTTTTTTTTTTTCAAAGGAGAAGTCACATTAACGGTAATATCAGTTACATTCTGATTAGTTATGTAATTTATTTTTTTTTTCGAATTAAAATGCTACTGTCTGTTATATCTATTTACGTATTCAATTGTGTTTGACTATCCAGATAGCATTTACAATTATTTTTTTTTTTTTCAAAGGAGAAGTCACATTAACGGTAATATCAGTTACATTCTGATTAGTTATGTAATTTCTTTTTTTTTTCGAATTAAAATGCTACTGTCTGTTATATCTATTTACGTATTCAATTGTGTTTGACTATCCAGATAGCATTTACAATTATTTTTTTTTTTTTTCAAAGGAGAAGTCACATTAACGGTAATATCAGTTACATTCTGATTAGTTATGTAATTTTTTTTTTTTTTCGAATTAAAATGCTACTGTCTGTTATATCTATTTACGTATTCAATTGTGTTTGACTATCCAGATAGCATTTACATTATTATTTTTTTTTTTCAAAGGAGAAGTCACATTAACGGTAATATCAGTTACATTCTGATTAGTTATGTAATTTCTTTTTTTTTTTTTTCGAATTAAAATGCTACTGTCTGTTATATCTATTTACGTATTCAATTGTGTTTGACTATCCAGATAGCATTTACAATTTTTTTTTTTTTTTTTTTCAAAGGAGAAGTCACATTAACGGTAATATCAGTTACATTCTGATTAGTTATGTAATTTCTTTTTTTTTTCGAATTAAAATGCTACTGTCTGTTATATCTATTTACGTATTCAATTGTGTTTGACTATCCAGATAGCATTTACAATTTTTTTTTTTTTTTTTTTTCAAAGGAGAAGTCACATTAACGGTAATATCAGTTACATTCTGATTAGTTATGTAATTTCTTTTTTTTTTTTTTTTTTTCGAATTAAAATGCTACTGTCTGTTATATCTATTTACGTATTCAATTGTGTTTGACTATCCAGATAGCATTTACAATTTTTTTTTTTTTTTCAAAGGAGAAGTCACCTTAACGGTAATATCAGTTACATTCTGATTAGTTATGTAATTTTTTTTTTTTTTTTTCGAATTAAATTGTTACTTTCTTTTATATCTATTTACTTATTCAATTGTGTTTGACTATCCAGATAGCATTTACAATTATTTTTTTTTTTTTCAAAGGAGAAGTCACCTTAACGGTAATATCAGTTACATTCTGATTAGTTATGTAATTTTTTTTTTTTTTCGAATTAAAATGCTACTGTCTGTTATATCTATTTACGTATTCAATTGTGTTTGACTATCCAGATAGCATTTACAAGTTTTTTTTTTTTTTTTCAAAGGAGAAGTCACATTAACGGTAATATCAGTTACATTCTGATTAGTTATGTAATTTTTTTTTTTTCGAATTAAAATGCTACTGTCTGTTATATCTATTTACGTATTCAATTGTGTTTGACTATCCAGATAGCATTTACAATTTTTTTTTTTTTTCAAAGGAGAAGTCACCTTAACGGTAATATCAGTTACATTCTGATTAGTTATGTAATTTCTTTTTTTTTCGAATTAAAATGCTACTGTCTGTTATATCTATTTACGTATTCAATTGTGTTTGACTATCCAGATAGCATTTACAAATTTTTTTTTTTTTTTTTCAAAGGAGAAGTCACCTTAACGGTAATATCAGTTACATTCTGATTAGTTATGTAATTTCTTTTTTTTTTTTTCGAATTAAAATGCTACTGTCTGTTATATCTATTTACGTATTCAATTGTGTTTGACTATCCAGATAGCATTTACAATTTTTTTTTTTTTTTCAAAGGAGAAGTCACATTAACGGTAATATCAGTTACATTCTGATTAGTTATGTAATTTTTTTTTTTTCGAATTAAAATGCTACTGTCTGTTATATCTATTTACGTATTCAATTGTGTTTGACTATCCAGATAGCATTTACAATTATTTTTTTTTTTTTCAAAGGAGAAGTCACATTAACGGTAATATCAGTTACATTCTGATTAGTTATGTAATTTTTTTTTTTTTTTCGAATTAAAATGCTACTGTCTGTTATATCTATTTACGTATTCAATTGTGTTTGACTATCCAGATAGCATTTACAATTATTTTTTTTTTTTTTCAAAGGAGAAGTCACATTAACGGTAATATCAGTTACATTCTGATTAGTTATGTAATTTTTTTTTTTTTTTCGAATTAAAATGCTACTGTCTGTTATATCTATTTACGTATTCAATTGTGTTTGACTATCCAGATAGCATTTACATTTTTTTTTTTTTTTTCAAAGGAGAAGTCACCTTAACGGTAATATCAGTTACATTCTGATTAGTTATGTAATTTCTTTTTTTTTCGAATTAAAATGCTAATGTCTGTTATATCTATTTACGTATTCAATTGTGTTTGACTATCCAGATAGCATTTACAATTTTTTTTTTTTTTCGAACGAGAAGTCACATTAACGGTAATATCAATTACATTCTGATTAGTTATGTAATTTTTTTTTTTTTTTTTTCGAATTAAAATGCTACTGTCTGTTATATCTATTTACGTATTCAATTGTGTTTGACTATCCAGATAGCATTTACAATTTTTTTTTTTTTTTCAAAGGAGAAGTCACATTAACGGTAATATCAGTTACATTCTGATTAGTTATGTAATTTTTTTTTTTTTCGAATTAAAATGCTACTGTCTGTTATATCTATTTACGTATTCAATTGTGTTTGACTATCCAGATAGCATTTACAATTATTTTTTTTTTTTTTCAAAGGAGAAGTCACATTAACGGAAATATCAGTTACATTCTGATTAGTTATTATTTTTTTTTTTTCGAATTAAAATGCTACTGTCTGTTATATCTATTTACGTATTCAATTGTGTTTGACTATCCAGATAGCATTTACAATTATTTTTTTTTTTTTCCAAAGGAGAAGTCACATTAACGGTAATATCAGTTACATTCTGATTAGTTATGTAATTTTTTTTTTTTTTTCGAATTAAAATGCTACTGTCTGTTATATCTATTTACGTATTCAATTGTGTTTGACTATCCAGATAGCATTTACAATTATTTTTTTTTTTTTCAAAGGAGAAGTCACATTAACGGTAATATCAGTTACATTCTGATTAGTTTGTTAATTTTTTTTTTTTCGAATTAAAATGCTACTGTCTGTTATATCTATTTACGTATTCAATTGTGTTTGACTATCCAGATAGCATTTACAATTTTTTTTTTTTTCTAACGAGAAGTCACATTAACTGTAATATCAGTTACATTCTGATTAGTTATGTAATTTCTTTTTTTTTTTCGAATTAAAATGCTACTGTCTGTTATATCTATTTACGTATTCAATTGTGTTTGACTATCCAGATAGCATTTACAATTTTTTTTTTTTTTTTTCAAAGGAGAAGTCACCTTAACGGTAATATCAGTTACATTCTGATTAGTTATGTAATTTCTTTTTTTTTCGAATTAAAATGCTACTGTCTGTTATATCTATTTACGTATTCAATTGTGTTTGACTATCCAGATAGCATTTACAATTATTTTTTTTTTTTTTTCAAAGGAGAAGTCACATTAACGGTAATATCAGTTACATTCTGATTAGTTATGTAATTTTTTTTTTTTTTTTCGAATTAAAATGCTACTGTCTGTTATATCTATTTACGTATTCAATTGTGTTTGACTATCCAGATAGCATTTACAATTTTTTTTTTTTTTTCAAAGGAGAAGTCACATTAACGGTAATATCAGTTACATTCTGATTAGTTATGTAATTTCTTTTTTTTTTTCGAATTAAAATGCTACTGTCTGTTATATCTATTTACGTATTCAATTGTGTTTGACTATCCAGATAGCATTTACAGTTTTTTTTTTTTTTCAAAGGAGAAGTCACCTTAACGGTAATATCAGTTACATTCTGATTAGTTATGTAATTTTTTTTTTTTCGAATTAAAATGCTACTGTCTGTTATATCTATTTACGTATTCAATTGTGTTTGACTATCCAGATAGCATTTACAATTTTTTTTTTTTTTTCAAAAGAAGTCACTTAACGGTAATATCAGTTACATTCTGATTAGTTATGTAATTTCTTTTTTTTTTTTCGAATTAAAATGCTACTGTCTGTTATATCTATTTACGTATTCAATTGTGTTTGACTATCCAGATAGCATTTACAATTTTTTTTTTTTTTCAAAGGAGAAGTCACTTAACGGTAATATCAGTTACATTCTGATTAGTTATGTAATTTCTTTTTTTTTTTTTCGAATTAAAATGCTACTGTCTGTTATATCTATTTACGTATTCAATTGTGTTTGACTATCCAGATAGCATTTACAATTTTTTTTTTTTTCAAAGGAGAAGTCACCATTAACGGTAATATCAGTTACATTCTGATTAGTTATGTAATTTCTTTTTTTTTTTTCGAATTAAAATGCTACTGTCTGTTATATCTTTTTACGTATTCAATTGTGTTTGACTATCCAGATAGCATTTACAATTTTTTTTTTTTTTTCAAAGGAGAAGTCACATTAACGGTAATATCAGTTACATTCTGATTAGTTATATTTTTTTTTTTTTTCGAATTAAAATGCTACTGTTGTTATATCTATTTACGTATTCAATTGTGTTTGACTATCCAGATAGCATTTACAATTTTTTTTTTTTTTTCAAAGGAGAAGTCACATTAACGGTAATATCAGTTACATTCTGATTAGTTATGTAATTTTTTTTTTTTCGAATTAAAATGCTACTGTCTGTTATATCTATTTACGTATTCAATTGTGTTTGACTATCCAGATAGCATTTACAATTATTTATTTTTTTTTTTTCAAAGAAGAAGTCATATTAACGGTAATATCAGTTACATTCTGATTAGTTATGTAATTTATTTTTTTTTTCGAATTAAAATGCTACTGTCTGTTATATCTATTTACGTACTCAATTGTGTTTGACTATCCAGATAGCATTTACAATTATTTTTTTTTTTTTTCAAAGGAGAAGTCACCTTAACGGTAATATCAGTTACATTCTGATTAGTTATGTAATTTTTTTTTTTTCGAATTAAAATGCTACTGTCTGTTATATCTATTTACGTATTCAATTGTGTTTGACTATCCAGATAGCATTTAAAATTTTTTTTTTTTTTTTTTCAAAGGAGAAGTCACATTAACGGTAATATCAGTTACATTCTGATTAGTTATGTAATTTTTTTTTTTTTCGAATTAAAATGCTACTGTCTGTTATATCTATTTACGTATTCAATTGTGTTTGACTATCCAGATAGCATTTACAATTTTTTTTTTTTTTTTTTCAAAGGAGAAGTCACCTTAACGGTAATATCAGTTACATTCTGATTAGTTATGTAATTTCTTTTTTTTTTTTCGAATTAAAATGCTAATGTCTGTTATATCTATTTACGTATTTAATTGTGTTTGACTATCCAGATAGAATTTACAATTTTTTTTTTTTTTCAAAGGAGAAGTCACCTTAACGGTAATATCAGTTACATTCTGATTAGTTATGTAATTTTTTTTTTTTTTTCGAATTAAAATGCTACTGTCTGTTATATCTATTTACGTATTCAATTGTGTTTGACTATCCAGATAGCATTTACAATTATTTTTTTTTTTTCAAAGGAGAAGTCACATTAACGGTAATATCAGTTACATTCTGATTATTATGTAATTTTTTTTTTTTTTCGAATTAAAATGCTACTGTCTGTTATATCTATTTACGTATTCAATTGTGTTTGACTATCCAGATAGCATTTACATTTTTTTTTTTTTTTTTTTCAAAGGAGAAGTCACATTAACGGAAATATCAGTTACATTCTGATTAGTTTGTTATTTCTTTTTTTTTCGAATTAAAATGCTACTGTCTGTTATATCTATTTACGTATTCAATTGTGTTTGACTATCCAGATAGCATTTACAATTTTTTTTTTTTTTTCAAAGGAGAAGTCACATTAACGGTAATATCAGTTACATTCTGATTATTAGTTATGTAATTTCTTTTTTTTCGAATTAAAATGCTACTGTCTGTAATATCTATTTACGTATTCAATTTTGTTTGACTATCCAGATAGCATTTAAATTTTTTTTTTTTTTCAAAGGAGAAGTCACATTAACGGTAATATCAGTTACATTCTGATTAGTTTGTTATTTCTTTTTTTTCGAATTAAAATGCTACTGTCTGTTATATCTATTTACGTATTCAATTGTGTTTGACTATCCAGATAGCATTTACACAATTTTTTTTTTTTTTTTTTCAAAGGAGAAGTCACATTAACGGTAATATCAGTTACATTCTGATTAGTTATGTAATTTCATTTTTTTTCGAATTAAAATGCTACTGTCTGTTATATCTATTTACGTATTCAATTGTGTTTGACTATCCAGATAGTATTTACAGTTTTTTTTTTTTTTTTCAAAGGAGAAGTCACCTTAACGGTAATATCAGTTACATTCTGATTAGTTATGTAATTTTTTTTTTTTTTCGAATTAAAATGCTACGGTCTGTTATATCTTTTTACGTATTCAATTGTGTTTGACTATCCAGATAGCATTTACAATTATTATTTTTTTTTTTTCAAAGGAGAAGTCACATTAACGGTAATATGAGTTACATTCTGATTAGTTTGTTATTTCTTTTTTTTTCGAATTAAAATGCTACTGTCTGTTATATCTATTTACGTATTCAATTGTGTTTGACTATCCAGATAGCATTTACAATTATTTTTTTTTTTTTTCAAAGGAGAAGTCACATTAACGGTAATATCAGTTACATTCTGATTAGTTATGTAATTTCTATTTTTTTTAAATTAAAATGCTAATGTCTGTTATATCTATTTACGTATTCAATTGTGTTTGACTATCCAGATAGCATTTACAATTATTATTTTTTTTTTTCGAAGGAGAAGTCACCTTAACGGTAATATCAGTTACATTCTGATTAGTTATGTAATTTCTTTTTTTTTCTCGAATTAAAATGCTACTGTCTGTTATATCTGTTTACGTATTCAATTGTGTTTGATTATCCAGATAGCATTTACAATTATTTTTTTTTTTCAAGGAGAAGTCACATTAACGGTAATATCAGTTACATTCTGATTAGTTATGTAATTTCTTTTTTTTTCGAATTAAAATGCTACTGTCTGTTATATCTATTTACGTATTCAATTGTGTTTGACTATCCAGATAGCATTTACAATTATTTTTTTTTTTTTCAAAGGAGAAGTCACATTAACGGAAATATCAGTTACATTCTGATTAGTTTATTTCTTTTTTTTTTCAAATTAAAATGCTAATGTCTGTTATATCTATTTACGTATTCAATTGTGTTTGACTATCCAGATAGCATTTACAATTTTTTTTTTTTCAAAGAAGTCACCTTAACGGTAATATCAGTTACATTCTGATTAGTTATGTAATTTTTTTTTTTTTTTTCGAATTAAAATGCTACTGTCTGTTATATCTATTTACGTATTCAATTGTGTTTGACTATCCAGATAGCATTTACAATTATTTTTTTTTTTTTCAAAGGAGAAGTCACATTAACGGAAATATCAGTTACATTCTGATTAGTTTTTTTCTTTTTTTTTTCGAATTAAAATGCTACTGTCTGTTATATCTATTTACGTATTCAATTGTGTTTGACTATCCAGATAGCATTTACAATTATTTTTTTTTTTTTTCAAAGGAGAAGTCACATTAACGGTAATATCAGTTACATTCTGATTAATTATGTAATTTTGTTTTTTAGAATTAAAATGCTACTGTCTGTTATATCTATTTACATATTCAATTGTGTTTGACTATCCAGATAGCATTTACAATAACTTTTTTTTTTTTTTTTTTTTTCAAAAAAGAAGTCACCTTAACGGTAATATCAGTTACATTCTGATTAGTTATGTAATTTCTTTTTTTTCGAATTAAAATGCTTGTCTGTTATATCTATTTACGTATTCAATTGTGTTTGACTATCCAGATAGCATTTACAATTATTTTTTTTTCTTTTTTCAAAAGAAGTCACCTTAACGGTAATATCAGTTACATTCTGATTAGTTATGTAATTTCTTTTTTTTTCGAATTAAAATGCTACGGTCTGTTATATCTTTTACGTATTCAATTGTGTTTGACTATCCAGATAGCATTTACAATTATTTTTTTTTTCAAAGGAGAAGTCACATTAACGGTAATATGAGTTACATTCTGATTAGTTTGTTATTTCTTTTTTTTTTTTCGAATTAAAATGCTACTGTCTGTTATATCTATTTACGTATTCAATTGTGTTTGACTATCCAGATAGCATTTACAATTATTTTTTTTTTTTTTTCAAAGGAGAAGTCACCTTAACGGTAATATCAGTTACATTCTGATTAGTTATGTAATTTTTTTTTTTTTTTTCAAATTAAAATGCTAATGTCTGTTATATCTATTTACGTATTCAATTGTGTTTGACTATCCAGATAGCATTTACAATTATTTTTTTTTTTCAAAGGAGAAGTCACCTTAACGGTAATATCAGTTACATTCTGATTAGTTATGTAATTTCTTTTTTTTTTTTTTTTTCGAATTAAAATGCTACTGTCTGTTATATCTATTTACGTATTCAATTGTGTTTGACTATCCAGATAGCATTTACAATTATTTTTTTTTTTTCAAAGGAGAAGTCACATTAACGGTAATATCAGTTACATTCTGATTAGTTATGTAATTTCTTTTTTTTTTCGAATTAAAATGCTACTGTCTGTTATATCTATTTACGTATTCAATTGTGTTTGACTATCCAGATAGCATTTACAATTTTTTTTTTTTTTTCAAAGGAGAAGTCACATTAACGGAAATATCAGTTACATTCTGATTAGTTTATTTTTTTTTTTTTTCGAATTAAAATGCTACTGTCTGTTATATCTATTTACGTATTCAATTGTGTTTGACTATCCAGATAGCATTTACAATTATTTTTTTTTTTTTTTTTTCAAAGAAGAAGTCATATTAACGGTAATATCAGTTACATTCTGATTAGTTATGTAATTTATTTTTTTTTTTTTTTTTCGAATTAAAATGCTACTGTCTGTTATATCTATTTACGTATTCAATTGTGTTTGACTATCCAGATAGCATTTACAATTATTTTTTTTTTTTTTCCAAAGGAGAAGTCACCTTAACGGTAATATCAGTTACATTCTGATTAGTTTTGTAATTTCTTTTTTTTTCGAATTAAAATGCTACTGTCTGTTATATCTATTTACGTATTCAATTGTGTTTGACTATCCAGATAGCATTTACAATTTTTTTTTTTTTTTTCAAAGGAGAAGTCACATTAACGGTAATATCAGTTACATTCTGATTAGTTATGTAATTTCTTTTTTTTTCGAATTAAAATGCTACTGTCTGTTATATCTATTTACGTATTCAATTGTGTTTGACTATCCAGATAGCATTTTTACAATTTTTTTTTTTTTTCAAAGGAGAAGTCACATTAACGGTAATATCAGTTACATTCTGATTAGTTTGTATTTTTTTTTTTTTTTTTCGAATTAAAATGCTACTGTCTGTTATATCTATTTACGTATTCAATTGTGTTTGACTATCCAGATAGTATTTACAAATATTTTTTTTTAAAGGAGAAGTCACATTAACGGTAATATCAGTTACATTCTGATTAGTTATGTAATTTCTTTTTTTTTCGAATTAAAATGCTACTGTCTGTTATATCTATTTACGTATTCAATTGTGTTTGACTATCCAGATAGCATTTACAATTTTTTTTTTTTTTTCAAAGGAGAAGTCACCTTAACGGTAATATCAGTTACATTCTGATTAGTTATGTAATTTTTTTTTTTTTTCGAATTAAAATGCTACTGTCTGTTATATCTATTTACGTATTCAATTGTGTTTGACTATCCAGATAGCATTTACAATTTTTTTTTTTTTTTCAAAGGAGAAGTCACATTAACGGTAATATCAGTTACATTCTGATTAGTTATGTTATTTTTTTTTTTTTTCGAATTAAAATGCTACTGTCTGTTATATCTATTTACGTATTCAATTGTGTTTGACTATCCAGATAGCATTTACAATTTTTTTTTTTTTTCAAAGGAAGAAGTCATATTAACGGTAATATCAGTTACATTCTGATTAGTTATGTAATTTATTTTTTTTTTCGAATTAAAATGCTACTGTCTGTTATATCTATTTACGTACTCAATTGTGTTTGACTATCCAGATAGAATTTACAATTTTTTTTTTTTTCGAACGAGAAGTCACATTAACGGTAATATCAATTACATTCTGATTAGTTATGTAATTTCTTTTTTTTCGAATTAAAATGCTACTGTCTGTAATATCTATTTACGTATTCAATTGTGTTTGACTATCCAGATAGCATTTACAATTTTTTTTTTTTTTTTTTTTTTCAAAGGAGAAGTCACATTAACGGTAATATCAGTTACATTCTGATTAGTTATGTAATTTTTTTTTTTTCGAATTAAAATGCTACTGTCTGTTATATCTATTTACGTATTCAATTGTGTTTGACTATCCAGATAGCATTTACAATTATTTTTTTTTTTTTTTTTCAAAGGAGAAGTCACATTAACGGTAATATCAGTTACATTCTGATTAGTTATGTAATTTCTTTTTTTTTTTTCGAATTAAAATGCTACTGTCTGTTATATCTATTTACGTATTCAATTGTGTTTGACTATCCAGATAGCATTTACAATTTTTTTTTTTTTTCCAAAGGAGAAGTCACATTAACGGTAATATCAGTTACATTCTGATTAGTTATGTAATTTCTTTTTTTTTCGAATTAAAATGCTACTGTCTGTTATATCTATTTACGTATTCAATTGTGTTTGACTATCCAGATAGCATTTACATTATTTTTTTTTTTTTTTCAAAGGAGAAGTCACCTTAACGGTAATATCAGTTACATTCTGATTAGTTATGTAATTTTTTTTTTTTTTCGAATTAAAATGCTACTGTCTGTTATATCTATTTACGTATTCAATTGTGTTTGACTATCCAGATAGCATTTACAATTTTTTTTTTTTTTTCAAAGGAGAAGTCACCTTAACGGTAATATCAGTTACATTCTGATTAGTTATGTATTTTTTTTTTTTTTTTCGAATTAAAATGCTACTGTCTGTTATATCTATTTACGTATTCAATTGTGTTTGACTATCCAGATAGCATTTACAATTATTTTTTTTTTTTTTTTCAAAGAAGAAGTCATATTAACGGTAATATCAGTTACATTCTGATTAGTTATGTAATTTGTTTTTTTTTTTTTTTCGAATTAAAATGCTACTGTCTGTTATATCTATTTACGTATTCAATTGTGTTTGACTATCCAGATAGCATTTACAATTTTTTTTTTTTTTTTTCAAAGGAGAAGTCACCTTAACGGTAATATCAGTTACATTCTGATTAGTTATGTAATTTTTTTTTTTTTTTCGAATTAAAATGCTACTTTCTGTTATATCTATTTACGTATTCAATTGTGTTTGACTATCCAGATAGCATTTACAATTTTTTTTTTTTTTCGAACGAGAAGTCACATTAACGGTAATATCAATTACATTCTGATTAGTTATGTAATTTCTTTTTTTTTTTCGAATTAAAATGCTACTGTCTGTTATATCTATTTACGTATTCAATTGTGTTTGACTATCCAGATAGCATTTACAATTATTTTTTTTTTTTCAAAGGAGAAGTCACTTAACGGTAATATCAGTTACATTCTGATTAGTTATGTATTTTTCTTTTTTTTTTTTTTTCGAATTAAAATGCTACTGTCTGTTATATCTATTTACGTATTCAATTGTGTTTGACTATCCAGATAGCATTTACAATTTTTTTTTTTTTTCGAACGAGAAGTCACATTAACGGTAATATCAATTACATTCTGATTAGTTATGTAATTTCTTTTTTTTTTTTTTCGAATTAAAATGCTACTGTCTGTTATATCTATTTACGTATTCAATTGTGTTTGACTATCCAGATAGCATTTACAATTATTTTTTTTTTTTTCAAAGAAGAAGTCATATTAACGGTAATATCAGTTACATTCTGATTAGTTATGTAATTTATTTTTTTTTTCGAATTAAAATGCTACTGTCTGTTATATCTATTTACGTACTCAATTGTGTTTGACTATCCAGATAGCATTTACAATTTTTTTTTTTTTTTCAAAGGAGAAGTCACCTTAACGGTAATATCAGTTACATTCTGATTAGTTATGTAATTTTCTTTTTTTTTTTTCGAATTAAAATGCTACTGTCTGTTATATCTATTTACGTATTCAATTGTGTTTGACTATCCAGATAGCATTTACAATTTTTTTTTTTTTTTCAAAGGAGAAGTCACATTAACGGTAATATCAGTTACATTCTGATTAGTTATGTTATTTCTTTTTTTTTCGAATTAAAATGCTACTGTCTGTTATATCTATTTACGTATTCAATTGTGTTTGACTATCCAGATAGCATTTACAATTATTTTTTTTTTTTTCAAAGGAGAAGTCACATTAACGGTAATATCAGTTACATTCTGATTAGTTATGTAATTTCTTTTTTTTTTTTTTTCGAATTAAAATGCTACTGTCTGTTATATCTATTTACGTATTCAATTGTGTTTGACTATCCAGATAGCATTTACAATTATTGTTTTTTTTTTCGAAGGAGAAGTCACCTTAACGGTAATATCAGTTACATTCTGATTAGTTATGTAATTTTTTTTTTTTTTCGAATTAAAATGCTACTGTCTGTTATATCTATTTACGTATTCAATTGTGTTTGACTATCCAGATAGCATTTACAATTATTTTTTTTTTTTCAAAGGAGAAGTCACATTAACGGTAATATCAGTTACATTCTGATTAGTTATTTTATTTTTTTTTTTTTTTCGAATTAAAATGCTACTGTCTGTTATATCTATTTACGTATTCAATTGTGTTTGACTATCCAGATAGCATTTACAATTTTTTTTTTTTTTTTTTTTCAAAGGAGAAGTCACCTTAACGGTAATATCAGTTACATTCTGATTAGTTATGTAATTTAATTTTTTTTTTTTTCGAATTTAAATGTTACTGTCTGTTATATCTATTTACGTATTCAATTGTGTTTGACTATCCAGATAGCATTTACAATTATTTTTTTTTTTCAAAGGAGAAGTCACTTAACGGTAATATCAGTTACATTCTGATTAGTTATGTAATTTTTTTTTTTTTTCGAATTAAAATGCTACTGTCTGTTATATCTATTTACGTATTCAATTGTGTTTGACTATCCAGATAGCATTTACATTATTTTTTTTTTTTTCAAAGGAGAAGTCACATTAACGGTAATATCAGTTACATTCTGATTAGTTATGTAATTTCTTTCTTTTTTTTTTTTTTCGAATTAAAATGCTACTGTCTGTTATATCTATTTACGTACTCAATTGTGTTTGACTATCCAGATAGAATTTACAATTTTTTTTTTTTTTTTCAAAGGAGAAGTAACATTAACGGTAATATCAGTTAAATTCTGATTAGTTATGTAATTTTTTTTTTTTTTCGAATTAAAATGCTACTGTCTGTTATATCTATTTACGTATTCAATTGTGTTTGACTATCCAGATAGCATTTACAATTATTTTTTTTTTTTTTTTTCAAAGGAGAAGTCACCTTAACGGTAATATCAGTTACATTCTGATTAGTTTTTTATGTAATTTTTTGTAATTTCTTTTTTTTTCGAATTAAAATGCTACTGTCTGTTATATCTATTTACGTATTCAATTGTGTTTGACTATCCAGATAGCATTTACAATTATTTTCTTTTTTCAAAGGAGAAGTCACATTAACGGTAATATCAGTTACATTCTGATTAGTTATGTAAATTTTTTTTTTTCGAATTAAAATGCTACTGTCTGTTATATCTATTTACGTATTCAATTGTGTTTGACTATCCAGATAGCATTTACAATTATTTTTTTTTTTTTTTCAAAGGAGAAGTCACCTTAACGGTAATATCAGTTACATTCTGATTAGTTATGTAATTTCTTTTTTTTTTCGAATTAAAATGCTACTGTCTGTTATATCTATTTACGTATTCAATTGTGTTTGACTATCCAGATAGCATTTACAATTTTTTTTTTTTTCAAAGGAGAAGTCACATTAACGGTAATATCAGTTACATTCTGATTAGTTTGTGTAATTTTTTTTTTTTTCGAATTAAAATGCTACTGTCTGTTATATCTATTTACGTATTCAATTGTGTTTGACTATCCAGATAGCATTTACAATTTTTTTTTTTTTTCAAAGGAGAAGTCACCTTAACGGTAATATCAGTTACATTCTGATTAGTTATGTAATTCTTTTTTTTTCGAATTAAAATGCTACTGTCTGTTATATCTATTTACGTATTCAATTGTGTTTGACTATCCAGATAGCATTTACAATTTTTTTTTTTTTTTTTTTAAAAGGAGAAGTCACATTAACGGAAATATCAGTTACATTCTGATTAGTTTATTTCTTTTTTTTTTTCGAATTAAAATGCTACTGTCTGTTATATCTATTTACGTATTCAATTGTGTTTGACTATCCAGATAGCATTTACAATTATTTTTTTTTTTTTTCAAAGAGGAAGTCACCTTAACGGTAATATCAGTTACATTCTGATTAGTTTATTTATTTTTTTTTTTTTTCGAATTAAAATGCTACTGTCTGTTATATCTATTTACGTATTCAATTGTGTTTGACTATCCAGATAGCATTTACAATTATTTTTTTTTTTTTTTTTTCAAAGGAGAAGTCACATTAACGGTAATATCAGTTACATTCTGATTAGTTATGTAATTTTTTTTTTTTTCGAATTAAAATGCTACTGTCTGTTATATCTATTTACGTATTCAATTGTGTTTGACTATCCAGATAGCATTTACAATTTTTTTTTTTTTTTTTCAAAGGAGAAGTCACCTTAACGGTAATATCAGTTACATTCTGATTAGTTATGTAATTTCTTTTTTTTTTTTCGAATTAAAATGCTACTGTCTGTTATATCTATTTACGTATTCAATTGTGTTTGACTATCCAGATAGCATTTACAAATATTTTTTTTTTTTTCAAAGGAGAAGTCACATTAACGGTAATATCAGTTACATTCTGATTAGTTATGTAATTTTTTTTTTTTTTTCGAATTAAAATGCTACTGTCTGTTATATCTATTTACGTATTCAATTGTGTTTGACTATCCAGATAGCATTTACAATTATTTTTTTTTTTTTTTCAAAGGAGAAGTCACATTAACGGTAATATCAGTTACATTCTGATTAGTTATGTAATTTCTTTTTTTTTTTTTTCGAATTAAAATGCTACTGTCTGTTATATCTATTTACGTATTCAATTGTGTTTGACTATCCAGATAGCATTTACATTATTTTTTTTTTTTTTTTCAAAGGAGAAGTCACCATTAACGGTAATATCAGTTACATTCTGATTAGTTATGTAATTTTTTTTTTTTTTCGAATTAAAATGCTACTGTCTGTTATATCTATTTACGTATTCAATTGTGTTTGACTATCCAGATAGCATTTACATTTTTTTTTTTTTTTTTCAAAGGAGAAGTCACCTTAACGGTAATATCAGTTACATTCTGATTAGTTATGTAATTTCTTTTTTTTTTTCGAATTAAAATGCTACTGTCTGTTATATCTATTTACGTATTCAATTGTGTTTGACTATCCAGATAGCATTTACAATTATTTTTTTTTTTCAAAGGAGAAGTCACATTAACGGTAATATCAGTTACATTCTGATTAGTTATGTAATTTCTTTTTTTTTTCGAATTAAAATGCTACTGTCTGTTATATCTATTTACGTACTCAATTGTGTTTGACTATCCAGATAGCATTTACAATTTTTTTTTTTTTTCGAACGAGAAGTCACATTAACGGTAATATCAGTTACATTCTGATTAGTTATGTAATTTCTTTTTTTTTTTCGAATTAAAATGCTACTGTCTGTTATATCTATTTACGTATTCAATTGTGTTTGACTATCCAGATAGCATTTACAATTATTTTTTTTTTTTTTCAAAGGAGAAGTCACCTTAACGGTAATATCAGTTACATTCTGATTAGTTATGTAATTTCTTTTTTTTTTTTTCGAATTAAAATGCTACTGTCTGTTATATCTATTTACGTATTCAATTGTGTTTGACTATCCAGATAGCATTTACAATTTTTTTTTTTTTTTTTTCAAAGGAGAAGTCACATTAACGGTAATATCAGTTACATTTTGGTTAGTTATGTAATTTTTTTTTTTTTCGAATTAAAATGCTACTGTCTGTTATATCTATTTACGTATTCAATTGTGTTTGACTATCCAGATAGCATTTACAATTATTTTTTTTTTTTTTTTTCAAAGGAGAAGTCACCTTAACGGTAATATCAGTTACATTCTGATTAGTTATGTAATTTCTTTTTTTTTTTTTTCGAATTAAAATGCTACTGTCTGTTATATCTATTTACGTATTCAATTGTGTTTGACTATCCAGATAGTATTTACAGTTTTTTTTTTTTTCAAAGGAGAAGTCACCTTAACGGTAATATCAGTTAAATTCTGATTAGTTATGTAATTTTTTTTTTTTCGAATTAAAATGCTACTGTCTGTTATATCTATTTACGTATTCAATTGTGTTTGACTATCCAGATAGCATTTACAATTATATTTTTTTTTTTTCAAAGGAGAAGTCACATTAACGGTAATATCAGTTACATTCTGATTAGTTATGTAATTTTTTTTTTTTTTCGAATTAAAATGCTACTGTCTGTTATATCTATTTACGTATTCAATTGTGTTTGACTATCCAGATAGCATTTACAATTAGTTATTTTTTTTTTTTTTTTTTTTTCAAAGGAGAAGTCACCTTAACGGTAATATCAGTTACATTCTGATTAGTTATGTAATTAATTTTTTTTTTTTTTCGAATTAAAATGCTACTGTCTGTTATATCTATTTACGTATTCAATTGTGTTTGACTATCCAGATAGCATTTACAACAATTTTTTTTTTTTTTCAAAAGGAGAAGTCACATTAACGGTAATATCAGTTACATTCTGATTAGTTATGTAATTTCTTTTTTTTTCGAATTAAAATGCTACTGTCTGTTATATCTATTTACGTATTCAATTGTGTTTGACTATCCAGATAGCATTTACAATTATTTTTTTTTTTTTTCAAAGAAGAAGTCACCTTAACGGTAATATCAGTTACATTCTGATTAGTTATGTAATTTCTTTTTTTTTTTTTTCGAATTAAAATGCTACTGTCTGTTATATCTATTTACGTATTCAATTGTGTTTGACTATCCAGATAGCATTTACAATTTTTTTTTTTTTTCAAAGGAGAAGTCACATTAACGGTAATATCAGTTACATTCTGATTAGTTTATGTAATTCTTTTTTTTTCGAATTAAAATGCTACTGTCTGTTATATCTATTTACGTATTCAATTGTGTTTGACTATCCAGATAGCATTTACAATTAGTTTTTTTTTTTTTTTTCAAAGGAGAAGTCACATTAACGGTAATATCAGTTACATTCTGATTAGTTATGTAATTTTTTTTTTTTTTCGAATTAAAATGCTACTGTCTGTTATATCTATTTACGTATTCAATTGTGTTTGACTATCCAGATAGCATTTACAAATTTTTTTTTTTTTTTTCAAAGGAGAAGTCACCTTAACGGTAATATCAGTTACATTCTGATTAGTTATGTAATTTCTTTTTTTTTTCGAATTAAAATGCTAATGTCTGTTATATCTATTTACGTATTCAATTGTGTTTGACTATCCAGATAGCATTTACAATTTTTTTTTTTTTTTCAAAGGAGAAGTCACATTAACGGTAATATCAGTTACATTCTGATTAGTTATGTAATTTTTTTTTTTTTTCGAATTAAAATGCTACTGTCTGTTATATCTATTTACGTATTCAATTGTGTTTGACTATCCAGATAGCATTTACAATTATTTTTTTTTTTTTTTTTCAAAGGAGAAGTCAAATTAACGGTAATATCAGTTACATTCTGATTAGTTATGTAATTTCTTTTTTTTTTTTTCGAATTAAAATGCTACTGTCTGTTATATCTATTTACGTATTCAATTGTGTTTGACTATCCAGATAGCATTTACAATTATTTTTTTTTTTTTTCAAAGGAGAAGTCACATTAACGGTAATATCAGTTACATTCTGATTAGTTATGTAATTTTTTTTTTTTTTTTCGAATTAAAATGCTACTGTCTGTTATATCTATTTACGTATTCAATTGTGTTTGACTATCCAGATAGCATTTACATTTTTTTTTTTTTTTTTTTAAAGGAGAAGTCACCTTAACGGTAATATCAGTTACATTCTGATTAGTTATGTAATTTCTTTTTTTTTTTTTTTTTCGAATTAAAATGCTACTGTCTGTTATATCTATTTACGTATTCAATTGTGTTTGACTATCCAGATAGCATTTACAATTATTTTTTTTTTTTTTTTCAAAGAAGAAGTCACATTAACGGTAATATCAGTTACATTCTGATTAGTTATGTATTTTTTTTTTTTTTTCGAATTAAAATGCTACTGTCTGTTATATCTATTTACGTATTCAATTGTGTTTGACTATCCAGATAGCATTTACAATTATTTTCTTTTTTCAAAGGAGAAGTCACATTAACGGTAATATCAGTTACATTCTGATTAGTTATGTAATTTCTTTTTTTTTCGAATTAAAATGCTACTGTCTGTTATATCTATTTACGTATTCAATTGTGTTTGACTATCCAGATAGCATTTACAAATTTTTTTTTTTTTTTCAAAGGAGAAGTCACCTTAACGGTAATATCAGTTACATTCTGATTAGTTATGTAATTTCTTTTTTTTTCGAATTAAAATGCTACTGTCTGTTATATCTATTTACGTATTCAATTGTGTTTGACTATCCAGATAGCATTTACAATTATTTTTTTTTTTTTTTAAAGGAGAAGTCACCTTAACGGTAATATCAGTTACATTCTGATTAGTTATGTAATTTCTTTTTTTTTTTCGAATTAAAATGCTACTGTCTGTTATATCTATTTACGTATTCAATTGTGTTTGACTATCCAGATAGCATTTACAATTTTTTTTTTTTTCAAAGGAGAAGTCACATTAACGGTAATATCAGTTACATTCTGATTAGTTATGTAATTTTTTGTTTTTTCGAATTAAAATGCTACTGTCTGTTATATCTATTTACGTATTCAATTGTGTTTGACTATCCAGATAGCATTTACAATTATTATTTTTTTTTCAAAGGAGAAGTCACCTTAACGGTAATATCAGTTACATTCTGATTAGTTATGTAATTTCTTTTTTTTTTTTTCGAATTAAAATGCTACTGTCTGTTATTTTTATTTACGTATTTAATTGTGTTTGACTATCCAGATAGAATTTACAATTTTTTTTTTTTTTTCAAAGGAGAAGTAACATTAACGGTAATATCAGTTACATTCTGATTAGTTATGTAATTTCTTTTTTTTTTCGAATTAAAATGCTACTGTCTGTTATATCTATTTACGTATTCAATTGTGTTTGACTATCCAGATAGCATTTACAATTATTTTTTTTTTTTTCAAAGGAGAAGTCACATTAACGGTAATATCAGTTACATTCTGATTAGTTATGTATTTTTTTTTTTTTTCGAATTAAAATGCTACTGTCTGTTATATCTATTTACGTATTCAATTGTGTTTGACTATCCAGATAGCATTTACAATTATTTTTTTTTTTTTTCAAAGGAGAAGTCACCTTAACGGTAATATCAGTTACATTCTGATTAGTTATGTAATTTCTTTTTTTTTCGAATTAAAATGCTAATGTCTGTTATATCTATTTACGTATTCAATTGTGTTTGACTATCCAGATAGCATTTACAATTATTTATTTTTTTTTTTTTCAAAGGAGAAGTCACATTAACGGTAATATCAGTTACATTCTGATTAGTTATGTAATTTCTTTTTTTTTCGAATTAAAATGCTACTGTTTTTTATATCTTTTTACGTATTCAATTGTGTTTGACTATCCAGATTGCATTTACAATTTTTTTTTTTTTTCAAAGGAGAAGTCACCTTAACGGTAATATCAGTTACATTCTGATTAGTTATGTAATTTCTTTTTTTTCGAATTAAAATGCTACTGTCTGTAATATCTATTTACGTATTCAATTGTGTTTGACTATCCAGATAGCATTTACAATTTTTTTTTTTTTTCAAAGGAGAAGTCACCTTAACGGTAATATCAGTTACATTCTGATTAGTTATGTAATTTTTTTTTTTTTTTCGAATTAAAATGCTACTGTCTGTTATATCTATTTACGTATTCAATTGTGTTTGACTATCCAGATAGCATTTACAAATTTTTTTTTTTTTTCAAAGGAGAAGTCACATTAACGGTAATATCAGTTACATTCTGATTAGTTATGTAATTTCTTTTTTTTTTCGAATTAAAATGCTACTGTCTGTTATATCTATTTACGTATTCAATTGTGTTTGACTATCCAGATAGCATTTACAATTTTTTTTTTTTTTCAAAGGAGAAGTCACATTAACGGTAATATCAGTTACATTCTGATTAGTTATGTAATTTCTTTTTTTTTCGAATTAAAATGCTACTGTCTGTTATATCTATTTACGTATTCAATTGTGTTTGACTATCCAGATAGCATTTACAATTATTTTCTTTTTTCAAAGGAGAAGTCACATTAACGGTAATATCAGTTACATTCTGATTAGTTATGTAATTTCTTTTTTTTTTTCGAATTAAAATGCTACTGTCTGTTATATCTATTTACGTATTCAATTGTGTTTGACTATCCAGATAGCATTTACAATTATTATTTTTTTTTTTTCAAAGGAGAAGTCACATTAACGGTAATATCAGTTACATTCTGATTAGTTATGTAATTTCTTTTTTTTTCGAATTAAAATGCTACTGTCTGTTATATCTATTTACGTATTCAATTGTGTTTGACTATCCAGATAGCATTTACAATTATTTTTTTTTTTTTCAAAGGAGAAGTCACATTAACGGTAATATCAGTTACATTCTGATTAATTATGTAATTTTGTTTTTTCGAATTAAAATGCTACTGTCTGTTATATCTATTTACGTATTCAATTGTGTTTGACTATCCAGATAGCATTTACAATTATTTTTTTTTTTTCAAAGGAGAAGTCACCTTAACGGTAATATCAGTTACATTCTGATTATTGTTATGTAATTTTTTTTTTTTTTCGAATTAAAATGCTACTGTCTGTTATATCTATTTACGTATTCAATTGTGTTTGACTATCCAGATAGCATTTACAATTTTTTTTTTTTTCAAAGGAGAAGTCACATTAACGGTAATATCAGTTACATTCTGATTAGTTATGTAATTTTTTTTTTTTTTCGAATTAAAATGCTACTGTCTGTTATATCTATTTACGTATTCAATTGTGTTTGACTATCCAGATAGCATTTACAATTTTTTTTTTTTTTTTCAAAGGAGAAGTCACATTAACGGTAATATCAGTTACATTCTGATTAGTTATGTAATTTCTTTTTTTTTTTTCGAATTAAAATGCTACTGTCTGTTATATCTATTTACGTATTCAATTGTGTTTGACTATCCAGATAGCATTTACAATTATTTATTTTTTTTTTTTCAAAGAAGAAGTCATATTAACGGTAATATCAGTTACATTCTGATTAGTTATGTAATTTATTTTTTTTTTTTTTCGAATTAAAATGCTAATGTCTGTTATATCTATTTACGTATTTAATTGTGTTTGACTATCCAGATAGAATTTACAATTTTTTTTTTTTTTCAAAGGAGAAGTCACCTTAACGGTAATATCAGTTACATTCTGATTAGTTATGTAATTTCTTTTTTTTTCGAATTAAAATGCTACTGTCTGTTATATCTATTTACGTATTCAATTGTGTTTTACTATCCAGATAGCATTTACAATTATTTTTTTTTTTTTTTCAAAGGAGAAGTCACATTAACGGTAATATCAGTTACATTCTGATTAGTTATGTAATTTCTTTTTTTTTTTTTTCGAATTAAAATGCTACTGTCTGTTATATCTATTTACGTATTCAATTGTGTTTGACTATCCAGATAGCATTTACAATTATTTTTTTTTTTTTTCAAAGGAGAAGTCACATTAACGGTAATATCAGTTACATTCTGATTAGTTATGTAATTTCTTTTTTTTTTTCGAATTAAAATGCTACTGTCTGTTATATCTATTTACGTATTCAATTGTGTTTGACTATCCAGAAAGCATTTACAATTATTTTTTTTTTTTTTCAAAGGAGAAGTCACCTTAACGGTAATATCAGTTACATTCTGATTAGTTATGTAATTTCTTTTTTTTTTTTCGAATTAAAATGCTACTGTCTGTTATATCTATTTACGTATTCAATTGTGTTTGACTATCCAGATAGCATTTACAATTATTTTTTTTTTTTCAAAGGAGAAGTCACATTAACGGTAATATCAGTTACATTCTGATTAGTTATGTAATTTTTTTTTTTTTTTCGAATTAAAATGCTACTGTCTGTTATATCTATTTACGTATTCAATTGTGTTTGACTATCCAGATAGCATTTACAATTATTTTTTTTTTTTTTTTTCAAAGGAGTAGTCACCTTAACGGTAATATCAGTTACATTCTGATTAGTTATGTAATTTTTTTTTTTTTCGAATTAAAATGCTACTGTCTGTTATATCTATTTACGTATTCAATTGTGTTTGACTATCCAGATAGCATTTACAATTATTTTTTTTTTTTTTTTTTCAAAGGAGAAGTCACCTTAACGGTAATATCAGTTACATTCTGATTAGTTATGTAATTTTTTTTTTTTTTTCGAATTAAAATGCTACTGTCTGTTATATCTATTTACGTATTCAATTGTGTTTGACTATCCAGATAGCATTTACAATTATTTTTTTTTTTTTTTTCAAAGGAAGAAGTCACCTTAACGGTAATATCAGTTACATTCTGATTAGTTATGTATTTTTTTTTTTTTTTCGAATTAAAATGCTACTGTCTGTTATATCTATTTACGTATTCAATTGTGTTTGACTATCCAGATAGCATTTACAATTTTTTTTTTTTTTTTCAAAGGAGAAGTCACTTAACGGTAATATCAGTTACATTCTGATTAGTTATGTTTTTTATTTTTTTTTTTTTCGAATTAAAATGCTACTGTCTGTTATATCTATTTACGTATTCAATTGTGTTTGACTATCCAGATAGCATTTACAATTTTTTTTTTTTTTCAAAGGAGAAGTCACCTTAACGGTAATATCAGTTACATTCTGATTAGTTATGTAATTTCTTTTTTTTTTTTTTCGAATTAAAATGCTACTGTCTGTTATATCTATTTACGTATTCAATTGTGTTTGACTATCCAGATAGCATTTACAATTATTTTTTTTTTTTTTCAAAGGAGAAGTCACATTAACGGTAATATCAGTTACATTCTGATTAGTTATGTAATTTATTTTTTTTTTTCGAATTAAAATGCTACTGTCTGTTATATCTATTTACGTACTCAATTGTGTTTGACTATCCAGATAGAATTTACAATTTTTTTTTTTTTTTCAAAGGAGAAGTAACATTAACGGTAATATCAGTTAAATTCTGATTAGTTATGTAATTTCTTTTTTTTTTCGAATTAAAATGCTAATGTCTGTTATATCTATTTACGTATTCAATTGTGTTTGACTATCCAGATAGCATTTACAATTATTTTTTTTTTTCAAAAGAGAAGTCACCTTAACGGTAATATCAGTTACATTCTGATTAGTTATGTAATTTCTCTTTTTTTTTTTTTTTTTTTCGAATTAAAATGCTACTGTCTGTTATATCTTTTTACGTATTCAATTGTGTTTGACTATCCAGATAGCATTTACAATTTTTTTTTTTTTTTCGAAGGAGAAGTCACATTAACGGTAATATCAGTTACATTCTGATTAGTTATGTAATTTTTTTTTTTTTTTCGAATTAAAATGCTACTGTCTGTTATATCTATTTACGTATTCAATTGTGTTTGACTATCCAGATAGCATTTACAATTATTTTTTTTTTTTTTCAAAGGAGAAGTCACATTAACGGTAATATCAGTTACATTCTGATTAGTTATGTAATTTTTTTTTTTTTTCGAATTAAAATGCTAATGTCTGTTATATCTATTTACGTATTCAATTGTGTTTGACTATCCAGATAGCATTTACAATTTTTTTTTTTTTTTTCAAAGGAGAAGTCACCTTAACGGTAATATCAGTTACATTCTGATTAGTTATGTAATTTCTTTTTTTTTTTTCGAATTAAAATGCTACTGTCTGTAATATCTATTTACGTATTCAATTGTGTTTGACTATCCAGATAGCATTTACAATTTTTTTTTTTTTCGAACGAGAAGTCACATTAACGGTAATATCAATTACATTCTGATTAGTTTGTAATTTCTTTTTTTTTTTCGAATTAAAATGCTACTGTCTGTTATATCTATTTACGTATTCAATTGTGTTTGACTATCCAGATAGCATTTACAATTATTTTTTTTTTTTTCCAAAGGAGAAGTCACATTAACGGTAATATCAGTTACATTCTGATTAGTTATGTAATTTCTTTTTTTTTCGAATTAAAATGCTACTGTCTGTTATATCTATTTACGTATTCAATTGTGTTTGACTATCCAGATAGCATTTACAATTTTTTTTTTTTTTTTCAAAGGAGAAGTCACATTAACGGTAATATCAGTTACATTCTGATTAGTTATGTAATTTTTTTTTTTTTTTCGAATTAAAATGCTACTGTCTGTTATATCTATTTACGTACTCAATTGTGTTTGACTATCCAGATAGAATTTACAATTTTTTTTTTTTTTTCAAAGGAGAAGTAACATTAACGGTAATATCAGTTAAATTCTGATTAGTTATGTAATTTCTTTTTTTTTTTCGAATTAAAATGCTACTGTCTGTTATATCTATTTACGTATTCAATTGTGTTTGACTATCCAGATAGCATTTACAATTATTTTTTTTTTTTTTTCAAAGGAGAAGTCACCTTAACGGTAATATCAGTTACATTCTGATTAGTTATGTAATTTCTTGTTTTTTTTTTTTCGAATTAAAATGCTACTGTCTGTTATATCTATTTACGTATTCAATTGTGTTTGACTATCCAGATAGCATTTACAATTATTTTTTTTTTTTTTTCAAAGGAGAAGTCACATTAACGGTAATATCAGTTACATTCTGATTAGTTATGTTATTTTTTTTTTTTTCAAATTAAAATGCTAATGTCTGTTATATCTATTTACGTATTCAATTGTGTTTGACTATCCAGATAGCATTTACAATTTTTTTTTTTTTTTCAAAGGAGAAGTCACCTTAACGGTAATATCAGTTACATTCTGATTAGTTATGTAATTTCTTTTTTTTTTTTCGAATTAAAATGCTACTGTCTGTTATATCTATTTACGTATTCAATTGTGTTTGACTATCCAGATAGCATTTACAATTATTTTTTTTTTTTTCAAAGGAGAAGTCACATTAACGGTAATATCAGTTACATTCTGATTAGTTTATTTCTTTTTTTTTTCGAATTAAAATGCTACTGTCTGTTATATCTATTTACGTATTCAATTGTGTTTGACTATCCAGATAGCATTTACAATTTTTTTTTTTTTCAAAGGAGAAGTCACATTAACGGTAATATCAGTTACATTCTGATTAGTTTATGTAATTTCTTTTTTTTTTTCGAATTAAAATGCTACTGTCTGTTATATCTATTTACGTATTCAATTGTGTTTGACTATCCAGATAGCATTTACAATTTTTTTTTTTTTCAAAGGAGAAGTCACCTTAACGGTAATATCAGTTACATTCTGATTAGTTATGTAATTTTTTTTTTTTTTCGAATTAAAATGCTACTGTCTGTTATATCTATTTACGTATTCAATTGTGTTTGACTATCCAGATAGCATTTACAAATTTTTTTTTTTTTCAAAGGAGAAGTCACATTAACGGTAATATCAGTTACATTCTGATTAGTTATGTAATTTCTTTTTTTTTTTTTTCGAATTAAAATGCTACTGTCTGTTATATCTTTTACGTATTCAATTGTGTTTGACTATCCAGATAGCATTTACAATTTTTTTTTTTTCAAAGGAGAAGTCACATTAACGGAAATATCAGTTACATTCTGATTAGTTTGTTATTTCTTTTTTTTTCGAATTAAAATGCTACTGTCTGTTATATCTATTTACGTATTCAATTGTGTTTGACTATCCAGATAGCATTTACAATTATTTTTTTTTTTTTTTTCAAAGGAGAAGTCACATTAACGGTAATATCAGTTACATTCTGATTAGTTATGTAATTTTTTTTTTTTTTTCGAATTAAAATGCTACTTTCTGTTATATCTATTTACGTATTCAATTGTGTTTGACTATCCAGATAGCATTTACAATTATTTTTTTTTTTTTTTCAAAGAAGAAGTCACCATTAACGGTAATATCAGTTACATTCTGATTAGTTATGTAATTTCTTTTTTTTTTTCGAATTAAAATGCTACTGTCTGTTATATCTATTTACGTATTCAATTGTGTTTGACTATCCAGATAGCATTTACAATTTTTTTTTTTTTTTTTCAAAGGAGAAGTCACATTAACGGTAATATCAGTTACATTCTGATTAGTTATGTTATTTCTTTTTTTTTTTTCGAATTAAAATGCTAATGTCTGTTATATCTATTTACGTATTCAATTGTGTTTGACTATCCAGATAGCATTTACAATTTTTTTTTTTTTTTTTCAAAGGAGAAGTCACCTTAACGGTAATATCAGTTACATTCTGATTAGTTTGTATTAATTTTTTTTTTTTTCGAATTAAAATGCTACTGTCTGTTATATCTATTTACGTATTCAATTGTGTTTGACTATCCAGATAGCATTTACAATTTTATTTTTTTTTTTTCAAAGGAGAAGTCACATTAACGGAAATATCAGTTACATTCTGATTAGTTTGTTATTTCTTTTTTTTTTTCGAATTAAAATGCTACTGTCTGTTATATCTATTTACGTATTCAATTGTGTTTGACTATCCAGATAGCATTTACAATTTTTTTTTTTTTTTTTCAAAGGAGAAGTCACATTAACGGTAATATCAGTTACATTCTGATTAGTTATGTTATTTCTTTTTTTTTTTTTCGAATTAAAATGCTACTGTCTGTAATATCTATTTACGTATTCAATTGTGTTTGACTATCCAGATAGCATTTACAATTTTTTTTTTTTTCGAACGAGAAGTCACATTAACGGTAATATCAATTACATTCTGATTAGTTATGTAATTTCTTTTTTTTTTCGAATTAAAATGCTAATGTCTGTTATATCTATTTACGTATTTAATTGTGTTTGACTATCCAGATAGAATTTACAATTATTTTTTTTTTAAAGGAGAAGTCACCTTAACGGTAATATCAGTTACATTCTGATTAGTTATGTAATTTCAGATAGCATTTTTTTTTTTTTTTTTTCGAATTAAAATGCTACTGTCTGTTATATCTATTTACGTATTCAATTGTGTTTGACTATCCAGATAGCATTTACAATTTTTTTTTTTTTTTCAAGGAGAAGTCACATTAACGGTAATATCAGTTACATTCTGATTAGTTATGTAATTTCTTTTTTTTTCGAATTAAAATGCTACTGTCTGTTATATCTATTTACGTATTCAATTGTGTTTGACTATCCAGATAGCATTTACAATTATTTTTTTTTTTTTTCAAAGGAGAAGTCACATTAACGGTAATATCAGTTACATTCTGATTAGTTATGTAGTTGTTATTTTTTTTTTTTTTTTCGAATTAAAATGCTACTGTCTGTTATATCTATTTACGTATTCAATTGTGTTTGACTATCCAGATAGCATTTACATTATTTTTTTTTTTCAAAGGAGAAGTCACATTAACGGTAATATCAGTTACATTCTGATTAGTTATGTAATTTCTTTTTTTTTTCGAATTAAAATGCTACTGTCTGTTATATCTATTTACGTATTCAATTGTGTTTGACTATCCAGATAGCATTTACAATTACAATTTTTTTTTTTTTTCAAAGGAGAAGTCACATTAACGGTAATATCAGTTACATTCTGATTAGTTATGTAATTTTTTTTTTTTTCGAATTAAAATGCTACTGTCTGTTATATCTATTTACGTATTCAATTGTGTTTGACTATCCAGATAGCATTTACAATTTTTTTTTTTTTTTTTTCAAAAAAGAAGTCACCTTAACGGTAATATCAGTTACATTCTGATTAGTTATGTAATTTCTTTTTTTTTTTTTCGAATTAAAATGCTACTGTCTGTTATATCTATTTACGTATTCAATTGTGTTTGACTATCCAGATAGCATTTACAATTATTTTTTTTTTTTTCGAAGGAGAAGTCACCTTAACGGTAATATCAGTTACATTCTGATTAGTTATGTAATTTCTTTTTTTTTTTTTTTCGAATTAAAATGCTACTGTCTGTTATATCTATTTACGTATTCAATTGTGTTTGACTATCCAGATAGCATTTACAATTATTTTTTTTTTTCAAAGGAGAAGTCACTTAACGGTAATATCAGTTACATTCTGATTAGTTATGTAATTTCTTTTTTTTTTTTTTCGAATTAAAATGCTACTGTCTGTTATATCTATTTACGTATTCAATTGTGTTTGACTATCCAGATAGCATTTACAATTTTTTTTTTTTTTTTTTTTTCAAAGGAGAAGTCACCTTAACGGTAATATCAGTTACATTCTGATTAGTTATGTATTTTTTTTTTTTTTTTTCGAATTAAAATGCTACTGTCTGTTATATCTATTTACGTATTCAATTGTGTTTGACTATCCAGATAGCATTTACAATTATTTTCTTTTTTCAAAGGAGAAGTCACATTAACGGTAATATCAGTTACATTCTGATTAGTTATGTAATTTTCTTTTTTTTTCGAATTTAAATGCTACTGTCTGTTATATCTATTTACGTATTCAATTGTGTTTGACTATCCAGATAGCATTTACAATTATTTTTTTTTTTTTTCAAAGGAGAAGTCACATTAACGGTAATATCAGTTACATTCTGATTAGTTATGTAATTTCTTTTTTTTTCGAATTAAAATGCTACTTTCTGTTATATCTATTTACGTATTCAATTGTGTTTGACTATCCAGATAGCATTTACAGTTTTTTTTTTTTTTTCAAAGGAGAAGTCACCTTAACGGTAATATCAGTTACATTCTGATTAGTTATGTAATTTCTTTCTTTTTTTTTCGAAATTAAAATGCTACTGTCTGTTATATCTATTTACGTATTCAATTGTGTTTGACTATCCAGATAGCATTTACATTTTTTTTTTTTTTTTTTTTTTCAAAGAAGAAGTCACATTAACGGTAATATCAGTTACATTCTGATTAGTTATGTTTTTTCTTTTTTTTTCGAATTAAAATGCTACTGTCTGTTATATCTATTTACGTATTCAATTGTGTTTGACTATCCAGATAGCATTTACAATTATTATTTTTTTTTTTTTTTTCAAAGGAGAAGTCACATTAACGGTAATATCAGTTACATTCTGATTAGTTATGTAATTTCTTTTTTTTTCGAATTAAAATGCTACTGTCTGTTATATCTATTTACGTATTCAATTGTGTTTGACTATCCAGATAGCATTTACAATTATTTTTTTTTTTTTCAAAGGAGAAGTCACTTAACGGTAATATCAGTTACATTCTGATTAGTTTGTAATTTCTTTTTTTTTTCGAATTAAAATGCTACTGTCTGTTATATCTATTTACGTATTCAATTGTGTTTGACTATCCAGATAGCATTTACAATTATTTTTTTTTTTTTTCAAAGGAGAAGTCACATTAACGGTAATATCAGTTACATTCTGATTAGTTATGTAATTTCTTTTTTTTTTCGAATTAAAATGCTACTGTCTGTTATATCTGTTTACGTATTCAATTGTGTTTGACTATCCAGATAGCATTTACAATTTTTTTTTTTTTCAAAGGAGAAGTCACATTAACGGTAATATCAGTTACATTCTGATTAGTTATGTAATTTCTTTTTTTTTTTCGAATTAAAATGCTACTGTCTGTTATATCTATTTACGTATTCAATTGTGTTTGACTATCCAGATAGCATTTACAATTATTTTTTTTTTTTTTTTTTCAAAGGAGAAGTCACATTAACGGTAATATCAGTTACATTCTGATTAGTTATGTAATTTCTTTTTTTTTTTTCGAATTAAAATGCTACTGTCTGTTATATCTATTTACGTATTCAATTGTGTTTGACTATCCAGATAGCATTTACAATTATTTTTTTTTTCAAAGGAGAAGTCACATTAACGGAAATATCAGTTACATTCTGATTAGTTATTATTTCTTTTTTTTTTTTTTTCGAATTGAAATGCTACTGTCTGTTATATTTATTTACGTATTCAATTGTGTTTGACTATCCAGATAGCATTTACAGTTATTTTTTTTTTTCAAAAGAGAAGTCACCTTAACGGTAATATCAGTTACATTCTGATTAGTTATGTAATTTCATTTTTTTTCGAATTAAAATTTTGCTTTCTGTTATATCTATTTACGTATTCAATTGTGTTTGACTATCCAGATAGCATTTACAATTATTATTTTTTTTTTTCGAAGGAGAAGTCACCTTAACGGTAATATCAGTTACATTCTGATTAGTTATGTAATTTCTTTTTTTTTTTCGAATTAAAATGCTAATGTCTGTTATATCTATTTACGTATTCAATTGTGTTTGACTATCCAGATAGCATTTACAAATAATTTTTTTTTTTTTTCAAAGGAAGAAGTCACATTAACGGTAATATCAGTTACATTCTGATTAGTTATGTAATTTTTTTTTTTTTTTTTCGAATTAAAATGCTAATGTCTGTTATATCTATTTACGTATTCAATTGTGTTTGACTATCCAGATAGCATTTACATTTTTTTTTTTTTTTTTTTTTTTTTCAAAGAGAAGTCACCTTAACGGTAATATCAGTTACATTCTGATTAGTTGTTGTATTTTTTTTTTTTTTTTTCGAATTAAAATGCTACTGTCTGTTATATCTATTTACGTATTCAATTGTGTTTGACTATCCAGATAGCATTTACAATTATTATTTTTTTTTTTCAAAGAGAAGTCACATTAACGGTAATATCAGTTACATTCTGATTAGTTATGTAATTTTTTTTTTTTCGAATTAAAATGCTACTGTCTGTTATATCTATTTACGTATTCAATTGTGTTTGACTATCCAGATAGCATTTACAATTATTTTTTTTTTTTTTTCAAAGGAGAAGTCACATTAACGGAAATATCAGTTACATTCTGATTAGTTTGTTATTTCTTGTTTTTTTTTTCGAATTAAAATGCTACTGTCTGTTATATCTATTTACGTATTCAATTGTGTTTGACTATCCAGATAGCATTTACAATTATTTTTTTTTTTTTTTTCAAAGGAGAAGTCACATTAACGGTAATATCAGTTACATTCTGATTAGTTATGTAATTTCTTTTTTTTTTTTCGAATTAAAATGCTAATGTCTGATATATCTATTTACGTATTCAATTGTGTTTGACTATCCAGATAGCATTTACATTTTTTTTTTTCAAAGGAGAAGTCACCTTAACGGTAATATCAGTTACATTCTGATTAGTTATGTAATTTCTTTTTTTTTTTTTTTTCGAATTAAAATGCTACTGTCTGTTATATCTATTTACGTATTCAATTGTGTTTGACTATCCAGATAGCATTTACAATTTTTTTTTTTTTTTTCAAAGAAGTCACATTAACGGTAATATCAGTTACATTCTGATTAGTTATGTATTTTTTTTTTTTCGAATTAAATGCTACTGTCTGTTATATCTATTTACGAATTCAATTGTGTTTGACTATCCAGATAGCATTTACAATTATTTTTTTTTTTTTTCAAAGGAGAAGTCACATTAACGGAAATATCAGTTACATTCTAAATTAGTTTGTTATTTCTTTTTTTTTTTTTTTTTTCGAATTAAAATGCTACTGTCTGTTATATCTATTTACGTATTCCATTGTGTTTGACTATCCAGATAGCATTTACAATTATTTTTTTTTTTTCAAAGGAGAAGTCACATTAACGGTAATATCAGTTACATTCTGATTAGTTATGTAATTTCTTTTTTTTTCGAATTAAAATGCTACTGTCTGTTATATCTATTTACGTATTCAATTGTGTTTGATTATCCAGATAGCATTTACAATTATTTTTTTTTTTTCAAAGAAGAGTCACATTAACGGTAATATCAGTTACATTCTAATTCTTCTTCTCCTGGCACTACAGACCGAGGTGGTCCTTAGCCTGCTTCAACATCTGTTGCCACGTGACTCTGTCCTCTATCCAACGGACGCCAGCCTGTCTCATGTCCTCTTCCACCTTTTCCTTCCATCGAGCTCTAGGACGGCCCTTTGCTCTGGTGGCGAAGATTTTCCCTTTGTATACTTTTATCACCTGCCTGTCTTCATTCATTCGTCGTTTGAGATGGCCATACCATTTCAGCCTGCTTATTCGTATAGAGCTTGACAGGGATAGATCATTGTAGATATCGTATACTTCTTTGTTTTTTTCTACTTCGCCAAGCTCCGTCCTCATACACTCCGCCAAACATTCCTCGCAGCACCCTCCTCTCGAACCTGTCAAGTCTTTCGCATATTACCTTGTTCATCACCCAGCATTCACCGCCATAACTAACAACCGGCCTGATTAGGGTTTTGTACATCCTGATCTTATTTTTGGCGCGAGATCAAGCTGCTTCTTCGGATTAGGTGGCGAAGGGCGTAGTAGGCCCTGTTTCCTGCCAGAATCCTTCTTTTGACCTCCTCTGTTTCATTGGCTTCGTTAGTCATTAATGAACCTAGATACGGGAATGCTGATACTATTTTCTATGTTTTCCCCGCCTAGGTTGCAATAAGGTGGATGTTGCTGCCTCTTTCTCTCTACTATCATGAGTTTAGTCTTTCCGGTATTTATTTCAAGGCCGGCTACTCCTGCCTCCTTTTTCAAGGTAATATATACGTCTTCGATTGCCTGCCTGCTTCTTCCCAATATCACTACATCGTCCGCATAGGCCATTAATTGCACTGATTTATTGATAATTGTGCTATTTTCCTCTATCCCTACTTTCTTAATAACGTTATCAAGAACTAGGTTGAATATCAAAGGGGCCAGTGCATCTCCTTGCCTCAATCCATTTTTTATTTCTAAATTCTTAGATAATTCTCCGTTCACTCTTATTTGACAGTTGGTGTGCCTCATTGTCATCTTCGTTAAAGCTATTAGTTTAGGAGGGATCTTTGCTTCTTTCATGGCCATATATGCCACAGATCTGTATGTCGTGTCATATGCCGCTTTGAAATCAATAAACAATCGCCATGTAGCCACATTATACTCCCACATCTTTTCATCAATCTGCCTGAGTGTGAAGATTTGATCAGTGGTTGATCGATTCCTTCGGAAACCGCACTGGTATTCTCCAACCGCCCTTTCATAGTATGGTACAAGTCGATTGTATAATAACGCCGCAAAGATTTTATAGGCAACATTCAGCAGCGTGATACCTCTATAGTTGCTGCATTTCGTTAAATCACCTTTCTTGGGAACCACTGTGATTATTCCACAGTTCCATTTTTCCGGCATGTATTCTTCCTCCCATATCCTTTCTATGAGCCTGTGCATCTCTCTCAGCATGTCAGGGCCCATGTGTTTGAAGAACTCGGCATTTATATTGTCCATGCCTGGTGATTTATTCCTCTTCATTTTAACTATTACTTCTTCCACTTCTTCAAAAGTTGGAGGTATGTCTTCTTCCCATCCGTCTTCTGTTTCACTGCGTGGGATCACCGCTGCTCCATTATCGATGTCATTGTTACCAGTCAATAATTTCTGGAAGTGTTCCTCCCATCTCTCCAGAACCTCTTTATTAGAAGTCAGCAATTGGCCTTCTTTATTCTTTACCCAATTATTCGTAGGTACATATCCTTTCTTAATGGCTCCTATTTTCCTGTAAATTTTCTACTTTCATTCTTATTGGCCATCTCCTCTATGTTTTTTTTCAACTGCTTCTCCAATGCTTGTTTTTTCTTCTTCTTGATCAGCTTTTTCACCCCGTCGCCTTGTTTCACGGTACTCCTTTTCCTGCTGTCTTGTATGTCGCTGTAAGCACTTATGACGAGCAGAGTTCCTTTTTTCGATGGCTTCCTTGCATTCATTATCGAACCATCCATTTCTTCTTCTTGGTTCTATGCTTCCAATAGTTTTCTGCAGCAACGATTGAGATTATCTCCTCTATTTTGTTCCACTTGTCATCAATAGTTAATTCTTGATCCATCTCCAGGTGATACTCATGCATTTTCCTCTCAATATTTTCCTTAACTGAATTGAAATTTCTTCATTCTTTAGCTTTTCTGTATCCCACTTTTCTTATGTGGATTGTGAGATATCTTTTTTAGTCCTTATTCTTAGTTTTAAATTTCATTACTACGGGGTAATGATCTGACTCAATGCATGGTCC